>JAMSLZ010000018.1:0-603246 GCA_026027325.1 Actinomucor elegans
CCTAACCCTAACCATACCCTAACCTACCCTAACCCTAACCAACCCTAACCCTAACCCTAACCCTAACCCTAACCCTAACCCTAACCCGAACCTTTATCCTAAACATGATATTAACATATTTTTATCGCTGTTTCTAATTTATATTTATCTGTTCCCTTTATCTTATTTCTATTCCTAATTATATTCTTACCCGTATTCCTATTCATTGTCCTCCTTTAATCTTAGTTCTATGCTTATTATTTTGCAACTCATCCTGGTCTTATCGCTATATTGTTTTTAAAATCATCCTGTCTCTATTTTTGATCCTAGCTTTTATATATTCCTGTCCGTATTTCTATTCCATTATTAGCCTTGTTCTTGCCCTAATGTATTCTTCTCATTTATCCTAATCCTAATCTTTCCTTATATTTGTCCTAATTTGATCCTATTTCTATGTCCTTCTCTGACCCTACTGTCATTCTATCCTGTCATTATTCCCTCATTAATATTATCCTTATTCTTAATCTTAATTCTGTTCTTGTTTTTATCATTGCTCTTAATTCATCTCTATTCTTTTCTTTATTTTTATTTTATTCCTATCTTATCTTAATTTTAGTCCTAACTTTACTATTATTCGTCTCACTGTGCATATCTCTAATCCTCATCTTAATTTTAAATTTTTTCCTAATTCTGTCCTCATATTATCTATATTATTCTTCCTATTTCTATTTAATGTTAACGTAATTTTATTCTTATCGAGGAACTATCTGCTCCACTATCACGTATCAAGCATATTCACAACCTCTGAATATCATGATACCACACACACAGTCCAGAAGGTTGCACTTTGCTTACCTTCACACGTCAGACTCCCTCACTGACCATTTTTTATATTTAGCGATACAGTAACTTTTATAATGATACAATAAATTATTATTATGAAAGATTTTAAATTGATATAAAAAAACAAAAACTTTATATTTTATAATATGTTTTATATATCTTTAGAATTATTAAAATATATTAAAGATAATAACTATTCCTCATCCATAATCTTATCCTATTTCTTATTTGTGTCTTCTTCTATTTTTAATTTAATTTTTAGCCTATTATTATTATTATATCTTTATTTATAATTTACTCTTCATTTAACTTTCTATCTAATGAGGATCTATCTATATCCTCATATTGTTTATACCATCTTTTAGATACTCCCATTATATTATTTTTATAAATATATATATAAAGCGTATCCTTAATTAATTAATTGTATCAATAACTATTGAAAACGGTCAGTGGGGGTGTCTGACATAGGAACTTAAGCAAATTGTAACCTTCTGGACTGTGGGTGTTGTATCTTGATTTTCTTGGGTTGTGAAAATCCATGACACATTGTAGTGGAGTAGTTTGTTCCTCAAAGATAATATTGATAATCCTTAATTTATTGTTTATACAATAGCCTCTGAGCAACGTTAAAAATAAAAAAATTAAAATTAGTTTTTAAATTAAACAGTGTTTTTTGTAATTATAATTTTTTTTTGTTATAACACCTTTTTATTGTAATTTTTGAAAGTTTGGTAATTAACGTAAAAATAAGAAATTGCAATAATTATGCAAAACTTATAACGATTAAACTTTTATATTACTTTTCAATACAATTAAACTTTTTTTTCATAATATTTCACACCATATCGAAACCCTATTGTGCGACAATGTTTTTCTTTTAAAATTGATTAAAAAGCACGTCGTAAGTTTTTTAGCAACTTACAACTTGATAAATAAAGAAAACTATATAATTTTTATTTAATAATATGAAACTAATTATAATATATATATTAATTACTAATGATATGTAATGTAGGTCTCTATTCTATAAGAGATGCGCTCTTCTTGAACTCCTAATGCGAGCACAAGTGAATAACTATTAGCCACAATCCAACAAGTAAAAATACAACTTCGAAACAAAAGTTAGTATGAACCAATTGAAGTCAAGTTGAATAAACTTTTTAACCAAGGTGTAGTAGATTTTTTCTATGTTTTCCTATATTTTTACCACAGTAACATCAATGAATTCACCGCCTGTACAAAACTTGTCGATATTTTTCAGTCCTTCATTACCAGGTTAGTGTTCTGTTGATTCTAAATAGGCTACTAACGCATTGGTACACCGTCATGTATACTATCCAATTCCTCGGTCCCCAAGCAAACCCATGGGTAGCATTTTCTACCAACAATGTAGTAATGCTTCTGTTGTCGTATTCCATAATTAGTTTTTTTTTTAATAATCCAAGCAATGTCAACTTCAGATAGGGTGTTTCTTCTGCCGGTTGCCTTATTGCTACTACCAACGTCGTTTGTAGCATTCATCCTTGGATCCGAGCCATGGTGCTACCAAAAGTAAGCTTTTGCCATTTTGCAGGTCCAACTCTTCAAGGCTAATCAAAATACGCGATTTTAATTTAATAAGCATGTTATATTTTAGGTCAATATTTTTGAGAAACATTTTAATTCACAAGATTTTTTTACAAAATAAAAAAATGTTAAAAGTATATTATTTAATACAATTAATACTATTTTCATAAATACAAGTATATAACCTTCAGCCACAATTCAACGAGTATAAATACAAGCTAGAAGAACTAGTTAGAAAGAATTAATAAATTTAAGTTGAATGAACTATAACCAAGTTATAATCGACTTACTACCTGCTTTTATCTTAATTTTACCGCACGACTTATCTTCGATGATAGAGAGTTTATGAAGGTTAGTTGCACTAAGCATTGAGCAACGTTAAAAATAAAAAAAAATAAAAATTAGTTTTTAAATTAAATAGTGTTTTTTGTAATTATATTTTTTTTGTTTAACACTTTTTTATTGTAATTTTTGAAAGTTTGGTAATTAACGTAAAAATAAGAAATTGCAATAATTATGCAAAACTTATAAAGATTAAACTTTTATATTACTTTTCAATACAATTAAACTTTTTTTTTTCATAATATTTCACACCAGATCGAAACCCTGTTGTGCGACAATTTTTTTCTTTTAAAATTGATTAAAAAGCACGCCGTAAGTTTTTTAGCAACTTACAACTTGATAAATAAAGAAAGCTATATAATTTTAATTTAATAATATGAAAATAATTATAATATATATATTAATTATTAATGATATGTAATGTAGCTCTTATATAAAAATTGCTCTTTGTTTTTGATTCATAGTATCAATTTTTATTTTTTTTTTGCCAAATGTTTGAATGTTTAATATTAAAATAATTATAATTATAATCATTTCTGTAACATTAATTCAAACTCAATTACTTTTTTCTAAAAAATTGAATTATTATATAAATAAAAATAAGAACATCTTATGACAATTGAAATAGAGGAACTATTAGAAAATGAATATGAAGAGATTAAAACAAATTATTGGAAATTTTTAGATAATACATATAAATCTAATATTGAAAAACAATATCATAGAAGTAAAATAGGAAATTTTATTAACATTCAAAATATAAAAAAAGAATTATATGAACTATTAGGTGCAATTCCTATATTTGTATTTTTAACAGAAATTTGTAGTAAAATTAAAATGCCATCACCAGTATATAATGTAGAAAAAGGAATTTTGATTTTAAAATTATTAGTAGATGGTTGTTCCATTAATGATATGAAAATTTATGATGAGAATGATTCTTTTTATAGAATTTATAAATCTGTTTTTATTGATAATATAGATTTTTTAGAAAATTGGGTTAATAATACGATGTTTTATTGTTTTAGCAACAGCATTACTAGATTATTATATAGTAAATTATACAATCCTAAAAATTTTGAACATTGTACATTACTTTTAGATGGAAGACATAATAGAATAGTAATTGAAGATATTGATTTAAATAAAAAAGATTTATATTCTTATAAATTAAAGAAAAATGCATTAAACACCCAATTTATTATAGATTCAGCAGGATATATCATCTATGTTTCAGAATCATTACCGTGTAAATTTAATAATGACGATAATATGTTTATTAATAATATAAATTTAATGAAATTTTTTAAACTAACAGATTGTTTATGCTATGATGGATTGTATGAAAATGTATTAGATGAAATTTTAAAAAAATATAATAATGTAGGATTACATATTACAGAAAATAACTTTTGTTTTCCAATAAAAAAAGAAAAAAATATTGATTTAGATGTTGATGAATTAAATTTTAATAAACAATTAGGATCATATAGAAGTACCATTGAAACTTTTTTTGCAAAATTTTCAAATATATTCAAAAGATTTAGCTACAAAGCCAATGCAAGAATTACAAAAGAAAAAACATATAACATTCAGATTAAATTAGCATTAGTTTTATTTAATATCAAAAACTTTGTAGAAAATAATAATATAGAAGAAAAATCTTATTATAAACTATGGATGGAAAAAGATTTTGATTTTTTTGATACTATTAAGGATTTTAATATCGAAACTAAATCAATAAAGGCGGTATATAAAAAAGAAAATATAATGAATATGAAAAGTTTACAGGATGATCTTCTAAATAAACTTTTATCTGATAATAATTTTAAAATCAGCTTAACTAAAAATAAAATGCAAATTGATAATGATGATAATAATACTAGTACTGATAAAAATGTATATGAGATACAATATATAATACAACATAGAAAAATAAATAATGAATATGAATATGAGGTAAAATGGAGAAATTATAAAAAACAAGTAAACAGTTGGATTAAAGAAAGTGACTTTCAAACAAAAGATATTCTAAAGAATTATTGGGATTCTATCAATGTCTAAGAGCAACGTTAAAAATAAAAAAAAATAAAAATTAGTTTTTAAATTAAATAGTGTTTTTTGTAATTATATTTTTTTTTGTTTAACACTTTTTTATTGTAATTTTTGAAAGTTTGGTAATTAACGTAAAAATAAGAAATTGCAATAATTATGCAAAACTTATAAAGATTAAACTTTTATATTACTTTTCAATACAATTAAACTTTTTTTTTTCATAATATTTCACACCAGATCGAAACCCTGTTGTGCGACAATTTTTTTCTTTTAAAATTGATTAAAAAGCACGCCGTAAGTTTTTTAGCAACTTACAACTTGATAAATAAAGAAAGCTATATAATTTTAATTTAATAATATGAAAATAATTATAATATATATATTAATTATTAATGATATGTAATGTAGCTCATTGATTTCCATATATATCTTTTAACCGACGTTACAAAGCTGTCAAAGCGCAAGCTGAGTATAAGCATTGTCGAACGTTGACCTGATTGGAGACGGAAACTGAACAAGTCATGTTTACAACACTATAGCCTTAAGTAATTCTGGAGTGTCTTTTTCATTACCTCTAGCTTTAGGCTTAATATTGCTTATTTTACATCATTCCCAAGCCAAATATATTTCAACTTTAAGGTATCCCTGTTTCTAGCCCTAACCCTATCTCTGAAGGTAAACCCTTTCTCATGTGGTGTGATTAGCTCTCTCAGCCTACGAGTGTTATAAACCTGAGGTATGCCTTGTGCAAACCCTAGCCCTAGCCCTCAGGGTACTACCCTTTCTCATGTGGTGTGATTAGCTCTCTCAGCCTACGAGTGTTATAAACCTGAGGTATGCCTTGTGCAAACCCTAGCCCTAGCCCTCAGGGTACTACCCTAACCTTAGTCCTATTCCTAATCTTAATCCTGGCTCTAATCTTAATCCTAACCATATTAATAATCTTGTTTCTGTCTCCTTTCCCTAAATCTATTTTTTACGCAGTTATTCTGGTTTTCCATTTATATCTATTTCTAATTTTTTACTCTAATCCTCTTTCTAATTTTTGTTCTTATTACTCATCTTATTTTTAATTATTATTGTATTCCTCATTTCTATTTTTAAATTATTTCTTAATCTTAAGTTTAATATTTGTATTATTGTTCCTGTCGTTAACTCTATTCTTAATCAATATTCCTAATTCTGTGTTTTATCTTAATCGTATTCCTATCTCTAATTTTAACCTTATCTTTGTCCCTTGTCGTCTCCCTAGTCCTCTATGTATTGTCCTATTCAATCTTTTTTTTTTTAATTCTCAATTATAATTTTAATTCTATTCTTAATAATAATCTTAGTCTGGTCTATTCTTATCTCTAATCTTAATTTTTTCCAATATATTGCTCTATTTTTCTTTTTTCTTTTTTTTTTTTTTTTTTTTTTTTGGTAACTGCTTTTTTGTCGCCGTATCTTTCTCTGATTTTTGTCTTTTTGTGTCTTTTCGCTTGTGAGTATTTATCTGCTCCACTATCACGTATCATGCATATTCACAACTCCATAACATCATGATACCATTCACATCGTCCAGAATTTTTTGCACTTTGCTTACCTTCCCATGTCAGACTCAGTTCATGATCGTATTTGTTATTTAATGATACAAACATAATTTTAATGATACTATTATTATTTATTTGAGAAGTATTTATACCAGAAAAAAATAACTATAAAAATGTTTTATATAATACTCTTATTGTACTTTTAAAATATTTGCTGTATTTTTAAGATAATTATAGTTCCTCATTATTAACTGTTAATTTGAAATTTACTGTTAGCCTTTTTTTTATCGTTAATTTTATCTCTAATCTTATTATTATTTTTAACCTCGATTTAATTTAATATTATATTTATTTCTATCCTTGATTTTTATCTTTAAATATTACCTTAGCCTTCGTTTATCCCTGCATATTCATTATAGATATATAATGTATAATAAGTTTTACTATTTTATTCATTTTTATTATTAACTTTTGTCTTTATCCTCGTCATATTATTATCTTTCATATTTATGCCATTCCTGTTATTCCTTTTTTTCTATCTTGATATTGCTTACTTTTGTATTTTCCTGATTCATATGTGCCTATTATTTATTTTTTCTTTTTACAGTAATCGCGATTTTATTTTCTTAAGTTTAAATTATGTTCCTAACTTTAGCATTTAAAATTAATATGTGTTGTATTAACACAGTTATAATAATCATAATAATAAGCACTAAGAATATTAATTTTAACATTATGCTTTATTATTATAAACCAATATAAATATAAAGATCGCAAAGTATACCTGATCTAAACCTGTTTATATTAATAATATAGCTAAATGTGGAGAATATTATATTTAAGAATATGTTATGTTCCAGGTGTATCGTCTAGTTATACATATATATATCCATCTGTGGCATGAATCTTAAACATACCAACTCATAAGTTCTTCCGTAAAGATAATATCAATAATACTTAATTTATTATTTATACAATAGCCTCTATTCTATAAGAGATGCACTCTTCTTGAACTCCTAATGCGAGCACAAGTGAATAACTATTAGCCACAATCCAACAAGTAAAAATACAACTTCGAAACAAAAGTTTGTATGAACCAATTGAAGTCAAGTTGAATAAACTATAACCAAGGTGTAGTCGATTTTTTTCTATGTTTTCCTATATTTTTACCACAGTAACATCAATGAATTCATCGCCCCTGTACAAAACTTGTCGATATTTTTCAGTCCTTCATTACCAGGTTAGTGTTCTGTTAATTCTAAATAGGCTACTAACGCATTGGTACACCGTCATATGTATACTATCCAATTCCTCGGCCCCCAAGCAAACCCATGGGTAGCGTTTTCTACCAACAATGTAGTAATGCTTCTGTTGTCGTATTCCATGATTAGTTTTTTTTTTTAATAATCCAAGCAATGTTATCTTCAGATAAGGTGTTTCTTCTGCCGGTTGCCTTATTACTACTACCAACGTCGTTTGTAGCATTCATCCTTCAATCCGAGCCATGGTGCTACCAAAAGTAAGCTTTTGCCATTTTGCAGGTCCAACTCTTCAAGGCTAATCAAAATACGCGATTTTAATTTAATAAGCATGTTATATTTTAGGCCAATATTTTTGAGAAACATTTTAATTCACAAGACTTTTTTACAAAATAAAAAAAGAAAAAAATGTTAAAAGTATATTATTTAATACAATTAATACTATTTTCATAAATACAAGTATATAACCTTCAGTCACAATTCAACGAGTATAAATACAAGCTAGAAGAACTAGTTAGAAAGAATTAATAAATTTAAGTTGAATGAACTATAACCAAGTTATAATCGACTTACTACCTGCTTTTATCTTAATTTTATCGCACGACTTATCTTCGGTGATAGATAGTTTATGGAGGTTAGTTGCACTAGGCATTGATTTACATATATATCTTTTAACCTGTGGTGAAATAACCACATAGTTGAAGTACAGACAGACTAGAGGCCTGTGCGCCCTAGCTGTAGCACATACATACTAAAGCATCATTGATTACCTTATACAGCGATACAGTCCTTAAACAGAGATACGTCCTTCTTATACTTTTTATATGAACACAAGTAAATAACCTTCAGTCACAATTCAACGAGTATAAATACAAGCTAGAAAAACTAGTTAGAAAGAATTAATCACATTTAAGTTGAATAAACTATAACCAAGTTATAATCGACTTACTACCTGCTTTTATTTTTAATTTTACCGCATAACCGACGTTACAAAGCTGTCAAAGCACAAGCTGAGTATAAGCATCTTGTCGAGCATTGACCTGATTGGTGACGGACACTGAGCAAGCCATAATTCTAGCAGCTCCTTGTATTATTACTGCTGGTAATGTTTATGCCAAGTAATGATGAATGGATCTAGAAGCTGTTGTGTTTGCACAATGAAATAATAAAGAAGACCAAAGGAAATATTTTTTAGACTGCGCTTTATTATCAAAGATAAATATAAAGATGAAAACCCTATAACTATGTCTAAACTAAACCTATTTATATTAATCGTCTATCTAAGTGTGGTGAAGAGGATTTAAGAAGATGTTATGTTATAGGTCTATGTTCTAGATATATATTCATCTGAGACATGAATCTTAGACATATCAACTCATAAGTACTTCCGTAGAAATGAGATCGATAATGAATAAGTTATTATTCATACAATAGTCTCTATTCTATAACACTTCTGCAGCTACTGTAAACGAAAAAAGGGTTTCAATGTTTTATAAATTAATCTTTTTCTCTTCATATAGCTGTCTAAAATAAAACTATGCAGTTGATGTTAGTATCAATAGAGAGCTAAAACTTTGGTATTTTTTTCTATAGGTTTTTCTTCATTCTGAACTGTATTTAAAACTAGGGAGTTAAGGAGAAGTTGAGAAATTTTGATTTTTTGATGTTTCAAAACATGTCGTTACTTAACATCGCATAAACTTATTTTAAATTGAGCTATCGAAGAAATTTAAAACATGGTCCAAAACAATGGGACATTCTTTATGAATAGGAAAATTAAAATAAAGAATAAAAGAAGCTGGCTCTTCCTGTCCAAATTGAATATTTTCACCACCTTTTTTTTATAAGAAAAATTAACATCATGGTTCGTTCTATTACTAAAGATAAGCAAGACACTCTCAAGTCACTGTTGTCAAGAAACATTCCATACTCAAGAATTCAGAAACAACTAGCAGATATTTCTCTAGCCACTTTATTAGTAGATATAAAGATAAATTTTTTCCTACTACGAAGCCTGCTAGCACTGGAAGGCCATGTTCAGTAAGCAATACAACAAAGAAATACATTCAAAATAAAATGAAAACCGTTCAATTCAAATCACCACAAGATATAAAGGCTTTTATCTTATTTCAGTTGGAATTAATATGGCAATGAGGAGCATTCAGTTAATGCTTCATTCTATGAGTCACGTTTATTAGTATATTGTAGTTGTAAGTTACAAAAATAACTTACTACGTGCTTTTTTAATTGATTTTTTAAAGAAAAAAAATTATGAAATATGTTTTGAAAAATAAAAATTTCACTCATACATATAAAATTATTAAAATATAATTAATGCTATTTATAAATTTATAATTATTTACAAAAATAGTATTAATTAAAAATAAAACGATATATAAAATGTTTTATACAGTATATAATTTATTAAGGTATTTAAAACAATAAGTTATTTCTATAGTTATATTAAAAATTAAAAGTATATAAATTAGGTTATAATATTATTATAATTTAATTCTGTATCATTACTCACTACCCAGCCAATTAATAACAAAAGGCTGGCAGTGGTAGAATGAGTCTCTCTATTGTTTTCTCGTTAATTATACACGTACCCAACTAATTACGAACATCTCAGGAAACATCTCAAAGCTGAGTATAACCCTTATCGAATATCGACTGATTGATGACGGACACTGAATAAGCCATGAATACAACAACGACCCTAATATAACTTTAGCTTTCGCTATTACTTACTATCTTCTAATTCTAGCAATGCGCTAACTTTACTCCCAACCAATTATTATCCTAGGGTATCCCTAATCTTAACCCTAGCCCTAGCCCTGAAGGTAGACCCCTTAGCCTTTGTGGTGTAGTCAGCTCTCTCTTAGCCCTAGGTTTTATTGACCAAAGGTATCCCTAGCGTAAACCCTAGGGTTAGCCCTAGCCCTAGCCCGGGTATTACCCCTTAGCCTTTGTAGTGTAGTCAGCTCTCTCTTAGCCCTAGGTTTTATTGACCAAAGGTATCCCTAGCGTAAACCCTAGGGTTAGCCCTAGCCCTAGCCCGGGTATTACCCCTTAGCCTTTGTGGTGTAGTCAGCTCTCTCTTAGCCCTAGGTTTTATTGACCAAAGGTATCCCTAGCGTAAACCCTAGGGTTAGCCCTAGCCCTAGCCCGGGTATTACCCCTTAGCCTTTGTGGTGTAGTCAGCTCTCTCTTAGCCCTAGGTTTTATTGACCAAAGGTATCCCTAGCGTAAACCCTAGGGTTAGCCCTAGCCCTAGCCCGGGTATTACCCTTTCGCATGTGGTGTGATTAGCTCTTTCAGCCTACCAGTGTTATAAACCTGAGGTATGCCTTGTGCAAACCCTAGCCCTAGCTCTCAGGGTACTACCCTAACCCTGACCTGTCTGTTACTCTAATCCTGATTCCTAACCTTAATTTCTCCTAATCATAATTCTAATTCTTATTCCCATCCTTATCTCTAGTCTTAATTCTAAGTTGTGTCAAATTCTGCTCCTATCCTCTCTTCAATCCTAATTCTATTTCTAATTCTAATCCATTTTTTTCTAACATTATTTTCTTTTTTTTTTTTTTTTTCTTTTTTTTTTTTTTTTTTTTTTTTTTTTTTTTATTAGCTTATCTATATTTTGTGTCAATTCCTTATTTTTAACCTTGGTTTAATCATAAGCTTATTTCGTGCTTAATCTTAATCTCATCCTTAATTTTTCATCTTAATCTTATCTTATTTTCGTCCTCTTTCTGCTTCTAATTGTATCTCTTGTTGTAAACATGACTTGTTCAGTGTCCGTCACCAATCAGGTCAATGTTCGACAATGCTTATACTCAGCTTGTGCTTTGACAGCTTTGTAACGTCGGTTAAGAGATATATATGGAAATCAATGCTTAGTGCAACTAACCTTCATAAACTATCTATCACCGAATATAAAGTCGTACTAGAATGGATTACTATAAATCCTTGTTAACTCCATGAGCGCAGTCTTTGACTAACTCAATCGTCTATAATATCAAGTTAAATCCGAACTTCAATTTTGTATAAATAGCTCATCATTTTAATGCTTTAATAAATCAATTCGTTTTATCAGTCTGGTTATTTTTACAGTCTTTATTATATTCGATATAACATCTCTCACTGTATTATCCTAAGTTTAACCTTACTCCTAAGTGTAAATCTAATTCTTATTCTCGCTCTACTATAAATTCTAATTTATTCCTTTTCTTATTTCTAATTCTAATTTATTCCTTATCCTAATTTGTTTTTTTTTTTTTTTATCCCTCCTTCTAATCTGTTCCTGATCTTAATTTATCCTTAATTTAATTTTATCTTGATTCACTTCTAATTCTCATCTTCATTTTTGCTCTTCTTCTTAAAGTTAATTTTATTCATAATTCATATGTTCGTATTCCAAATCATGTTCCTATTAATTATCTTAAATTTATCCCTAATCTTATTATTGACATTAATCTAAAATATAATCATAATTCTAATTCTGTCATTAATTGTGTCCCTAACATTAATGTTAATCTAATCCTTAATCTATTCCTAGTCTTGTTCTCATCCTTTTCTTATTTCTAATCCTGATTTTTATTTCTGTCTTTCTTTGTAGTTCTAACACAAACTTTCCTATGAGTCACGTTTATTAGTATATTGTAGTTGTAAGTTACAAAAATAACTTACTACGTGCTTTTTTAATTAATTTTTTAAAGAAAAAAAATTATGAAGTTTGTTTTGAAAAATAAAAATTTCACTCATACATATAAAATTATTAAAATATAATTAATGCTATTTATAAATTTATAATTATTTACAAAAATAATATTAATTAAAAATAAAACGATATATAAAATGTTTTATACAGTATATAATTTATTAAGGTTGTTGTAAAGGTGGTAGATAAAGATTTTGGAAGATAGAAATACTTTTAAAACTGTGGATAGTTTTTTATTAGAGATCAAGAATTGATTAACTGGTCAAAAGGTGATAAAACGCATCTCTTATATACTTTTTCTCGGTCGGTACTTGATTCTAAATTCATATTACGATTTGCCAGGAACAAGGTTGGACTGCGTATAAAGAAGACCAGGGATAATAACCAAATGAGCGGACCAAGATTAGCGGCGAGGAGTGTCGGGATCAATATATCCAAAGGTAATAGTATTGAATGTAATATTTGGTGTGAGAGATAGTATTTATCAATTAGCGTCTACTTGCTCAGAGTGATATATAAATAAAGATATTTTAACATAATCAAATACAGTCATTTACATTCTGGTTCTTGGTAATAATGCTTTATACACTTCTGCAGCTATATATAAGGATATCTATACGATTTTCTATCTGTACAGTATTCTCTTATTAATATAATTATGAGCGTTTACAACATTATCCTCCACCAGAATCAAACAAACTTGTATTGATTCGGCAAGTGCGTCAGTTCCACCAAATAGTACATTCATGCGGCTGAGTTTTGATTAACACGCTCAGGTATACCTCCTTTTACGCACCAATTCAGGGTCTTTTCTTGCATCGTGGCTTTTCTTGGTTCTTGTTTCATAACTTGCCTACTTATTCTATCTTTCTTTTCTTGTTTGAACGTCTATTCAGTATTCTCTCTTCTCTACTCGTAGTGGCTGCAATATTTGCTCTTTTGTTTTTCGACATCTCGATCGCTACATTTGACATCTCATTCCCATTGCATTTAGGAATCTTGGAAGTTCCAACTTTTTTGCGTCTGTTAGGTTCAGAGTTTTGAATTGACTGTTCGACTCTAGTTTGCTCTAAACGTCGTAATTCTCTTTGCTTATTCCAGTACCGTTGAATGATAGTTGGATCGGTGAAATCACTTGCTTTTTGCCAAGTATTTTCTTTCTCAGAATAACCTTTCCACTTAATCAAGTATTCTCGATGACCTTCTTCACCTCGATGATCACGGATACCTTCGACTTCGTAGTATTCTTCTTCGATACTAGACTCATCCAGGGTAACTACTTTCAATTCCGACGGTACATAGTTTCGGGATAATAATTCATTCTGTTCATCCTTTAGTTCATACGATCCACCAGTATTTCTTCGAACAACAGTGTAAGGTCCCTCATAAATCGGAGCTAACTTACTAGATCGATTCTGTAATCTGATCATGACATGCGTTCCAACTGGAATGTCGACAAGAACACTCTTTTGATTGAACTTTTTGTTATATTCCTCATTTATCTTCTGAGTTCTTTCGAGGATGGCTGGGAATACGATCTTATCCATGTAATCTACGCGTTCTTCCAACTCTCGCATGGTCATAGACTCAATGGGTAGTTTGAACTTCTTCTCGTTCCCGTAGTCATCAGGTAAGTTGACTCTACGTGCAAACATCAAGGAGAAGGGAGAACTCATAGTTTTTGCTTTAATGTGTCGGTTCATGCAGAGCTGTATGATAGGAAGATAATACGCCCAACTATGACTGTCTGACTTCATCATTTTTCTTAACGTGTTAGTTGCGGTACGAACTGCATTTTCCGCTGCTCCATTTGCTCGAGGATGATATGGCGTAGTGTATCTTCTATCAATTCCTAGGTTCTTCGAAATACTGTTCATCACAGCATTCTTGAACTCTAGACCATTATCAGACTGGCAAATACGTGGAACACCAAAATCACCATAGACTTTGACCAACTCTTTTGCAACAGTATCGGATTGTTTGTTCTTCAGAGGTCTGAGAATAACGAATTTCGAACAAATATCTGTTATAACCAACATGTAAACATATCCTTCTTCAGTTACGTCAAAAGGTCCAGCCAAGTCGATAGCAATATGATCAAATGGTCGGTTGGCTACAACATTAGATAATGGGTGATAACCTCTCTTACTGATGTTGTGCTTTTGACATTCAACACACGAACTAACAATGTCTTTTGCTTCTGCGTAGATATTCGCCCAATGGAGACCTTGTGAATGTAAATCTCGCACAATTGCTTGCGATCCAAAGTGTCCAAATGCATGCGCTTCTTTCAACAGAGCATCTCTCTCTTCTTCAGGAGGAGTCATATAGTCAGTCAGCTCATCTTTTCTTTCAACTAGTTTAGTCGCGAGTACGTTAATCGTTTTATCTCGGCTAAATCGCTTTTTTCTAATGATGGCTTTCTTTTTAGGGCTTCGTCTGATGATTTTGCTCGTAACACTATCCTCCACCAGTTTGTTTTCATCTTCTAAAGGTGAATACAAACGGCTCAGAATATCAGGCAATTTGTTCAATATACCGGGGATGTGCACTACATCAAAATCAAAATCCAGAAGAGTCTCGATCCATCCAATTAACATGGGATTTGCGATCTTTTGCGTATGTAAGTATACTAGTGCCTTGTGATCTGTAAATACAGTGAACTTTTTGCCCCATATATACTTGCGAAACTTCAGTAATGCTAACACGACTGCATACAATTCTCTTTTAGTAGTGCTCCAACGGCGTTGTGAAGGTGACAAGGAGCTCGATACAAATCCTATGTAAAGATCTTGGCCGGCCTCATTCTTTTGAAACAACACTGCCGCGACACCATAAAGTGATGCGTCTGTAGCTACGTAAAACTGTTTTGACAAATCCGGATAATGCAGCATCATCTTCGACTGCAAAATCTCTTTGATAGTTTCAAAGCTCTTAGTGTGACGATCGGTCCACAGCTCTTCCACATTCTCTGCATTCACTAAACTGGTGAGTGGTTCTGCTACTCTGGAAATCATCGGAACGAATTCTCTCAGGTAATTGACCAAACCCATAAATTGCTGGATGTGTTTCTTATTTTTATTTGGAAGTGGCCACTTTGAAACATTGGTAAGTTTTGATTGATCCACACGAACTCCTGAAGCGTCCACTACAAATCCCAACATACGAACTGAATGTTGAAACCATGAACACTTGGATTCTTTCAGGATTAAATTTGCGGAATTTAATCTGTCAATCACAAACTTTACATCTTTTGCATGCTGTTCGATACTTTCACTGGCAACAATACAGTCATCCACGAAGTTCTGAACGCAATCAATACCTTCAAACAAGGTTGCCATGACCTTTTGAAATTGCGAGGTTAGCATTTTCACTCCAAAGCACGCTTTTTGAAAGGAAAAGCCATTGCCATTATAAGTAAACGATAACTTGTGTACATCCTCGGGTGCCACTTTGAATCGATGATATGCATTCGACAAATCCAAAGTTGTAAACACTTTTTTACCGGCCAAGTTATCAAAGATATCCTTAACCAAAGGTACGGGAAAATTGAATGTTGGAGGTAGAATTTGATTCAACGATCTCACATCTAAACACGCTCTATGGCTCACAATCTCACCATCTTTGTTACGTTTAGGAACAAGCAGTAATGGACTGTTGAATGACGTGTTTACTCGGGATCGAATGATTGTACCTGTTTCCAACCATTCTTTTATTTGCTTATCGAGAACTGGTCTTAATGCATAAGGGATGGGGTATTGACGTCTATACGCCGTTGCACCCTCTTTCGTAGGTAATCGAACAATGGATTCAGGCAAAGGACATGAAGATGTTATGGGTATGCTCTGATTAATCTCTAGTGATTCTTTAATTATACTCATGAACTCTGCTCTTTGCTCAGGCGTACCAGCAGGCGAATTGTCAGGTTCATGTTTTCTTTCACGTTCAATGTTCAAGTTTTCAAAAATAGCTTCATCACTCAAGGCAGCGTCAGAATGTGCATGATCATCTTTGATGCGAAAAGCCACTCCAGTTAATCCGATATTCATTTTGGGAAGAATATCTGTGCCAAGAAGAATATCAAACTCGAATCCGTCGTTAAAGTTCATTACTTCAAATGAGTGTTTGAACTTAATGCCATTTGCATACTTTATTTCCAAAGGATCGGTGATACCAATTCTCTTTGCAGTATTTTGATGAGACAAGAAATTATAAGAACCAGGTAATTTATGTACTTTATTTATATGAAGTTTATTCTTCAAAGAAGACAAACTAACAAAGCTACAACTACTTCCTGTATCTACGCGTCCCAGGAGACGTTCAGACTCTACAATCAACGGTGTACATAAATTAAATGCGTCATTAGCCTTTAATTTGTCACTCTTCTTGTTCTCATTCAGGTACTTACATTGATAGCTCTGATTCTCAATCTCGGAGTCGGCCATCTCCAAGTCCTCTTGAACTTGCTGCTCAATTGACTTCTCACTCGAGGAAGCCGCAGGCATCACAGCCAAGACAGTACTGCTACTACTGCTTTCAGCAGCACCACAACGATGACCAGGACGCCATGGAGACACACCACAAGTCCAACACTCTTTACCCTTCGCCTTCTTCACAGAAGGAGGGCGTTCAGCTCTTCTCTTAGCGAGAAAACAATCCTTGGTGTCATGGGTCGCATTGTTACCATGATGGATGCACGAAAAGGGTTTCGCCACCTTACTCGCCTTTTGCACCCGACGAGCTGCATTCTTGTGATGATGGTGATAGGGGGCCTTTTCTTTGCGTCGCTCAACAACAGGCGCACCAGGAAGAAGAGAAACAGCCTCATTATACGACGTATGGTCGTCACCAAGAATATCACGACCAATCTGTGCGATTTGATCGACAGTGTATTCAGCATTCTCACCAGAAGATCCAGCCTTCACTGAATTCATTGCAACTCTGATCAGCGTCTGAACAGGTTTAGTCAGCGAGGCCAAAAAACGATCAGCTACTCTAGGACACTCTCTAGGTAGGCCTGCATCAAACATTGCTGTTTGAAAACGCTTAGCATAGTCGCCCACCGACTCATTGTTTTCCATTACCATGGTAAACACAAGGTCAGTATATCTTCTCAACACAAGGGAAGAACCGTGCTGCTTCTTAAACTCTCTACGAGCATCTGCCCATAGGGTACAACCTCTACTCAGCTCATCTTTCACCCATGCTTTATCGCCATGGGGAAGGCAAAGGGGTAAGAAGTTCTTCCACACCTCATCAATGGACATGGAAGAAGACTCAACTACATCCTCAAATTCTCTCAAAAAATGCTCAACAGACTCGAAGGCTTCGTAACCTGGAAAAGGTTTGACAGCCGAGGTCAAGAGTTGGAACTTGGGCAAGTCGCGACGATTCAATGTCAAACCAGTAGGTGGCTTAACACGATCAACCTCACCGATCAATGAACTGCACTCTTGGATCTCACGGAGCATCCTCTTGGAGCGTTCAAGGGCCAACAAGGCTTCATCAGCCGCTACGTCATCTCTGACTACACGAGCACGACTAAACGCTTGAAGGTATCGGGTAATATCTGCACGGAGCCCGGCGATATTTGTGTCAATCAGTTGTGGGTCAGTCATGTCAGCAACAGCATGCTCAGCCGACTCAGACAACAAAGAACTAGCACCAGGAGACTTGATAAACTCATCAAGGTTGCTTGACAAGGTCGATTCATCAAACATGGGGGTGTCAGGGTTAACACCACAGTTGGCAGAAGAAGAACCAGAAACGTTGTTGGAAGCCATATCGATAAAAGTAAGGAAAATAGGACAGTAATTAAAAGTAAAAAATGTTGTAAAGGTGGTAGATAAAGATTTTGGAAGATAGAAATACTTTTAAAACTGTGGATAGTTTTTTATTAGAGATCAAGAATTGATTAACTGGTCAAAAGGTGATAAAACGCATCTCTTATATACTTTTTCTCGGTCGGTACTTGATTCTAAATTCATATTACGATTTGCCAGGAACAAGGTTGGACTGCGTATAAAGAAGACCAGGGATAATAACCAAATGAGCGGACCAAGATTAGCGGCGAGGAGTGTCGGGATCAATATATCCAAAGGTAATAGTATTGAATGTAATATTTGGTGTGAGAGATAGTATTTATCAATTAGCGTCTACTTGCTCAGAGTGATATATAAATAAAGATATTTTAACATAATCAAATACAGTCATTTACATTCTGGTTCTTGGTAATAATGCTTTATACACTTCTGCAGCTATATATAAGGATATCTATACGATTTTCTATCTGTACAGTATTCTCTTATTAATATAATTATGAGCGTTTACAACAAAGGTATTTAAAACAATAAGTTATTTTTATAGTTATATTAAAAATTAAAAGTATATAAATTAGGTTATAATATTATTATAATTTAATTCTGTATCATTACTCTATGCCTAATCCTATATTTAATCTTAATCCTAACTTTAATGTTATTCTTAATCTTAAATTAGCTATAATTTTAACCCTAATCTTAATTTTAACCATAACCATACCCTTGAGTCTCTCTATGGCTCTAGTCATATCATATTCTATCTCTTATTTTTTAACTTATTCTAATATAATATTAAATGTAGTCTTAATGTTCATTTTGACTCTATTTCCAACAAAATTCTAATTATAATCATTTTTTTTTTTATTCTTGTTTCTGTTTGTTGTAAACGCTCATTATTATATAAATAATATAATATTGTACAGATATAAAATCGTATAGATATTTTTATATATATGTGCTGAATTGTATAAAGCATTATTACCAAGAACCAGAATGTAAATTACTTTATTGATTATGTTAAAATATCTTTATTTATATATCACTCTGAGCAAGTATACGCTAATTTATAAATACTATCTCTCACACCAAATATTACTTCCAATACTATTTTACCTTTGAATATAATGATCCCGACACTCCTCGCCGCTAATCTTGGTCCGCTCATTTGGTTATTATCCCTGGTCTTCTTTATACGCAGTCCAATCTTGTTCCTGGCAAATCGTAATATGAATTTAGAATCAAGTGCCGATCGTGAAAAAGTATATAAGAGATGCGTTTTATCACCTTTTGATAAGTCAATCAATTCTTGATCTATAATAAAAAACTATCCACAGTTTTAAAAGTATTTCTATCTTCCAAAATCTCTATCTACCACCTTTACAACACAATTCTTGATCTATAATAAAAAACTATCCACAGTTTTAAAAGTATTTCTATCTTTCAAAATCTCTATCTACCACCTTTACAACAGTAACATCAATGAATTCACCGCCTGTACAAAACTTGTCGATATTGTTATAGAATAGAGACTATTGAAGAACAATTCAAATTAAAAGATGTATCTATTATTTTTTTTTTATTTTTTTCACTTCTAATTTTATATATTAATATAATTATAATTATACTTCGGATTTAAAATACCCCTAGTTTCGTACCAGCCACATATGTACGAGAACCTTTCTCTAAGAGAAAGAACCATAAAGAGTCGCGGTGCAAGTTTTTTTGCAACTTACACCTTAAAAACTAATACAAAATTAAAAAAATATATACAATAATGGAGTTTAATGGATTCTCTTATAAAATATTTAGTAATCTTAGACTAGTTTACAGAAATAAATAAAAAATAATTAAACGCCAAGACATTTAAAATTTTTTAATTTTATTTCTTTTTTTTATATGAATAAAGCATTTTAATATAACATAATTATTTAATAAAAACTGAATATATTTATATAATAAAATATGGATACTTTAATAGAACAAGAGTATAGAAAAATATATGCAAAACATTGGTTATTTATGCGAAATGAATATATATATAATTTAGAAACTAAATTTCATAGAAAAAAAATAGAAAATGTAAAAAATATTAAAAAGGTTAAAGAAAACATATATAATAAATTAGGAGATATATCTGTTTTTATATTTTTAACGGAAATATGTAGTAATATAAAAATGCCAGGTCCTTATTTTATGATTGAAAAAGGTTTATTAATATTACAATATTTATTAACAGGTTTTACTCATAGAGAAATGGAAATTTATATTCCAGAATCATCTTTTTTTAAGATTTATGAAAGTTTATTTATTAAAAATTATGACTTTTTAGAAAAATGGTTAAATGAAAAAATGAAATTTTGTTTTAGTACTCCTTTATTGAGATTGTTATGTTCTAAAAAAACAAACCCTAGTGCAATTGATAACATAACATTAATGTTAGATGGGCATCATAATAGAATAATATATCAAGATATTCATTTAGATAAAAAAGAATTGTATTCTTGGAAATTAAAAAATAACGAATTAAATACACAATTCATTATAGATATAAATCGAATTTGTGTATACATTTCAGAATCATTACCTTGTAAACAAAATACTGATGATAATATGTTTTTAGATATAAACCCAGATTCATTTTATTATGAAACAGATTGTATTGCTTTCGATGGTTTATATGAAAACAGTGTAAATGAATATATAGAAAAGTATAAAGCAATTGGGTATAATATATCATTATATAATTTTTGCTATCCAATAAAAAAAGACAAAAACATTCTATTAACAAAAGATGAAAAAGATTTTAATGATATGTTAGGTGGATTAAGATCTAAAATAGAAACATATTTTGCTGAGTTAGGTAATATTTTTCATAGATTTAATGGTAAAACAAAGGTTAGAATTACTGATAACAAAATTTATAATATACAACTAAAATTAGCAACTGTTTTGTTAAATATTAAATATTTTAACGAATTGTTTCCAATTAATAATATTAATCATTACGGTAAATGGAGAATGGAAAACTTCGAATATATTTTTAAAAATGAAAAAAAACTATAATTATGAAGATTTAACTTTAAAAACACAATATAAAATAGAAAAAATAAATACTATTAAAGATTTACAAAATCAATTTTTAAATAATTTAAATATTAATACTTATGATAATACGACGGAAGATATATCAATGGAAATTAATGAAGATATCGCCAATAAAAAAATAGAAAAGGTTTATGAAGTTCAATATATAATAACACATAAAAAAGTATTAGATGAATATGAATTTCTTGTAAAATGGAAAAATTATAAAAAGGATCAAAATTCTTGGGTTAAAGAACATGACTTTATTGATAAAGAAATAATAAAAAAATATTGGAAATCCGTTAAAAGAACATAAATAAATATGAATATTATAAAAAATAAAAATTAAAAAATAAATCCATTGGATTATTTTTATTTTTAACTTTTTTATAATCAAGAATTGAATAAAAATAAACATTTGTGTTTTTAAAATTAACGAAGAAGAACAATTCAAATTAAAAGATGTATCTATTATTTTTTTTTATTTTTTTCACTTCTAATTTTATATATTAATATAATTATAATTATACTTCGGATTTAAAATACCCCTAGTTTCGTACCAGCCACATATGTACGAGAACCTTTCTCTAAGAGAAAGAACCATAAAGAGTCGCGGTGCAAGTTTTTTTGCAACTTACACCTTAAAAACTAATACAAAATTAAAAAAATATATACAATAATGGAGTTTAATGGATTCTCATTGTATGAATAATAACTTATTCATTATCAATCTCATCTTTATGGAACCACTTATGAGTTGATATGTTTAAGATTCATGTCTCAGATGGATATATATCTAGAACATAGACCTATAACATAACATCTTCTTAAATCCTCTTCACCACACTTAGATAGACGATTAGTATAAATAGGTTTAGTTTAGACATAGTTATAGGTGCGGTAAAATTAAAATATAAAAGCAGGTAGTAAGTCGATTATAACTTGGTTATAGTTTATTCAACTTAAATGTGATTAATTCTTTCTAACTAGTTTTTCTAGCTTGTATTTATACTCGTTGAATTGTGACTGAAGGTTATTTACTTGTGTTCATATAAAAAGTATAAGAAGGACGTATCTCTGTTTAAGGACTGTATCGCTGTATAAGGTAATCAATGATGCTTTAGTATGTATGTGCTACAGCTAGGGCGCACAGGCCTCTAGTCTGTCTGTACTTCAATTATGTGGCTATTTCACCACAATAGGATCTTCATCTTTATATTCATCTTTGTTAATAAAGCACAGTCTCAAAAAGTACTCTTTTTAGTCTTCTTTATTATTTCACTGTGCAAACACAACACTAACTCAATCGTCTATAATATCAAGTTAAATCCGAACTTCAATTTTGTATAAATAGCTCATCATTTTAATGCTTTAATAAATCAATTCGTTTTATCAGTCTGGTTATTTTTACAGTCTTTATTATATTCGGTATAACACTAAGGAGTCAATGAAAATAAGGAAAAGCACGCATATACTTACTTTTGCGCTTCTGTACTGAGGTCGTTTACGAATCAGCACTTGTTGGCCTTCCATGTCTACATCGCTTTCCTCTTCAGACATCATTCCAGCAACCAAAAAGACTGGGAACTGTTTACCATATTCTTTTTCGAAATGCTCTTTGTTCTGAGAGTACATATCTACTCTATGGCCCAATTTCTATACCAACAAAAGATGAATAACCTCAACATTACTATCACTGCTACTTTACCAATTGAGTACGGGAATTGCACCTGTTTCTTTTGGCATAGGCTTCGCTAACGGAATCAATAACAACTTCATCGTCTTCTCCCAGATCCTTAGCTTTTTTATGCAACCTCGACATATACCAATAAAGCGGTCAGTGATAATCTGTTTCATTGCCCTGGCTGAAATATGGTGTGTTTGGCGATTGTTCTCACCATAGGTTCTCATTTTTGTTCGAACATCTTTGTTCGGAGGATAGGATAATGATACCTTAAAATCATACTTTTGCGACAAAGTTCCGTAGTAAGAGGTAAGCAAATCCTAGTATCATTAAAATGTTATTTAGAAACTTATTAACCTGCTTTTTTTTCAACATATAACTTTACGCGAAAGAGACGATCTATCTTTTGGCTTTGTTTTCTTGAAGAAATATCAACAGTTTGGCCATTCCTCGCTTTACCGTAAGTATTAGAAGTAGAAACAGAGTACTCCTCTTCTGTTGAACTGGAACCATTATGAAGAACATTTAGTATTACAGAAATATGTTCAAAATAGTACAATATATAAAAAAATTAGGAAATAATAGATTTTTTTGAATACAAATAATAATATAAATAAATTTTATTCTAAAATAGAACAAGTAACCAACATTTTATTTATGGATAAAAAGGCAACATTATATTTATGCCTTGATTTTTTAGGAAAGTTAAAAATATTAAGTAGTTGTAAATGCTTATCTATGATCGGCTAGATATTGCTGGATTAGATGCTTAACATCACACGTTGGAAATAATTGGTTGATTAAGTCAGCAGAAGAAGGTTTAAATACTATATCTTCATCAACACTATTGTTATATCGAATATAATAAAGACTGTAAAAATAACCAGACTGATAAAACGAATTGATTTATTAAAGCATTAAAATGATGAGCTATTTATACAAAATTGAAGTTCGGATTTAACTTGATATTATAGACGATTGAGTTAGTCAAAGACTGCGCTCATGGAGTTAACAAGGATTTATAGTAATCCATTCTAGTACGACTTT
Organism: Actinomucor elegans; assembly: GCA_026027325.1. NCBI lineage: Eukaryota > Fungi > Mucoromycota > Mucoromycetes > Mucorales > Mucoraceae > Actinomucor > Actinomucor elegans. The sequence goes on from JAMSLZ010000018.1 coordinate 23,937, forward strand.
ATATTCGGTGATAGATAGTTTATGAAGGTTAGTTGCACTAAGCATTGATTTCCATATATATCTCTTAACCGACGTTACAAAGCTGTCAAAGCACAAGCTGAGTATAAGCATTGTCGAACATTAACCTGATTGGTGACGGACACTGAACAAGTCATGTTTACAACACGTAGTATATTCGTCATATACCTAGTATAAGAACTTGGGGCATTGCAGAGACCAAATGGCATCACAGAAAAGGTATAGCATCCATATTTTGTCACAAAACCTGATTTTGCAATTGAATTTGGGTGTAGTTCTATCTGCCAGAATCCAGAAGCAGCATCCAACGTTGTAAAACACTTATTTCCGCCGAGAGAATCAAGGACTTCTTCAATGTGGGGTAGAGGATAGCTATCTTTCACCGTGATCTTGTTTAGTTGTATGTAATTCACTACCAGTCTAAACTTTCCATTCTTTTTGGGTACAAAGAATATAGGGGATGACCATTCACCATCACTAGGACGTATAATATCGAGTTTTAGCAGGTTATCCAGTTCTTCTTTCAAGCTCTCTTCTTCATCCAATGTCAGTCTATAGGGTTTAGATCTAATTGGGGATTCACTAGTAGTCTTGATTTCGTGATAAGCCCCTTTAACGCGACCAATGCCATTATATTCCACGAAACAGTTCTTGTACTTCTTGATTAGTTTAGCAAATACTTCAGGGATCTCTTCATTCACTTCGTCATCGTTATATTCACGCCAGAATTCATCGGCAACTACTTCTTCTTGATAGGATTTCAATCCGTGACCTTCATTATTATTCCTACTAGGTTGATTATTAGAGATCTCGTGTTTATTACACTGAATGTTATAGAATAGAGACTATTGTATGAATAATAACTTATTCATTATCAATCTCATCTTTACGGAAGCACTTACGAGTTGATATGTTTAAGATTCATGTCTCAGATGGATATATATCTAGAACATAGACCTATAACATAACATCTTCTTAAATCCTCTTCACCACACTTAGATAGACGATTAGTATAAATAGGTTTAGTTTAGACATAGTTATAGGATCTTCATCTTTATATTCATCTTTGTTAATAAAGCACAGTCTCAAAAAGTACTCTTTTTAGTCTTCTTTATTATTTCACTGTGCAAACACAACACTGAACCTGTACAGAATAGATAGGTGTCATTGAAACCATATCATTGTCCGTTTCTTCGTTAGGGTCGTCAGATACACATTGCACTTCAATAAAATCTTGCCATTCTTGATTGGGACAATCACCATACTTCCCTTATTCACTAATCGAATATCGTGATTTCTTATCCATGGTCGCCCAAGTAAACATGCTTCTCGATTATTCGAACTTTCATCTATACAAAAATGCTCTTTTCTGATATGACCTCCAATTTTTACCTTTACATCAGTAGCTACTTTACACCTTACGCTTTTACCATTATTGTGGAAGCCCATTAGAGGTATTGATTCTCCATTCTCTTCGACTTTGACACCAATCCTATCTGCAAGTTTCTTTGAAATGACACTTACAGCAGCGCTCGAATCCAAAATAGCAGTTACTAGCTCATTACCAATCGCTACCATAATTTTAGAGGGTTGAGCTCGTTTCATGGCTTCTGGGTTGTAAGGGTAACCAATAACACTATCTTGTTCATCTTCCTGTTCTTCGTCATAATCGTTTTCGTAACTGCTTTCACTAGAATATCCATCAAATTCACTGCTATCGCTTTCGCCGTCATCCAGATCGCTACCATCTTCATTCAGATCGTAATCGTCGTCATTACTGCTATCACCAGAAGACACGCTAACATTATTGATGCTTTGATTTCTACGATATTCTCGTTCGTCCAGTAGGCCTTCAGCTCGCAACGTGTTGATAACCATTGGATTGCCATATTGTCCATTACGTTCCGTTTTTCGCCTGTATAAGTGCATTATACCTTTCTTTACTTCTTGGGCAGCCTTCTTGTTTGTAGCTAAGTATTCAGCCATGGAAATCGTAACGGGGGTTTTCTTTAACTTCTCCCATGTACCTTCGCAGTCAACTTCGACGGCTAGCTTGGTAGGATTCTTTCTCTTTAGTTTCTTAATTTGTTCCTTCGGTATACCTCGATCACCACTTGGTAAGGTGTTAACATCTTGTTGTAGGATACCTTGCCCTTGCCCTTGAGGAATATAGGAATATATAGCACCATTTGTGGTGAAATAGCCACATAATTGAAGTACAGACAGACTAGAGGCCTGTGCGCCCTAGCTGTAGCACATACATACTAAAGCATCATTGATTATCTTATACAGCGATACAGTCCTTAAACAGAGATACGTCCTTCTTATACTTCTTATATGAACACAAGTAAATAACCTTCAGTCACAATTCAACGAGTATAAATACAAGCTAGAAAAACTAGTTAGAAATAACTAATCACATTTAAGTTGAATAAACTATAACCAAGTTATAATCGACTTACTACCTGCTTTTATTTTTAATTTTACCGCACCATTTTCACGTTCTTTGCCTTTCTTGGACGGTCGACCCTTCTCTTGTTCAGAAAATGAGGTGTTACCCTCAACACCTTCTTTTCTTTTCATTGCAAATATATTTACTTCGTTGTTATTATTTTTTTTTGTTTTCTTTGTGTTTTTACTATTGTTTGGAGGTGTTACTTGAATCATATTCAAGTTCTGCCTATTATTTTGGGATTGGGGAATGGGAATTGTATTGTTAAGGACACCAGTATTTCCCTCGTTTACTGGCGTCCGTTCTCTTTTCCCACACTGTTATTATTACCAATGTTATTACTTGACCCACTACTGTTTACACCACGGTCGCTAACACCATTCATCGCTGCTTCATTGCTGCTTTTACCACTATTTGAACAATAACGACTAGGATGGCCTTCTTGTCCACAGTTCCAACATTGCATTGGTCTTCCACCATATGGGGGACGATTAAAAGAATAACTACTATTACCGGCACCCGATTGCTGTTGCTGTTTTTGCAGGTTAGTCATCTGCTGTTGCTGTTGCACCATATTAATGTTTAACAAATTCACTGCTTCGATTAAGCTTGCCAATGAATCGACCGAAAGACGTTCGTCGTTTGAACCAGTAGTAGTACGAGCAGATGCAACACTTCCACTTTGACCATTGACATTATCCTGTGTTATTTCAAAAGTAACTCGTTTATCAGTGGCATGTTTCATAAAACCGTTACCATGAAGCTTATATTTCTTTTGCAGTTTCCCGATCTCCATAGCTTCTTCTGTCACTGAATCATAGGTTCTTGTATTACCAGTAGACTTTGCACCCCGTTCCAATTCGTAAGCAATGGATTCGTTAACAGAGGCAATAAAGAAGGACATTTTGGATTCATCATCAGTGAGATTCACCACCTTGAATAGACGGATGTATCCCAAAGGAACTCTCAGGTCCATATTGAAACTCCTACTACCACAAATTTTATTGTTATATGAAAAAATTGAATTTTTTTTACAAATTAAAATTAAAAATAAAAAGGATTTAATAAAATTGCAGATGTTTATAGAACCATATAAATCTTTAAAAAAAATATTCGACGATGAAAAAGAAGCACTATTATATTTAATTAGTAATGATTACGTTAATAAACATATAAAGTGTAATAAATGTGAACATGAAACTAAATTAAACTTAAATAAAAAATTATATGTTTGTAGATATTATAAATGTAGGAAAGCAATATCACCATTGAAAGGAACAATTTTTAATAATTTAACTTTACCTTTAAATACTCAATTACACATATTATATCTTTTTCTTGGAAAAGCACCTTCTTCCTTTATAGCATCAAGTTTGCAAATTAGCAAAAATACAGTGTCATCATACAATAAAATATTCAGAAAATACTTGAAAAATAAACAATTGTTAGGTAACAGAAATATTAAAATTGGAGGTAGAAATAAAATTGTAGAAATCGATGAAAGTAAAATTGCAAAAAGAAAATATAATAAGGGGCATAAGGTAGAAGGTGCTTGGGTAATTGGTGGTATCGAAAGAAGTATGCTAAAAAATAAAATAAAAAATGAAAACAAAAAATGTTTTTATTACCCATTGAAGAAAGAAATGTTGATAATATTGATTTAATTATAAAAAGATATGTAAAAAAAGGTACAACAATATATACGGATTTATGGAAAGGGTATAATAACTTGAAAAATATAGGATACAAACATTTAACTGTAAATCATTCAAAGCATTTTAAAGATCCAAATACAGGTGTGCATACAAATACAATTGAAGGCACATGGAATGGCTTAAAGCAAAGTATAATACCACGAAATAGAAATAAAAAAGATATAGTATTGTATTTAAAAGAATATCAATGGCGTAAGAAAAATAGAGAGTATAACGTATGGAAAAAGTTTTAAAGGATTAATTTTAATTTACATAAAAAATGCAAAAAATTGAATTTTTATATTTATTAAAAATATGATAGAAAATATATTGATAGTTATAAATGTGAAATGCATATTTGATATTCATTATTCTTATTACAAGGACCTGACTAAGTCAGTAAACTAGCCTATTTAAGACACAATGATTATGTAATAGATCAGAGACAATTGGGTATTACATTATGAGTGGGATTAAATATATCTATTATAAAAAAATAAAAAAAATTGAAAAAGTAATAATATAAAAAAGAAATGGATGAAATATTTAATATTATTGTAGATGATAAATATAAATACAATATTAAACGAAGTATAATTATAAAAGATATGAAAAAATATGATTTAGCAGAATACAAAATAAAGCAAAAAGATGGGTGTTATGAAATCTACATGAAAAAAAATGGTTCAAATAAAAGATTAAGAAAAGTATATGAATTTAAGACATATAATAAAGATAAAAACAAAGGTATAAAAAGAAAAACATTAGATAATAAGAATAATATGATACTTGATGAAATCGCACCCATCATGAAAAAACTTAAATTATAATTTAAATATATTTTCTAAATTAAATTTTTCAATATATATTCCATTAATTTTAACATTTATATCATGCTGATAATTATTATCTAAATTAAATTTTTATTTTCTAAGTTTTTTATTTCTTCCTTCACAATATCTATTTCTAATAAATTTTCATTATATTCATCATATGAGAAACATTTTAAATATAATTTTATTGTTATTATATATTTTTAATTAATATTTTTATTATCTATTACTTGATATATAAAATTAAATAGTTTTAATAGAAAAACAAAATAAAATATTGAAAATAAAGGAAAAAGTAGAATTTATGATAAAATATGAAAAAAAGAATTATTTTAGAAATTAGTAATAGTAATTATTTAAATACTTTTTGATATATTTATTGGTCATATTAAAAGCTTAAAAAACAAAAAATGTTAAGCATTTCCCTATGAAGTGTAAAATAAAATATTATGTATTATTAGTATAAATTAAATCTGAGACCTCGTTTGGTAATCACCCGAATAGACTATTTAATTTTTCTATAAAGTCACCAATTTCTTGACCTTCGCCCTGTTTGATGACCTTAATTTCGCTCCAAGCTTCAGCAACACGGTTTTGCAGGAATTTCTTGTGGAACTTCATTTCGAAATCAGTCCAGGTAACCGTTGAATCTTCGATGGAATCCCACCAAACTTGCGCTTTTCCCACCATGTTACTTGCTGCTACGATCAAGGCTGCTGTGTCGTCCATCTTCGAGACAGCTTTAACTCTTTTAACGCTTTTTAACCAGGCTTCGGCTTTGGCATCACCAGAAACACCAGAGAAGGTTTCCAAAGGTGCCAAAAATTTCAAATAGGCATTATTATTACTGTTTTCCGACATATTTCTCTTCAATGTTGTTGTGTTTGCACAGTGAAATAATAAAGAAGACTAAAAAGAGTACTTTTTGAGACTGTGCTTTATTAACAAAGATGAATATAAAGATGAAGATCCTATAACTATGTCTAAACTAAACCTATTTATACTAATCGTCTATCTAAGTGTGGTGAAGAGGATTTAAGAAGATGTTATGTTATAGGTCTATGTTCTAGATATATATCCATCTGAGATATGAATCTTAAACATATCAACTCATAAGTGCTTCCGTAAAGATGAGATTGATAATGAATAAGTTATTATTCATACAATAGTCTCTATTCTATAACATTATCCCCTCCCAGGTATGATTAATACCGTCTAAATCTTTTATTACTTGTTACCTTGTAATTACTGCTGCTTTTATGCATATTTAATTGAGAATTAGGGTAACTAGTATTATAAGAAGTGGATGGTATTTCTCGTTTGCCTGATAGTAATTTTGGAGATTTATTAATAACATCATTCTTGTACTTTTGTTTCCAAGAGAAATCCTCTGGTATTACACCAATACGTTTCCAGTATTCTTTAATGAATCTAGGATCAACAAAACTCTCACTGGGTTCCCAAGTATCATCTTCTTCAGTATAGTCTTTCCATCTTACATTATAAAGATATTGGCCATTTACTTTTTTATGGGCAATGATGGCTTCGACATCGAAGAATTTATCATTGGATTTGATGGGATCACCGTTAACAAGTTTTAGTAATGAAGGTGGATAGTTACGTGGTTCTATCTGACCTTTTTCATTTTGTAGTACATAAGATCCGCCTTTGGTTATTCTAAGTACTTTATAAGTTCCAATATAATTGGGATCTAACTTGTTATTCTTTTGAAGCACTTTGACCATTACTTCAGAACCAACTGGAATGTCAATGAGCTTGTGAGTTTTGTCAAAAGATTCTTTTTGCTTTTGTGTAACTAGTTTGGTACGCTCATAGATGGCAGGAAATACTATTTCCGTCATCATTTTGACTTTTTCTTGAAGGTCATTATTTATTTTCTTTCGCGTTGCGTTATTTTTTTCTTTACTGAAATCTTCAAAGTCATTTGCGTTTCTACCAAACATTAAAGTGAATGGTGGTGTTTTAGTTCTTTCATTGTATTTAGTATTTAAATACAATTGTGTGGGTCCAACATAAAGATCCCAGTCAGCATTCATACCATTCACTTGTTTTTTTATAGTATTTACGCTACTTTGTACCCAACGTTCACTAACGCCATTTGCCCTTGGATGGTATGCACTTATGAGTCTATGCTCGAAACCAGAATGCTCGGCTAATAAAGACATCATTTCGTTTACAAACTCTGTTCCATTATCAGATTGGATTATTCGAGGTATACCAAACGTTACCATGAGGTTTACTAATTCTTTGACAATAGATAAGGAAGACTTATCAGGAATGGGTTTTAATACGCAGTAACGAGTAGCTATGTCGACCATTATCAACAGGTAGTTGTTACCTTGAATCGATGTTTTAAATGGTCCAGCTAAATCAATACCCCAGCTATCACCTGGCAATGATGCTGTTATGGGTCTTAATGGATTGTAGCCCTTTTTTACAATATTAAATTGCTGACACTGGACGCAAGACTTTACTAGTTCAATAGCTTCATTTTTCAGGTTAGCCCAGTATATGCCTTTACGTTTTAATCCATAATAGATTGCATCAGAAGCAAAGATAAACATTTACAACTACTTAATATTTTTAACTTTCCTAAAAAATCAAGGCATAAATATAATGTTGCCTTTTTATCCATAAATAAAATGTTGGTTACTTGTTCTATTTTAGAATAAAATTTATTTATATTATTATTTGTATTCAAAAAAATCTATTATTTCCTAATTTTTTTATATATTGTACTATTTTGAACATATTTCTGTAATACTAAATGTTCTTCTTATTAATTGATTAATTATTTTCTATTGATTTCCAATAATTCAAAATAGTATCATGTGATGTAAAATCTTTTTCTTTTACCCATGAATTATGTTCTTTACCATACTTTTTCCATTTTACAAAATATTCATATAAGTTCTTTACTTTTTTGTGTTTAATTATATATTGTATTTCATATATATTTTGATCATTATTACTAGTGATATCTTCCTCCATTTGATCCATAATATCTATATTCACTTCATTTATATTTAAATTATTTAAAAATTGATTTTGTAATGATTTTATATCAACGATATTTTCTATTTTATATTGTGTTTTTAATGTTACTTCTTTATTCATTTCAATATTATTTTTATAATAATAATCAAAATTATCATTTAGCCATTTGTTGTAATGGGCATTTTCTTCAATTCCAAATAACTCTGTAAAATATTTTATGTTCAGTAATACTATTGCTAATTTTAGCTGTATATTATATGTCTTATTATCTGTTATTCTAATCTTATTTTGTCCACTAAATCTTTTAAAAATACTACCTAATTCTGCAAAATATTTTTCTATTTTTGACCTTAATCCACCTAATTCTTCATTGAATTTTTTTTCATCTATGGTTAATTCAACTCCTTTATCTTTTTTTATAGGATAGCAAAAATTTTTCAAGGATATATTAAATCCAATATTACTAAATTTTTCTATAAATTCTTTTACTGTGTTTTCATATAATCCATCAAAACATATACAATCTATTTCATTATAAAACTTATTGATATTTATGTCTAAAAGCATTTTATCATCAGTATTATTTCTACAAGGTAAGGAATCAGATATATAAACACATATTCTATTAATATCTATAATAAATTGTGTATTTAATCCATTTCTTTTTAATTTATACGAGAATAACTCTTTTTTATCTAGATTAATATCTTGATATGTTATACGATTATGGTGACCATCAATTAGTAATGTTACATTATCTAACATCATTGGATTAAATTTCTTAGCACAAAGTAATCTCAATGTATGTGTAGAAAAACATTTTTCTAATTTATTATTTATCCATTTTTCCAATAAATCATAATTATTTATATATAATGATTGATATAATTTATAAAAACTAGTAGATGGAATATACATTTCCATTTCATTTATAGATTTTCCATTTAATAAATGTTCTAATAATATCAATACTTTATCTGCTGTTATATATGGACCTGGTAGTTTTATATTGTTACATAAATCTGTCAAAAATACAAATGGAGCAATACTTCCTAATTTAATATATATATTTTTTTTAATTCTATCAATATTTGGTATACTCGTTATTTTAGATCTATGATATTTCAATTCAACTTTATATATATATTCATTTTTCATAAATTTCCAATACCTATTGTAAATATTTCTGTATTCATTTTCAATTAATAAGTCTATATGAGTGTTCATAAACAAATAAAATGATGTATTTTTATATAAAGAGAAATTCAATTTTTAATATTTTCTATATTTAATAAACTTTTATTTATATATGAAAATTCAATTTTTAATATTTTCTATATTTTCCAAGAACTTATGATTTCTTTTTGCATAATCTAACCATGATTTAAAATTATAAATTTCTTTAATACTAACATATCCTTTTCTTAAACACCAGGATTTGAAATATTCATTTCTAACTTTTTCGTTATCATCTAAAATTGTTTTTATCACTAAATTGGCATGGATATTTGTATTGTTTTCACCAACATCATAGAAAGGACCACTATATAAAATTTTATCAATATTTTTTATATTTCCAACCCATTGCAGTATTTTCTTGTTTAATATTTCGGATGATTTATTCTTGACATCTTTTTTTTCAGGATTTAGAGTTAAAACCACAGCATAATAATAGATTTTTTCCATTAAATATAATATTGATGTTATTTTAAAAATAATTCTCAAATATTATAGATACTTTTATATTTTCCAAAATATCATGCCAAGAATTAGATGCCAAGGAAGTTGTTTTTAGATTTCTCAATGTGATTAAACGCAATGGAAGTCTAAAAATAGGACAAGATAAACATTTACAACTACTTAATATTTTTAACTTTCCTAAAAAATCAAGGCATAAATATAATGTTGCCTTTTTATCCATAAATAAAATGTTGGTTACTTGTTCTATTTTAGAATAAAATTTATTTATATTATTATTTGTATTCAAAAAAATCTATTATTTCCTAATTTTTTTATATATTGTACTATTTTGAACATATTTCTGTAATACTAAATGTTCTTCAAAATGACCCTTTAAGTGTTCTCTCATTAGGAGCAACTTGCGTTCTTCTGGATCCGCGGGTGTCATATATTCACCGCTGTCATCACTGGGTAGGTTATCGATCGTAGCGCTCTTATTATATAGTGCTTTATCCCCTCCCAGTTCATTTTCAGGATGCTCAGATTCGAAGAGTCTGGATAGTGTGTCAGGTAAAATATTGTCGATGCCTGGCAAATGAACGACTTTAAAATCATATTGTAATATAATATCTAACCAATTTATCATCATAGCATTGGCGATTTTTTGTGTGTGTAAGTAAGTTAATGCCTTATGATCCGTATACAGAGTGAAATGGTTACCCCACAAGTATTTATGGAATTTTTGCAACGCATACACAACAGCCAGTAATTCACGTTTAGTAGCGGAATAATTGCGTTCACTTTGTGGTGAAATCCACATAGACGGATATATTATAACTTACTAAATATGTATATATATCGGGAGAAACATAAATATGATGTTGTTTTTCATTCCTAAATGTAATGTGGACTTCTTGAGGATATCATAAAAATATAAAAGTTTTCTAACATTTTATTATTTTTAACATATCCATAATAAAATAGTCTATCCCAAATGTAAATAAATATTAAAGTAATTATAGACATCCGTCTTATAGCAGGTTTAGAAGGCTGCATGCCTTATTATTTTAAAAAAGATAATTACACATAACAACATCTGTTTTCAAAAAGACCCCATCTGATTTAAATTATAAATCCATCAGAAGAGAAATAATATAAATTAATGAAATGTAAAAATTATTCATATATTTAATAAAAAAAAACAATAAATTCCATAACATAGTTATAAAATATATAATAAATCATCCAGTGCTTAAATTATAACTTAGTAGTGCATGATGAATAACATATATAGTTTTTTATGTTTTATAAAGTTAATATATAATTTAATTATTTCTGCTATATATAAAATCATAAGTTATAACATTGCCATATTGGTAAAATACCATTTATATAATTAAATTTTAATTTTAATAAAAAAGTATACACAACATAAAATTAATTTCGTCTTTTTTTTTTCATTGCCAGTTACACGATTATATAAGCAAAGGGTCAATAATCAAATTCAAAAACATAATGCAATTCTATGATTAAACAAATATTAATTTTTTTACTTTATGTATTTAATAACAATCCATTAGTTTGTGACAAATATTTTGACTTATAATCAAATATATTTTAACAAACATTGATTATAGAATGAAATAAAAAATATTTTTATTCAATGACACATAATCAATCCAAGTTATAATCTTGTTTTTAATTGTATTAAAAATCACCTATTTAATGTATTCCTATAGTTTTAAATGATACTATATAATTCTATAGTAATAGGGTTAATATTTATTTTATGTATTTTATTGTAGTGTATATATTTAACATTATAAAAATAATTGCATAATTGTAAAGATTTTTATGCATCTAAGGTTAAAAATGTTTTTTTTAATTAATCATAATTTGTTTTTGACTTCAAAAATAAAATCGTTTATTATGTAAAATAGAAAAATTAAAATATAAAAACATTTATTGCATATAAAAAGATGAATTATTTTGAAAATTGTTTTTTACCATTTAATTATTTTAACATAAAAAGTATAAAAAAACATTAAAAACATTTGGATCATATGTATTATAGCTGACAAAAGGAAATAATTAAAAGTTGTAGATGTTTAAACATCTAAATCTTTTAATATTTAATCTCCGATTAAATAAATAATTAAACTCCGACAGATAACCAGATGAAAATCCATCTGGCAATTATCTGGTAATGGAGTATTTTTAATTATTTTATTTCTTCTTTTTAAATTAAGATAAAACAATTATAAATGATAAAAACAGATATAATCATAGATTATGTTTTTATATTTATGTTTTTCTTAATTAGAATATAAATAATATCATAAAATATTTAAAAATGTGAAACATTTTAGAATTGCTTAATCAGCAATTTAAATATTTATAATTATTTTATATTCATGATTTAATAATTTTGATCAAAATTATAAATCTGTCAGCTATAATGGTATACAACCAAACATTTTTATAAAAATAGCATAATTGATATAGTTTGTGTAACAATATAAAATGCCAAGACATTTTATTTGTAAACAAACAATTTACATAAACAATAAATGTGATTATTTAGAAATTAAAAGAAATAGTAAACATTAGATTACGAATATGATTAAATATATATATAAAAAAACAAAAAATACAAAGTCTTAATTTAAATAGATGTAATTGTATGTTTTGAAATAAAATTGTAGTTTTCTATGTTTTAAGAATTTTATAATTTTTAAATTTTCTTCAGGTGATAGTATAATTCTTTATAATACAATTTTTTAAAAATAAGAAAATTATAATTATAATCATAAAGTTTAATTTAAAAATATTTTCTATTATAATTTTATAATTTTGGCATGTCATTCTTATTACGTAATCGTATTAATTAAAAATACGTAATAAAATAATAATAGTAGACGGATATATTATAACTTACTAAATATGTATATATATCGGGAGAAACATAAATATGATGTTGTTTTTCATTCCTAAATGTAATGTGGACTTCTTGAGGATATCATAAAAATATAAAAGTTTTCTAACATTTTATTATTTTTAACATATCCATAATAAAATAGTCTATCCCAAATGTAAATAAATATTAAAGTAATTATAGACATCCGTCATATAACATTCTATATTATATTAAAAAGACGGGATTCATTTAATAACTATCCATCAAAAGAGGGAGTTTTGAATCACCGCTGAAAATACAATTAATGAAGAATGAACATAGATTAAAAAGACCTTTGATTGTTACTAAGAGACCATTTCTTTGGAAGTATAAATACAAGAGATACAAGCTAGATAGAAAAACTTAACTCACTTTGAATCAATAAAACCCCATAAAACGGTTCTAACTGATTCACTCGCTTTTTATTCAATTTTTACCGCATTTTTTTCAGTTATACCTATAAAAATCTTACTATGTCTCAATCAAACTCTACTCCAGTTACTATGCCTGGTTCTCCTCTCTCTGAAACTATCAATGTTGATATCCCTAATCAACTCAATGATAACATGGACGGTGTTGAAATGGGTGATGCTAATGATGTCTCCCCTACCACTTCCGTTGTTCAAACTGCTTTTGGTCAAGGTGCTACTAATACTGAAGCTAGTCAAGACACTGCTGCCAATGTTGTATCTGACTCTTCGATTGCAATCAAATCATTGATGGTTCGAAGAACTGAAGCTATTCAGCGTTACACCAGCCTACTCACCGGTAACGGGGTAGAACAATTGGGTAATGAACCTGACGCTTATGAACAAACTTTGGGACAGTTGATCAAGAATATTGACACTTACAATCATCACATTGATGTGATGACAGCAACAATTGCCAAGAAAAGTCAACCAATTACTGCTAGTACTGAATCCACTGAAACACAAGGAACTACTAATGGTGCCTCGTCGTTTACTTTTCGTTTGACTCCAGGTGATTTGCCTAAATTCCAATTGAAAGGCGACACGGTATACTATCCTGGTGAGGATTCATACGACTCGGTTGAACATTTTTTGCGTACTTTTGAGAAGACAATCTCATCTTCCGGGTATAAGGTGGAAAACATCTGGAAACAGTGCATCGAAGCCACTTTAGCCATGGACTATGACACCTGGATGAATGGTGATCTTTTTGCCCAATCTTCTTGGGATGATGCCAGACAACTCTTCCTGTCAACCTTTGGCGGTGTCCAAGACAAGTTGGTTGCTCGTCGCCGCGTTATGAATATGCGTATCCGACCTAATGAAACGGTCAATGGTTTCAACCTTCGCTTTTCTCGCGCTGCTAGTGAAGCCGGATACAGCAAATTTGACTCTACTATTGCCGATGCCTTTTTGTGTGCCTTCCCTCAATCTTGGCAAACACAAATTAACACTGTGTTGCACTCACGAGGAAAAGATTCAAGCTCTTGGATTGTAAGTGATATCGCTGCAGCCGCATTAAATGTATATGGTCAACAAGTACCTGGTGACCTTGTCAACAATTCTGGTACTGGTATGTCTTCTTCTTCTGGTAGCAGTTCTGCGTCCACAATCAACAAGGGAAAGCGCAGAGCTGATGGTTTTGGTTCTGGTTCTGGTGCTGGCTCTGGATCTGGATCTGGTAAAAGACGCACTTCTGGGTCATATTTTTGCCCACGACATGGAGGCAGTCGATCCAACCATGATGACAAGGACTGTTACAGTGCTTCCAAGAAACCTACTTCGTTCGCTGCTGGACCTTCTTCGTCCAATTCTACCACGTCTTCTCGTTCTGGCTCTGCTACTTCTTCCGGGCCAAGGTCTATAACGTTCTTGGGAAATACCAACGCACCATTCAGGGCAAATGGTAATAACCCTTGCCGTTATTGCAAGAAACCTTGGTTCCGTGGGCACTCCTGTGCTGAATACCACCAAGCTATGAGGGCCAACAATGGACCTTCTGTGCTGGCTATCAGGGCAAATAACGGTACCAACACTTCTGCTTCCGAAGAGGAAGACAAGAAGGTAAAAGAGGCCATGGAGGACCTTAACTACGACTGTAAGTTTGATGATGATGAATCACAAAACACAAGAAGTACTTTTCAACTAATGACTCCTATTTATATAGAGGGCATCCGTTTTGTGGCAAGGATAGATACTGGTAGTGATACATCCTGCTTCAATAAAAAACAATTAAATAAAGACTTCTCTGATGTACACATAAACAAAGTCGATGGTTATTTAAACTTCTTAGCACTTAATGGCAAAGGAGAAGGCAGTAAAGCTAAAAGGATCGGTAAAACACGACCTATGACTATTACATACACGAACAATATATCTTTTAAACATGCCTTCGAAGTCGTAGAGTTTAGTGATATAATGCAAACTGAATTTGACGTATTATTAGGCACTGATATATTACCAAAGATGAATATTTATCTTGGAGGCGTTGCTTTTAACTGGCCTAATGACATTGCAAAAGAAAGTAAACAGTTTGAAAACGTTAACTTCGATAATGACAAGCATTATGACCCTGACAATGCACTATACGGAAACACTGAACAAAGAAAAGAGTATATGAAAATGATTCAGGCTTCAATTAACAAAAATATGAATATAAAACCTAAAGCTGTTTGTACCATTCCTGAATCAATCGTAAAGATGCCGATGAAGAATGTTGCTAATTGCTATGTAAGACAATACCCATTACCTGTTCATGCGAAAGCAGAAATAGAAAAACAACTTAAAGAATGGTTGGATAATGGTATAGTCGAAAAAGCTAAGCCTAGCGCTAAGTTTCATTCACCACTATTAGCTGTACCTAAGAAGGATGAAAACGATAAGCTTACAAAGCTCCGCATTTGTTGTGACTTACGAAAAATCAATTCATCTATATCAGAAGACTTGCAAGAGAATTTTGCTGTACCAAAAATTACGGAGATCTTCGATAGAGTGTCAAAAAAGGCAAAAATCATGTCTAAAATCGATCTCAAACAGGCTTATTACTCTTTCGCTGTTGATGAGACTAGTAGAGAAGTACTATCATTCTCTTATAATCATATAAACTACCATTGGTGTCACGCTCCTTACGGACTAAAATTTCTTACAAGCCAATACTGCAAGGTCATGAACATCTTGTTAGGTGACTTAGAAGGAGTGGAAACATATGTAGATGATTGTGTACTCTATAGTGAAACAATAGAAGAACACATCGATCTGATAAACACAGTGCTGGAGAAATTGACTTCTGTAAACTTGAAGATCAATCCCGACAAATGCACATGGTTTCAGACATCATTATATTTATTGGGCTTTATCGTTGGACCTGGCATTACAAAGATCGATCATAGACGACTTTCAAACATTGATAAATGGCCAATTCCTAAAAATGCTGCACAAGTACGAAGTATTATGGGTGTGATTTCTCATTTAAGGGATTACTGTCCGATGCTTAGTAAAGTAGCTGCACCTTTAGATCAACTACGTAATGATAAGGATGTACAAACCAAATGGACGTCTTTACATACTGATCGATTCAATCGGATTAAACAGATTCTTGTATCTAATGCCGTGCTTCACCAGCCTGATCTATCCAAGAAATTTTATCTGGAGACAGACGCATCTGTATATGGGATAGCTTGTGCACTCACTCAAAGAGATGAATTTAATAGAACTGTACACATTGCTTTCATTAGCAAGTCTCTCAATTCTGCTGAGCGCAATTGGTCCACCAATAGACGCGAAACTGCTGCAATTGTATTCGGATTGATCAGATTTAGACCTTTACTATGGGGGCATCCACTACCTATCGAGGTGCTCACCGATCATATGGCTCTTACTTACATGTTCACATCTACCACGTTGAACAGTACATTACAATCTT
This sequence comes from Actinomucor elegans, assembly GCA_026027325.1. Classification (NCBI taxonomy): domain Eukaryota; kingdom Fungi; phylum Mucoromycota; class Mucoromycetes; order Mucorales; family Mucoraceae; genus Actinomucor; species Actinomucor elegans. Next base: position 40,479 of record JAMSLZ010000018.1, read on the forward strand.
ATATGGATGTTATGGGACAATTCAATTTGAATGTAGTTCACTTAAAAGGCATTGCCAATAAGCTACCTGATGCACTATCTCGCGTTTATCCTCCTATTATTGAAGATAAAACGCTGGAGGGGGAGCAGGATCGCAATATTAAACGATTAGAGAAATGCATCTTACTAAGAAGAGCTTCATCTAACAATAACAAAGATAGATTTATCCATAAAAAGAAAATCTACTCTAAAGATAAACGTTTGAACATCCTCGCGGTGAAGCTTAATAGTAAAGACTTCAAATCTAAAGGAACAGAGTATGTTTGTCCTCCAGCCCACGAGAGAGATCAAATCATCCACGATGTACATGCACTTGGACATTTCGGTATTGAGAGTGTAGTAAAGCACATCCACACTTACCAGGGGTTACATTGGAACACCATCTACGCTGACTGTAAAGATATCCTTTCACGCTGCAAAGAATGTGCACTTCACAATGTATCCAAGAAGGGTTTCAATCCACAAAAATCTATAGTTGCATTCGAACCATTCAGTCATGTAACAATGGATCTCTTTGGACCACTTCCTGTAACTGAGGCTGGTAACATATATGGGCTAGTACTTGTCGATATTTGCACCAAATATATTATCACTAGACCTTTACCCAACAAACAAAGTGATACCGTAGCTAAAGCTCTGATTAATATCTTTGCTGACTATGGATTACCTGACATTATTGGTAGCGATAATGGAAGAGAGTTCAGGAATGGATTAATGCATACATTAACCAATACCTTGGGCATTCAGCACCGCTTCTCTACACCCTATTATCCCCAATCCAATGGTGCTGCCGAACGATCCGTGCAGATGGTGAAAAATACACTGCGGAAACTTTGTGGTAATGATACAAGTAACTGGGACGAAAAGCTGGGACTTGTACAATTATGCTGCAACATCAAAGTAAGAGTTCGCACTGCTAGTACACCATTCTCGTTAATGTTCGCTAGACAGGTAAACTTGAATTCGAATCATGATCCTGAGTCAAAGGACAAAACGACTCCTATACCAATAAAAGAGTTGGTAAAGAGAGCTGAATATATGGCTGACGTGGTGTTTCCTGCTGTTAAAGAGAGAACACGTAAGATCATCGAAAAGTACAATGAGTGTTGTAAACGCTCATGATTATATCAGTAAAGAAGAGGTTGTATAGGCTTTGGTAGCCATATGCCCACCTTTATGAATAGCTTGAAGATGTAACTCATTATTACCCGAATCCAGAATATAAACAACTGTGTAATTATTACGCTTTATTATAAAACAAGAAATAGCAGTAAAAGACAAATTCCTAATCGAGTGTTATGCCGAGATAAAATGCTTACCTTTATTTACAGTCCGATATGGTACCGCAGTATGTCGGCCATCATCATCATCTTGGAATATCAGCAAGTCACTATGAGCCGCGCAGTCAACAAGCTACTAGCTTACGTATACCCATAATATCATTAGTCAACCGCAGCAAGCTGAAAAGTATAAAAGGACGAGCTCTTAGCTGATTAGAAAAAGATCATTCGAAATTTAATTTTGGAAATAAAAAGACTTACCACAGTTTTGATATTATTCTTCTGTTCTTCTATTATAATCCTCTTTCTATCCACGTACACAACAATGAGGACTTCAATGGTAAACATCACATTGTCGATATCCCAATAGACACGTCTGTAATGATCAAATTACAAGGTGGTCGATCAACTTCGTTATCACCTCTATATGACGGGCCGTATACTGTAGTGCGAAAGACACGTGCTGGCACCTATGTATTAAAGGATGAATCGAATGAGCTATTACATCGCGAATACGTACCTTCTGAACTCAAAGTTGTAACTATAGACGAGTCCGCTATAGAAGAAGAACTGTATGAAGTCGAAGAAATACGTGATCATAAAGACGAGAATGGACAACGCTTGTATCTTGTAAAATGGGTAGGCTATGGTGAACGAGAGAATGACTGGCTTCCAGTCGATGCATTCTCCTCCCCTGTCACTATCGAAAAATACTGGGAAAAGGTTAGACATCTAAAGCGATTAGAAGGAGAAAGGTCGAAAGACACTTTCCAAAAGAAGAGTCAACACAATTCACCAAGTAAGAATGCAGTTGCTGATCAGGAATCTGACAACGCATCTCATAATAAAAGAAAGAGATCTGTTATGACATCTAAGGTAAATCATCCCAAATCGCAGAATAGACGCAGTAAGAGAAGTAGAAAGTGAAAACACGAAAGAAAAGGAATCTTGAATTTCCACTTTCCTAAAAAAACAAAAAAATTAACTACGTCACTTGGCAGCTGAAATCAACTCACAGAAACAAAAACAAAAAACAAAAAAAAATCTGGGGAAGTTTGAAGCGCTATTGATTGTATTTTTACAAAACATATATATAATAACTTACTACTCATTACTAAGTCGATTCAGTGTGCACTGACTCTAGTGGGGGAGCATGTGGTGAAATCCACATATAACATTCTATATTATATTAAAAAGACGGGATTCATTTAATAACTATCCATCAAAAGAGGGAGTTTTGAATCACCGCTGAAAATACAATTAATGAAGAATGAACATAGATTAAAAAGACCTTTGATTGTTACTAAGAGACCATTTCTTTGGAAGTATAAATACAAGAGATACAAGCTAGATAGAAAAACTTAACTCACTTTGAATCAATAAAACCCCATAAAACGGTTCTAACTGATTCACTCGCTTTTTATTCAATTTTTACCGCACACTTGAGGAAAGGCTTTTAGCCATCATCGATAGGTATTTGATTTCACCGTTTATGATCTGGTAAAGGACAGCACCTACTCCTACGTTGGATGCATCCGTAGCTACACAGAAAGGATGATTTAAGTCAGGATATGAAATCACTGTATCATTTAATAAAGCTTTCTTTAGATTGTTAAAAGCATTTTCATGTGTAATATTCCAGATCTTATCCAGTGATTTTTCATTGCGTAATGCATCAAGAGGAGCCATTAAAGTGGATACTTTTGGAATTAAAGATCTCAGATAAGAAATCAATCCAGTGTATCTCATGATGTCTTTACCAGTGTTGTATTCCACCTACTATTTTGCATCGACATAATAGTAAGGAATCAACTGTTCATTTATGTCATACACGGACTCTATCTGATAACCCAATCAGATTAACGAGGCCTGCATAAATACAAGCGATGTGTCATCCTTAGAACTATTAGCCAATAATCCTTACAAGAAACACGCGGCATCATACTATCGAGTAGTATCGAGTGTATCTCAAGATAAGACCTGAATATCGAATAACGCGTGGGTTATACAATTACAACAATGCGTGGTTGAAAGGCTTATTAGTGGCTGCTGGGATTGGACTCCGTTGTACGGCCATGCGTGCTGATAGATATTGAATGCTACACTATCAAGCTCTGATGAAATGTATATAAAGAAGACTTGATTTTGAATTGTGAATAAAACATTAGAATAACTTTTACTATCAGGATAGCTGATTCCATTGACTGTCTATTCTTTTATTATTGTATTTTAAATTATATCCTTCGTCTTTAGCACCGGATATAACATTTTTTTGAATCAAGCTTTTTCCAACAATTACAATCTTATTACCAATGTCTTCTCCTGCTGCCTCCATTCACTCTGGTGAACCTACTGTTTCTGTTGCTCAAGCCAACTTACCTGTTCTTGATGCATCCATGGAAGAATCTTCTGGTTCTGCTGCTTCTTTTGTTGATCGACAAGTGCAAGCTGAAGAATCTCTCCGTAGTATGCAAGATACTATCAACCAACTCACTATTGAGTTAACCATTCTTGCTGCTCGTCTCTCGTCTCCTTTGTCTGGTGATAATCTCGATGATTTCCAGGCTGAATACTTGCAGAAGGATAGTGTTCTTAAGGCTGTTATCGCTACCAAAGCCTTAATTGAGAAATCCAATGCTGACTCTGTCAAGTATGCTCGCGCTGTTGTTGATCCCAAGGCACCCATCAAGGTTTCTAGTGTGTGTCCCAACAACATGCCTTATCTTCAATGGGTTGGTGAAGTTCATGAGCCTAACGCTCATATTTTTATCGATGCTGCTGCTTGTTTGACACGTTTTCAAAACGTAATGTATGCTCATCGTTTGGACTTCGACACCAACTATGAACGATTAGTGTTGTCTCAAATGTCGCAAGCTCAACTTACCTGGTATGAAGTTGAGTTTCATCAGAACGCTCGTGCCGCTGGTATTGCTTCCCCTACTTGGCTCATGTTCAAGAATGAGTTCCTCTCTCGGTTTGGTACAACCGTTGATGAAGATCGTGCTGCCTGTGCTCGCTCTCTTGTTGACATCAAGTTAGCCAAAGGTGAATCTCTTTTTGCTTTCATTGATCGCTTCAATGATCTCCGTCGTCGTGCTGTTGACCAGTGCTTACCTGCCTCCATTCTTGTGGATAAGTTTTTACACGCTTTGCCCACTGAATTTGCTGACAAGGTCATTACTTCGCGTCTTTCCTTACCAAAGGATCAAAAGTCGAATGTGGATGTAGTGATGCGTCTTGCTCGTGAACTGTACAATGACTTGTACAAAGAGAAAGGTCTTCCTGGTGTCTCTGCTTCTGTTTCTTCTGCTTCTGGTTCTTCTTCGCGTGTGTCAAACATACCTTCTGCTGCCAACTATGTGCACCGTGAAAGTGACAAGTCTCGTCACGCTGTTCCTTCTTCTCTTGGTGTTGCCTCTTCTGCCATGTCTATTGGTAAGGTTGCCAAACGTCCTTCTTCTACTGCTTCCACTGGGAAATATTGTTCTTTTCACAAAGTCAATACCCATGATACTGCCAACTGTAAGGCTATCTCTCGTGCGTCATCTGTTATTGCTAACCAGCAACCTCTTGCTGCTGCTTCCGGTTCTTTGCCTTCTTCAAGTCAAGTTCCTATTAACAATCGTACTTGTCATTCGTGTGGAGCTCCTGGTTGGACACGCCAGCATCGTTGCAATACTGCTGTGCGTAACGATCCCAATCAAGGACCAACTCATCGTTTTGGGATGATGAGTATTGCAGGTGCTGCTTCTCGTGCCTTTGGTTCTTCTGGTGCTATTGCATCATCTTCTGCTTCGTTGGCTCCGGCCTCGAACCTATCGACAGTTGCTCCCGCAGTAACTCCATTCAATTCCGAAGTTAGCTCTTCATCTTCTGCTGTTCCTGTTCAGGAACACATGAATATCGATGAACACGCAGCCGTCCAGGCACAACTTTGTAAGTCAAACATATTTTCAAATTTACCCAAACAAAGATCTAATGCGATTCTTTTACCTATTGTTGTGCAGAACATTCGCGTCTACGCATACTTGGATACAGGCTGTACGTTCAGCATATGTTCTCCTCGCTTCTTTCGTTCTCTTGGTGTTGGCTTTACGCCTTCATCTGGTACGGTTCAGCTTGGTCATGTTAACACGCAACAACCTAGGATTGGTTATACTTCTTTGAACATTTTGTACAATAAAATACAATTGAAGCATAAATTTGAATTGTTTGATTTCTATACAGAGGACGATAGTGCGCCTATTTTATTTGGTCTTGACATTATGCCTCTTCTTAACATCGCTATCACTGGGTTGGTATCAACTTGGGATGATCATACTGGTCCTGCATTGCCATCACCAATCGATCCTGAAGATATCAAACCTAATAATAGTCCTTTTGGTACTGCTGATGAACGCCAATTGATGCAATCTAAACTTAAACCACTGTTAGCTGCAAACGCTAATATCGATTTGAAGAATACCTACTGCAATTTGCCTGGCGCAATAGTACAATTGGAAACGCAACCCGGTAAAGTAGCTTACCGTAAGCCATACCCAATTCCTATTGCCTACAAGCAATCCGTATTAGATCAAATTGAAACTTGGAAAAATGAAGGTGTAATAGAAGTTGCACAAAGTCACACCGGCTTTAATTCTCCCCTTCTATGTGTTAGTAAGAAAAATGCTGATGGTATCTATTCGTTTAAGAAGCCTAGAGTAGTAGCTGACGTTCGTGAGTTAAACTCGATTCTTATTAGTACGGATAAGTACAATATACCTCTCATTTCGGACATCCATGAACGCTTAAGTAATGCCAAAATCATTACTAGTATCGATATCCATTCTTGCTTCACTAGCTTCCTCGTTGACCCTGCTCACAAAAGCAAGTTAAACTTTATGTGTCCTTTTACTAACTTGCAATATACTTTTCGCAAAGTATGTTTCGGTGTGTCCTTTATTGCTAATTTGGTACAAAGGACCTTAACTAACTTGTTCAGTGACCTTCCTTACGTAACGATCTATATCGATGACATTTGCATCAGTACCAATGATTCTCTAGCACATCATACTGATTGTGTAGCCGAAGTTATCCGTCGCCTCACAAACGCAAATCTTCAACTTTCTCCAGAAAAGATTGTACTTGCTCAGAAAAGTATTCACATTTTGGGTTGGTCAATTGTAGATGGTAAATTGATGCCTGATCCAAGAAAAGTATCAAATGTACACACCTGGCCTCTTCCTCAGACGGGTAAAGACATTATGCGATACTTGGGTTACTTCAATTACTTTCGTTCTGCGATTCCTGGATACAGTCGTTTAGCAGCTCCACTTGATGAGTTACGCAGTAGTAAATCACTTGCAGCTATATGGTCTGACAAACACACGCAAGCTTTTCGCAACTTGCAAGCAGCCTTGTCGTCTGCTCTCGTGTTATCTCCTCCTGACTTTCGTTACCGTTTCCATGTCGCAACTGACGCGTCTAAAACTGGTATTGGTGGAGTCATTTACTATATCAAAAATGATACGGTTCATTATGTGACTATGGCTTCTCGCAAGCTATCTACCTCCGAAATGAATTACAGTACAACAAAACGAGAATTACTTGCTATTGTCTACATGTTGACTAAGTATCATAAATGGTTATTTGGTATTAAATTCACTTTGCATACTGATCATAAAAGCCTTATCTTTTTACATGATCAAAGCACCCCCAACACCTTGATGCTGACTTGGTGGGACACTATTTTTTCTTTTACGTTCGATGTTGTTCATATTCCTGGAATTAAGAACATCATTCCCGATACTCTTAGTCGACTGTTTTCTGATGACGAACCCAACAGTCTGGAGGAGGGTGGAAATATTGTTAACCATCAAAACATATTTGAGAACCATAAGAAAAGATATAATACCACGCGTTCTGAACGTAAACTGCAAATACGGTATCCTACAGATAAAAACAAGTCACGCAAAAGAATACTATCTGCTAGAAACGGGACTGAAAATAAAACAAGAGGAAATTACGCCTTTTCATCTTTCCCAACAGTTTCTACAAACTACGATGATAATACCAATACATCATCCAACCACATTGACTCATCCAATACTACATCGTTCGATAGTTACAATAAGACACCTCTTATTTCTCGCGCAATGCAATATGCTGATTATATGACACCACCTGAAAAGGATCGCGTTTCTATTATTATGAAAGCACACTTGCTTGGCCATTTTGGCGTAAATGCAATTGAGAAAACTATTCACAATGATTACAAATTACATTGGACTAATTTGCGACAAGACATTCAAAGAGTTATCAATGATTGTGAAGCTTGCCAAGCACATGGTATCTATCGAGTTGGTTATCACCCTCCTAGAAGCGTGTTGCCTGACGGTGTCTTCGATCATATCTGTATAGATCTCGGTGATTTCAATACTACATCATCTCGTGGTAATAACTTTATGTTAGTTGTAGTAGATTACTTTAGTCGATTTACAATTCTACGTGCACTCCCTGACAAGAGTAGTTACAGTGTAGCAAAAGAATTACTTCACATATGTTGTCAGTTCGGATTCCCTCGGATCATCACGCATGACAATGGTATGGAATTTGTGAATGAAGTGGTTAAACAATTTATACAAATGAGTGGCATGGATAGACGGCTTAGCTTGCCCTATACTCCTACTGGAAACAGTGTAGTAGAAAGCTATGTTGGCATCTGTAAACGTAGTATTATCAAAGCGTTAACTGCTAATGCTGTTGAACCTGAATCTTGGGATTTGTATTTAGACGTGATCCAATACTCTGTCAATTGTCAGTATTCGCGATTGCATAAATCTCGTCCTTTTGCGGTTATGTTCAATAGACAGCCTAATGACTTTATCGACTACACGGATGTAAAACCTACCATCAATATCGAGAAATCTGATAGTAAACTCATTGATAAGAAGCTGAAATATGTCAAAGATGTCATTATTCCTTCTATTGCTAAACGCATTAAAGAGACACAATTAAACGATCATTTAAAATTCCAAAAGAATAACAAGATCATTGAAACAAAGTACCCTCTTAATTCTAAAGTTATGATCGTGAACGTACTCAAATCATCTAAACTGCAGCCCAGATGGTTAGGTCCTTTTATCATTAAAGGCTACACCAAGCATGGTAGTTACATTTTAGAAGATCTCACTGGCTCTTTATTATCTCGTGATGTACCTACGCATCAGATAAGACTGATTCAATCAGGAGATCAACGATCTGAAAGCGAACTTAACGAGAAACATTATGAGGTACAAGCAATTGTAAACCATCGACTCTTGCCAGACGGTGAATACGAGTATTACGTGCATTGGGTTGGATACGATGACCAAGAAAAATACAATACTTGGCAGACGGTTGATACCTTCGATTCGAAGAAACCTATTCAAGACTATTGGACACGTCGTCAAGCAACCATTGCAAGCACAACAGGTAGATCCCTGCCTAATACTATCAACAAGCGAAGAATACCTGCTCGTAATAAACACAGCAGATCGTTTGTACCTAAAGCATATAATACAAGATCTTGAGTTGCTTAATTGCACTCTGCAAGTGTAATTGTCTTTTCCCTTATGTTACTTTTTTCCTATAATGGTTTTTTACAAGGTTTTTTATGACAGTTTACATTACACACGATCTTACATCTAACACAATGCTTACATCCTATCCTTTCGTTCTTATGATTATTACATCTTTAATACAAAGATACTTCTAAGGTGATGACCTCATCTGGAAGGGGGCAATGTTGTATTCCACCTACTATTTTGCATCGACATAATAGTAAGGAATCAACTGTTCATTTATGTCATACACGGACTCTATCTGATAACCCAATCAGATTAACGAGGCCTGCATAAATACAAGCGATGTGTCATCCTTAGAACTATTAGCCAATAATCCTTACAAGAAACACGCGGCATCATACTATCGAGTAGTATCGAGTGTATCTCAAGATAAGACCTGAATATCGAATAACGCGTGGGTTATACAATTACAACAATGCGTGGTTGAAAGGCTTATTAGTGGCTGCTGGGATTGGACTCCGTTGTACGGCCATGCGTGCTGATAGATATTGAATGCTACACTATCAAGCTCTGATGAAATGTATATAAAGAAGACTTGATTTTGAATTGTGAATAAAACATTAGAATAACTTTTACTATCAGGATAGCTGATTCCATTGACTGTCTATTCTTTTATTATTGTATTTTAAATTATATCCTTCGTCTTTAGCACCGGATATAACAACCAGTACGTGGACGAGGAAACTCGAGAACGTTGATCAACTTGCGACGATCCATCGATATGCCACGAGGAGCAATCGTGAAACCTAGTAAATTGATCTTATTCTGGAAAAACTTACATTTTTTGGGTTGCAGTTTAAGATTGACTTCTGTCAATTTATTAATTACTAGGCTTAAGTGATGCTTATGTTCCTCAATAGAGTTACTTTTAATTACTACATCATCTACAAATCATCTAGCGAATGGCATACCTTCAAGAGCAATACTCATTGTCCTTTGCATGACACTTGATACATGCTTAACACCAAACACAGTGCCGATTGGAGTATACTGAATTCCACGCCAAGTGAAATTAAGTTTATGTGCATGATCAGGATATAGCAATAATGAATTGAAAGCAGACTTCAGATCCAAAGTACTGTAAATGGATGCGCCTTTAAGCTCTTCAAATAATTCATTGATAATAGGTAATGGCATACGATCAATCGATTGCAATAGTGCATTAACGTGTCTAGGATCATGACAGACTCGATGTCCTGTTATTTCGCCTTTACCATTGGTTTTTGGAACTACTGTTATAGGACAATTCCATTCAGAATGACCAGTAGCACGTTTTATAAAACCTTCATTCAACCATTCATTTATTTGCTTATCTACAACTTCATGATATGTAATTGGTACAGGATATGGCTTACGATAAGCAGTTACGTTAGGTGGTGTATTGATGTATACCACGCTTTCGGGAATAGTGCAGAACTTTCCTTTTGTTCTTTCCTCATTTGCTGCTATGAAAGGTTGAATATAACTCATTGCTTGTTCATATTCCTCTGTGGTTCCAGTAGGATTATTGCCAAGCTCATTGAGTTCTTGTTTGACTTGTTCTAACAATTCACTGTCATTGTTATTGTTATATCCGGTGCTAAAGACGAAGGATATAATTTAAAATACAATAATAAAAGAATAGACAGTAAATGGAATCAGCTATCCTGATAGTAAAAGTTATTCTAATGTTTTATTCACAATTCAAAATCAAGTCTTCTTTATATACATTTCATCAGAGCTTAATAGTGTAGCATTCAATATCTATCAGCACGCATGGCCGTACAACGGAGTCCAATCCCAGCAGCCACTAATAAGCCTTTCAACCACGCATTGTTGTAATTGTATAACCCACGCGTTATTCGATATTCAGGTCTTATCTTGAAATACACTCGATACTACTCGATAGTATGATGCCGCGTGTTTCTTGTAAGGATTATTGGCTAATAGTTCTAAGGATGACACATCGCTTGTATTTATGCAGGCCTCGTTAATCTGATTGGGTTATCAGATAGAGTCCGTGTATGACATAAATGAACAGTTGATTCCTTACTATTATGTCGATGCAAAATAGTAGGTGGAATACAACAGTTATATCGTCTTATGGAGTCAAGTTTATTATGTTCAGAATTGGATTCATCATACTTTATAGGAAGTCCAGTTATACCAATTCCAAAAGAAGTCATTAAGTCAATGCCAATACTTAAATCGTAATTATTTGTAAGTTCCATAACTTCCAGTTTACGAGTAAGTGTTTTGTTATTGCATCTTAAGGTGACTTCTGTAGTGCCAATTCTTTTTACAGTAGATTTAGAGTCAGCTAATTTAATATGCTTGATGTCATCATTTAAAATTGGAAGTATAGGTAGGTTTAATTTTTTAACAACGTCTTTATTAATAGCGCTATGATTTGCACCCGTATCTAGTATAGACACCAGACGCTCCGGTATGTAGTTCCTTCTAATGACGAGAATAGGAAACGTAATAGAATCGTTAATATTTTTGAAATCCTTAGTTATTGTATTTTTAGATGAATACTTACATTCTAAGGCACACCGATTTAACTGCGAATTAACTTGTTCACTAATATCGATATTTCCAGCGTTTGTTCGTTCAGACATGCGACTTATGGGCTGGAAACGAGGTTCACTAGAGTTCACATGACTCTTAGCCTCTATAAATTCGTTACAGCGATGTCCATAGTTCCATACTCGCTTACAATAATGGCAGAGTTTATTATTGGAACCAGAACTAGAACCAGATCCAGATCCCCGACCATGAAACTTGCTATTCTTATGAGAAGGAGACGGAATAAAACCTTTATTGACCTTATTATTGGCCTTATTAGGTTCAATCTTGTCCAAGAAACCAGAGTCAGAGTCCACTCGGGGACGTTTTCCATTCAAGGACAAGAAAGACGAGTCATCACCTGAAGCGATCACCAAATCAATAAGCTCACCAATGGAGTTAGGTAGCTTCTTGCCAAAGTGACAAGCAATGGCCTGTTGGGACCGGCCACGAACCTCCTCACGCAGAGACACAAAGAAAGTAACAGCTAGTTGCGTGTTGTCTTCCATACCAGCTTCACGACGCAACTTTTGGAACCGGCTTGCATACTCACGGTTGGTTTCGTATCTTTCTTGACGTATAGAACCAACTTTGGCCATTAACAAGAATTTACGATACGGAGTATCGAAGTGATCCAACAAAGAAGAACGAGCAGCAGACCAAGACATACCCTTAGACAACAGTGCTTCTTCGAACCAAGAGTTTTGCTCGTTGTTTAAACACATAGAGCAACGTTAAAAATAAAAAAAAATAAAAATTAGTTTTTAAATTAAATAGTGTTTTTTGTAATTATATTTTTTTTTGTTTAACACTTTTTTATTGTAATTTTTGAAAGTTTGGTAATTAACGTAAAAATAAGAAATTGCAATAATTATGCAAAACTTATAAAGATTAAACTTTTATATTACTTTTCAATACAATTAAACTTTTTTTTTTCATAATATTTCACACCAGATCGAAACCCTGTTGTGCGACAATTTTTTTCTTTTAAAATTGATTAAAAAGCACGCCGTAAGTTTTTTAGCAACTTACAACTTGATAAATAAAGAAAGCTATATAATTTTAATTTAATAATATGAAAATAATTATAATATATATATTAATTATTAATGGTATGTAATGTAGCTCATAGGCAACAAGCGCTCCCAATTGGTATCCAAGTCTTGAACATGGGCACGGAGTACCTTCTCGAAACAAACGCAAAAATCATGAGCCGAGTCATACATGTCTTCACGAGGCTTCCATTGGTGTTCACCTCTTAATTGAAGAAAAGGTAGACCAGCAGGTACAATCGCAGGGCGATGGGATGCAGAGACAGGACCAGAAGTGGATGAAGATTCACCCATAATCTTGAGGTAAGAGTTTTGGGCTTGTTTAAAGTGGGCTAGCTTCTCTTCAGCAGATTTGTAGGCCACATATGCCTCGTTGGCAGCAGGAGAGTTAGGATCTTGACGAACCAGGGCAGCCAAACGAGTAAACAGCATTCTAGAGTTTTCAGTTAATGCTTGAACTACATCAGAGGCATCATCAGGGGTTGAATCAATAGTAGATTGATTCTCGGAGAAAGCTTGCTCAACTTCACCAATGGGACCAGAAATGACACCTCAAAGATTCGAAGAAAAAAGCTAAAAATAAATGCTCATTACAGGGGCTTGAGCAGACATAGTAAGTGTAATAAAGCGTGAATTCAAAAAGTAAAATGTTGTGTTTGCACAGTGAAATAATAAAGAAGACTAAAAAGAGTACTTTTTGAGACTGTGCTTTATTAACAAAGATGAATATAAAGATGAAGATCCTATAACTATGTCTAAACTAAACCTATTTATACTAATCGTCTATCTAAGTGTGGTGAAGAGGATTTAAGATGTTATGTTATAGGTCTATGTTCTAGATATATCCATCTGAGACATGAATCTTAAACATATCAACTCATAAGTGCTTCCGTAAAGATGAGATTGATAATGAATAAGTTATTATTCATACAATAGTCTCTATTCTATAACAAATGTTTTTGCTGTTTTTTGATTATTTTTCTTAATGTTTTTATGTGTTTTCTTGCTTTGTTGTATAATAAACTGTTGTATATCTATTTCTGTCACTGCGTCTTCGTTCTAACTAACTTGCTGATTGTTGATAATATAGTACAGTAAATATGTATTAAAATAATCTCGGTGAGACCTCCAATGATACGTTTACGGTACTAAAGTGTGAATTCTTGATTTGAGTTGCTTTACGGTTCTTCTGATACAATTCACCCGAGATTAATATGAATTTATATCGAATATTGATGTATAAAATGTATATTTGTTCTATTAAGTTAATGATTCGCGATTATCTTTTCAAATCCTTCCAAGTATCAATTCCAAACTCGTTAAAACGTCTTATTCAATTTATAATCAAAAGAAAAGCTTGTTTATTTATAAGTTAAATTATAATGATATTTAAATTATCAGAGAGTAGAGTGTGTAACTAAGTTATTTCGTAGTGTAAGTAAAATATTAAGGTCGGACCTTAAGGGCCTAATATAGTAGGTGGTGTGCGTCTAGGGTTCTTTTAGTTTAGAGTGGGGATTATACACCACGCTACGTATCAAATATATGGAAAGATGGCCGAGTTGGTCTAAGGCGTCACGTTAAGGTCGTGATCTCTTCGGAGGCGTGGGTTCAAATCCCACTCTTTTCACTTTTGTATCTTTGTGTTATTGAAGTTTGATTTTTTTTTTCAATCTGTTGTTAATGGATTATGCGCGTATTGGTTTTTTCCAAACGGTTTGCGCATCAGATTTTTTTTTTTGCGCTCCGAATTTTTTTTTTTGCGTCCCCGAATTTTTTTTTTGCGCACAAGGATTTAATTTTTTGCGTACCTAGTTTTTTTTTTTGCGCATCAGATTTTTTCAGTTTGCGCATAAGTTTTCTAGTTTGCGTGCTTATTCTTCTCAGGATTTTTAAAAGTTTTATTTATAACATAATTTACTAAAGCATTGGCTCAAGAGTCAAACACCTATCAAAAAATGAAACAGAATGCTTAATCCAGTTGTGACAGTCTTCCACAGTAACCTGTTTTGCTGACTCAATAATCCTAGCACTCAAATTATCTGTTGCTGTGAGACAGTCTCTCTTTACGCCAGCTTTAACTTTCGACCAAAAAAGTTCAATTGGATTTAGGAAAGGTGAGTAAGGAGGCAAGTAAACAGCTTTATATCCGCGACTTTCAATGAGTTCTTGGACAGCAGCGACTTTGTGTATAGCAGCGTTATCTAAGATAAGATAGCGACCAGACATTTCATGCTCATCAAGTGTATCCATAACATTACTGATAAATTGCAAGAAGTGCTCGCTTCGTGTACCAATTCTTGCGTTTGCCTTCGATACTTCAGCTGCTTCACCATCATCTCTCTTTCTCTTCTTATTGGAAGCGCCTTTCTTCTGGACAGCCTTTGGCTTGCGCAAAGTTAAGTCAATAACTCCTTTCTCGCATATTGCCCCAATTATAGTGATCGTAATTCCCCTGTTTGAAGGAAGTACGATTTTAGCTGGTAGTCCCCGCTTGGATCTACCGAAATTTCGTCTGATGTGCATATTAAATCCTGCCTCGTCAATAAAAACGCAGTTGCCAAACCAATTCATTTCCTTATCACCCATCCACTCCAATACTCTCTCTCTTCGTTGCTTTAAAGTATTCTCAGAATTCCTCGCAGCAACAATTTTATCCAACTTCTTGAGGGTGAGGGACGCATGCTGAACAAGATGCTTATGAAGACCGGAAAGGGTGATCGACTGAATGTCTGGGAAAGCGGAAAGTAATGCATCTCTTGCCTCCCATAAAACAGCGGCAGCAGCAGTGTCATAATATTGACAAAGGAAGTCGGTATGCTTTGGCTCAAGCTTCCGATTATTCCCTCCCAGACGTGATACTTTTTTGGTACCTGGCAAACGCTTCTCCTCATCATCTTTGTATGTTTTCACATAATGTTGGGCTGTTCTTACAACGATACCCACAGTTAGTCCTGCTTGTCTTGCAGACATCCCTTGTTCGATGACAAGATCAAGCAGTTCTTGTACTTGAAGTGCTGAGTAAGAGCGATATGGGCCTCTGGTCTTTTTAGCAGTCGTAGTCTTGGAGGCGGTTCTTAGTTTACTTTCTACTACTTGTTGACTCGTTGTCGCCTCTTGTTGACTAGCTATAGGCGTTTCTTGTGAATACTTGAGAAAAGCCTGAAAGCTACCGAAATCCATTATCCTTTTTATGTCTGGCTCAGCTTCTTTGACAGGCTTCTTCTCATCTACACCTGGTTGCCATTCGTGCCATTCTAAGGCAGTGGTTTCATACAAATCCATTTGAACTTCTTCTTCTACTTCCATTGCAGTAACTTCAGGAATTTCATCAATAATGTTGAAGCAATGCATGTATTCATGGGGAACATTATTACACATTTTTACTTTAAAAAACTTGAGAAAAGAACAAGCACGTAAACTAAAAAAACTTATGCGCAAACTGAAAAAATCTGATGCGCAAAAAAAAAAACTAGGTACGCAAAAAATTAAATCCTTGTGCGCAAAAAAAAAATTCGGGGACGCAAAAAAAAAAATTCGGAGCGCAAAAAAAAAAATCTGATGCGCAAACCGTTTGGAAAAAACCAATAACTTTTTATCTCTTATTTAGTTTTTTGTATTGTTGTCAGGTACACACAGACTTGTGTGTTACCTTCAATCGATTATAAATATCAAATGAAATGGAAAACAATAAAAGACATCCTTTTATCCCATATATAATATTTTGTATAAACTTATTTCAATCTACTTTAAAAGTATATAGCTCTGCACACGACATTGTTGTGAGCAGGGATGTATATTTTAGTGTAGATTTATGTAAAAGTGCAATTAGGAGATAAAAGATAATCTTTATTCATTTAGCGTCCTATTTAATATATTTATACTAATTAAAAGGTTACGCACAAATATAAAATCGTGTATAGATATTGTTGTATTCCATCACCTACTATCTAGCTGTTATATCCGGTGCTAAAGACGAAGGATATAATTTAAAATACAAAAATAAAAGAATAAACATCAGAATAACTTTTACTATCAGGATAGCTGATTCCATTTTACTGTCTATTCTTTTATTTTTGTATTTTAAATTATATCCTTCGTCTTTAGTACCGAATTGTTATAGAGTAGAGACTATTGTATGAATAATAACCTATTCATTATCAATCTCATCTTACGGAAGCACTTATGAGTTGATATGTCTAAGATTCATGTCTCAGATGGATATATATCTAGAACATAGACCTATAACATAACATCTTCTTAAATCCTCTTCACCACACTTAGATAGACGATTAGTATAAATAGGTTTAGTTTAGACATAGTTATAGGATCTTCATCTTTATATTTATTTTTGATAATAAAGCACAGTCTCAAAAACTACTTCTTTTGGTCTTCTTTATTATTTCACTGTGCAAACACAACACGGATATAATACGTTTTTTAT
Organism: Actinomucor elegans; assembly: GCA_026027325.1. Classification (NCBI taxonomy): domain Eukaryota; kingdom Fungi; phylum Mucoromycota; class Mucoromycetes; order Mucorales; family Mucoraceae; genus Actinomucor; species Actinomucor elegans. The sequence continues at coordinate 57,444 of JAMSLZ010000018.1, forward strand.
TATTATTTAGTCCGGCACGGTACGATACGGTGTAAGATGTTGCTTGGGATGTCCGTAATTAGTTATGTACATGCTTAATTAACGAGACAGAAAAAAAAAGAGAGATTTACTATTTTATTACTGCCAGCCTTCCGTTATTATTGGGTTGTGCCGTGATTACACAAATTAAAACTATTCATCAGGCATACTTCATTACTATACTATGTAAAATGGTTATATCTCCATTACATTATTATGTGAATGATAGAATACAACATGAGCCAGAAAAAACATTAATCTAGGCCAGAAAAACGTTAACCTAGGCCAAAAAAAAGTATGTTGTGTTTCTGCCATTTTCACTGAAAATCTCTATTATGACTTTGAATTCAATAGAATACATTCTCGCTCAGCATTGAACGCATATTAATTTTTTTTCTCAAGCTGCCCAATCATCCTTTTAAGAGGTCTAGTATCGATGTTTCTTGTGTTAGCTTGTTATGATATCTACTACTAGTGTATATATCAAATAGTGCTGATTGGTTATGAAACATGCATTACCAACATAATTTTACAATAACTGATGCCATTCATAAACAAGTCTATAGTTAATAACATGTTAGTTTAGTAGTAGATACTATAACATAAATGAATTAAAGGCGGATAACCCTATATCTATGATATTTAACTTTTATTTACCTGTATTTTCTTCAACAAAATAAGTGTATATAATAACCACATCAACTAATTTAGATGTGAATACATGTGAGTATATGTGGATTATGTTTAATTATGTATTAAAGCTCATATATATTTCCTTTATATGTTCAAATCTATTCATCTATTTCACCTATTTTTTTCTGTGGTGATGTAAATAATAATTATTATTATAATTATAACACTATGGGAAAAATTCGAGTGAATTTCGAGTGAATTCAAGTTAGCTTGTAATTCACCTGCAATTCACTTGCAATTCACTCGCAATTCACTCAAAAAACATGTTAACTTGCAATTTACTTGCAATTCACTCGAAAAGCACGTTAACCTTCTTATGACTTCAACCACTTATATTTCAACCTTTTTTGCATGTATTAACCATGTATAGATAATGAAACAACATATATCTAATGATAACTCTTTATTCAATAAGGTAAACGATCCAAAATGGGTGCATGATATTAAGTTAATTATATTTACTGATATATTACTGCAGTCCTTGATTTCTTGCATTTCTTAACTGAGCGCCTTCCACTTGAAGCCTGCAAATGGGTGTTCATTTTTCTCTCCTTTTGATTCAATATGCAAGTTATAGAATGTACACTCACACTTTCTTTCTGTCATATTTGCTTCTATTAGTCCATTTTTCTTGCACAAGAAATTCGAAGGCCAAACTCTTACACACTTGTCGATGATAGCAAGCCGTTCATCTGATGCTATCGACTGTTGTAGTATCGACTGTATCATGGAGAGCTTATTAAAAGAAGAAAGCTGCCTCCAGATTTTACATGCAGCTTCTGGGCTCTGCTGCGCAAAAGTTAGTATTGAAGAGAAAGCTTCTTGATCAAGTATTTCCATCAGGCTGCTAATATCGTCATCACCAGGCGCTGGATCCTTTAGGTATTCTTTTAAAAAGCATTGGATATAGACTTTAGGGTTTACTCTCCTTTGCTTCTTTGGCACTGGGATAATTTTTGAGCTTCCTATGTTTGAAGAGGGTTGAAACCTTTCATCGAAATAGTTAATGAGATCTTTTTTAAAATCTTCCATCCAAGATGGAAGTAATTTTATTTGACAGTTAAGATCTCTGTCGTTTTCTCAGCTGCTGGATTGGCTGGTCTGACTAACTTGCCTTCTATTAGCTGGTATGATTCTATAAAATTTATGGAAAGAAATGAGTGCAAAAGAAATGCATGTAGTGGAATCATCTTTATATCAGAAGTCCTGCAGTCAAAAATGGCTTTAACTTAATAGGTATAACCTGTGTCGGGAGAATCTACCAGGAAGTGCTAGGTATCATATACAAAAGACCAGAACCTATTAGAGCTAATGTAACGTAATTATGCATGATAAACCAACCTTGATCGGATTTGATATCTCTTGTAGTAAAACACACATCTGGCATTTTGCATATATATATATTAAGAGATGGGTTTCATTTAACCATCCATCTAAAGAGAGAAGTTTGCGTCACAGCTGAAAAGACAATTAATGCAGGGTAAACATGTCTTGAAAAGACCTTTGATTGTTGCCAAGAGACTATTGTCTTTGAAATATAAATACAAGAAATATAAGCTAGATAAAATAACTAAACTTACTCAAAATCAATAAAACCTTATAAAACGGTTTGAACATTTATTCACTTTTAATTTTTACTGCACCTCTAAAACTGTATGCGTATAATACGTGCAGAGGCTCAACGCTTTTACCTTTATTTTACTCTTTCGCCTATTTCAGCAAGATTAATGCCTGGTGAAAACTGCCCAGTGTGCCAACAGTGCTTTACTAAAAAAGAAATAAGAAGGCATAATATCAGTTGCAGAATACGACGTGCTTTCAATATATATAGTCAAGTAGAGCAGAAACTTACACTATCTCAGCAAGGTTATTTTACCAGTAATTCTCATGTATCAGATGCTTTTTTAAACAATGAAACGCAACATCAATTGAGCACTGATATTGTAAATAACAATCCTACTGATATTTTACGAACAAGCCACTATGATTCCAGTAACTCTGTAGATATGAACAACTTGGATGAATGCGACTCTATAGTAAATGAAGAAGAAAATTCAGCAAAAACTAAAGTAATACAGAAAGATTGGCGAACAATTGAAGCTATAGAAGAAGACGCAATAGAAAAAAACCACAGTGGAAGAAATGCACTCTAAATTAAGCAAATTTAAAGATACTATTGCTCGCCCTATTCAGCTTAAAATCAAGGACGATAGTAAACAGTGTATGGATATGTTAAGCCCTCCAGAGAGGAAAAGTTTAGAACTGAAGTATATCTTGAAAGAAAACAATGTATCAAAAAGTACGACCGAAAAAAATGTTTGACTTCTTCAATGAATACTTAATTGAGATGAATAGTGGTATAGTTCTTATTTCCATCTTGCTGCTTTACTACACAAAAGCGTATAAAAATTGGCAAACTGGAATTGAAAGCCATAGTGTTGATGAAGATATGGTATTTAAACCTTCTTCTGCTAACTTAATCAACCAACTACTTCCAACATGTTATAATAAGCATCTACTCCAGCAATATCTTGCCGATCATAATGGTTCCAGTTCAACAAAAGAGGAATACTCTGTTTTTACTTCTAATACTTACGGTAAAACGAGGAATGGCCAAACTGTTGATATTTTTTCAAGAAAACAAAGCCAAAAGATAGTTGTATACATATCAGTTGATACTACTTTCTTACAATAAAATATAGATCAAATAAAGCAGTTTATTAGATAGAAAGATTAATACTTGCCTTATTGCAACATCAAACATGCTGCTACTATACGCAACCCAATGAAGAAAGGCTCCTATGGAAAATAATCAAAACCAGGGACATAGTAGGGTATGCTATACTAATATTTTCTTTATTAAATAAAGACAAAACATATGTTGCTTGGAGACCTTTTTAAACTAAGTGCATATATAAACCTATTCCATATTATCAATGTTGTCTTATATTCGTTGAAACCAAATTCTGCTTTACTGCTTAGTTTAACATACAATTTGCTCGAACTAGCTCCATATTCACTCCAATTGGGAAACATGGAAACTCATGAAAAAATAATGGACATAAAGTGAATTCATGGCAAAATCAAGTGAGTTTCCAAGTTGCCATGAATTTCACTTTATTTCACTTTAAATTCAGGTGAAAGCACCAATTCACTTGAAACTCACTTGATTTTGCCATGAATTCACTTTATTTCACTTTTTTTTTTCCCATAATGTTATAATTTTACTTTCTACTCTCCGTTCACCAATCGCAATCTTCCAATGGCCAAGCTACTCCAATTGAATTTATAATGGGTGGAGCAAAAAGACGCCGCTTTTTTTTTCTTTTCACAATAATAATACGCTAATCATGTCAATGAACAGTAGATATCGTGAACGAAAATATAATACATCCGATAATGATCGTCTTTTAAGAGCATTGTCACAACCAGTCCAAGCATGGTATGAAGAAAAGAGCAATAGTCTGTTTATTAGTTAATCTAAACGCGTCGTTTTACATAAACTAGGGAAAAGAAATGGACACAACACTCTACTTCAAAGACACTTCAAACATACAAATGGATCAAATGTAACTCACAAGCCAATTAAGGCATTGGACAGTTGAAATTCTAATCTATTGATCTTTTTCAGCTGATAAAATCATTGAATTTGAACAAGACGAAGAGAGTGAGGAAGAACCTGAAGCTATGGAAGTAGAAGAAGCACTTGATACTTCCGCTTTGGAAAATAATACAACGACGAATATCAAAAACGAAACAGATTCCGGCACTGTTCCCAATGATAAAGACACGTTGGTTCAAGTGAATCAATCTACAAAGCAGGAACCCACCCAAGTACCAAAAGCAGCAGCTTCAACCAAGCCATTGAATGAGAATGCTATTCCTGGTGGGCCTAGTACCATGTTATCTAACAAAGCGATTTCTTCTATTCAACAAGAGGCAGAGGAAGAGGATGATGATCTACGATCTCAAACACCAAAATTAGATGATATTTCTGATGTTGAAGATCCAAATGCTGATAATGATGATGACGACGATAACGATGTGGACAGTATGAGTGATCCCTCCAAACATCCTGCTTTGGCACCTCATGCCCAAGCACGTATGACAGACGATGAGATGACAGATTCTACAGCAGCTACACCACAAACGACAACGGAAGGGAATACACCTATGCCATTATTAGAGGATGATACAATGGGAGAATCGTCGAACCAACCACATCCATTGAGCCAAGAGATTCTTACGAGTGCAGCTGCTTTCTTACATAATAATGAGGAGAATGGATCTTTAAACAATGATTCACCTGCCATTCAAACACCTGAAGATAATGTTATTCATCAGCAACCTGCTGAAGCAATGGATCAACACTAACAATGGTAGTAACACTATTAATTTGGCGAATTTATATACAATAAATGTTTTTGGTACGCGATTTAAACTTTCTGACGCGCCTTTTTTTTTGTCCACACGCGACTGTATTTTTCTTTCTTTCGAGTTTATAATTAAAGCTTCCTTCAAATGAAGCTCGCTTATAGCTACATTTACAAACATTCACAATTTCAATGCAAAATATCACCCAACAATCACTATGTAGCTAATGCAGTCGATAATAGACTGGTTATTAGAAGACAGGATCAGGAAATGTCGGTGCTCTATGTATATGATTCGAAACGACCAATTGATTATATACAATGGTCGCCCAACTCGGAATACATTTTCAGTATTAATTATGAACAATCGCGGGTCAATGTTCGATCAACCGGCGATCCCAAATGGCACGGCAGTATTACAGATGAGGGTTTCCCTATAGTTCGTGTCAAGTGGAGCTTTGATTCAAAAAATATTTTATGCATATCCGAATTAAAGGTAGGTTGCGCGTTTAATCATCCTCCCTCAAAACTAGATGCATGCGTTACTTATTAGTATGGTAGCTACGTCTGGCTATATGGAATCTATCAACACAACAGATGAAATATGTCAATCATATCAAGTATTCAGAAAAAGGTCTGCGTACACATGAGTAGTGAAAAAGTATTTGTTTTAATACATAGACAATACAGGCATCGAGACCAGCCCCAATGGACAATATGTAGCCATCATAGAAAAGAAGGGTGGAAAAGACTATATTGGCATATACCATGGCAATTCATTTATATTATTGCGTGTAGGATTAGTATAAGCCAAATACTGAAAATCAACTAATGCCTAAATGATAGAGTTTTGAGGTGGATACTGTGGACTTGGAAAATATCAAATGGTCTCCAGATAGCACGCTGATAGCAGTTTGGGATAACTGCTTATATGTAAGTAACAAACACGTTCGTTTGCAGCATCTCATGATCTATGTAAATAGCACAAATTACTAGTATACAGAGTAGACGGTCATCTATGTACAGCATATAGTGGTTATGAGTATGGTCTTGGAGTAAAGAGCGTGAATTGGAGTCCTCGAGGGGATATCCTGGCTCTTGGTAACTTTGATCAAACGGTATATGGAAATCCACCTAAAAAGAAATCCATCTGACAGTCATACATTAGATTCATTTGTTATCTACTTTGGCATGGCAACTTATCGGTATTTTAGATCATCCAACAAAGTTAAATACGACGACTGATATGGTAAGCGTCTTACAAGTCATATTCACTAAAGTATTAACCACCGTCAAGAATGTACTCGAGGAAGCTGATATTGCCACGGATCAAACAATCCATTGTAAGTAGTCCTTAATACAGTCAGTACCCATGTTGATGTGTCATACAGATAGGCATGTGTTAAAACGACCTTTGAATATACCAATGAAAAGACCAGATCACAACGAAGCGAACCCCAAAATGGGTATTGGATTCTTTCAGTTTAGCCCCGATGGACTTTATATCTACAGCAAATGTGATAATATGCCAACTGTATTGTGGATATGGAAAGTGAAAACCCTCAGCTGTTTGCACATACTACAATTTAAGAATCAAATCAAACAATTACTGTGTAATCCACGTCATGACCGATTATTGCTGGTGAGTTGTGGTGATACTCGGTTACATTTCATTGAACCTACCGTCGAAAATGATGGCATCAACCTCGATCCTGTAGTGATACCCACAAGTAAGTGCTCGAAAATTGCGTGTATTCATATTCACTCATAATGATAAAAAGGCGATTTTACAATTAGAAAATTACAGTGGAGTTCTAACGGCAATGCTCTGTTACTGATGGATACAAGCTTGTTTTGTTTATCCGTGAGTTAAACCGGCACTACAATAAAAAGAGTTACCCCAGATTATTTTATTACATATATACATTTAGTCTCTGTGGTCTTTCATAAATTGACTATGGAATTTTTCAATATCTAAACAGAATTGATCAAAGAGATGCTCTTCAGGTAAGAAAGTGGATCTGAAGTGGAATGTGTTTTCCTTTTGGCCAAAGCCGGAACCTAGCGTAAAAAGTTAGTTAGAGCGCTATTTGAATTCATCGTGTGAATTTTGTCTTACCAGGTACGACACAAACGCCAGTAGCTTCTAACATGGCATGCGAGTAATAAGCATCAGGTGCCATGCTGGCCTGTTTGGCTTCTTCGATAGCCTTGTTTGATAAGGTGATTTGAGGGAATAGATACATGGAACCTTCAGCGTGTTGGCAAGAGACACCTTCCAATTGATTGAAGCATGCTTCCAGCTTTTGGGATCGGCGACGTAAAGATTCATAAATAGTTTGAATTTCGTTGCTATAAGACGCGTAAGAAGCGTCTCCCAAGCGTGGGGGGTTACACATCAAATCGACCAAGATTTGACCGTGCAAGTTGGGGCACAGTGAAACAGAGGCCATTTTGTATAATTGTTCCAAGATGCCCTGATCCAAGTTGACGCATTCAAAGTAACCACCACGACGACCACATTCACCAATCATACCCTTTGAAATCGAGTGGAACGAAACCAGCTCAAGTCCCTCTCTTACCTCTGCATCAGGATGATCCATCAATGCCTTCTTGAAACTGATAAAAGGACGTTGTTCAGGCTCATAAATGTTGGTTTGATAAACTTCATCAGCCAACAATACAAGACGTTCCTTGTAACAAAAGCTAACAATATCGCGCATGTTCTCAGCTGTGAGACACTGACCAGTGGGATTACCTGGGTTGATAATGACAAGGGCCCGGACATCTGTACCTTGCTTGCGAGCGTGGGCTACTGTTTGAGTCAATTGTTCAACATCAAGGCTCCATCCAGTAGCCTCATCCAAGTAGTAATTGACGGGTGTGGCGCCATAGAGAGCAAGAGAAGCAGAATAAAGAGGATATTGTGGAATAGGAATCATAATACCTGTCTGGTGATTCTCAGTCAAGATACTCAATAAGGTTTGAACGCCAGAAGAGGCGCCTTGTGTCAAGTAAATGTGATTAGCATCAGCGGGATGGCCACCGTCGCGTTCGGCGATGAATTTAGCAACGGTCTTGCGGATATAGGGTACACCTTGAGAGTGAGAATAGGCACCGACACTTCCAATAGACTTGAGTAAAACCTCAGCACGTTCAATAGCGTCAATGGGGTAAAGTTGAGATACAAGCTCGCGATTCTCCTTCTTTAACAAGTCTGGATTATCACAAAGAGAAGCAACCTATTGGAAACAAATGAATACCGAAAAAAGAAGCTGGATCCTTTCTTTTTTTTTTTTTTTTTTTTTTTTACCTGACGGAAGAATGTAATGGGTGTTTGGTTTAATTGTTGAGGGTTACCAATATTACAAGAAACCACCTTATCAAAAGGATACTTTTTGCCATTTTCCAAGTCTGTACGGATCTCCTCTGAACGAATAGCCAAACGACCACGAACAGCATATTCGACACTCTTGATAAGAGGATTCATGTTATCCATGGTCAAGACTTTTTGAGTAGGTTCAGTAACAGTCATTTTTTTTTTTTTTGCTAGTTTAAAAGAAGAACGATACAAAGTATACAATGATGCAAGGTACCGAGCCTTTTATAACAAAGTTTCCGTTTCAAATACCCTGAATTCACATGGATTATAGTCCATCTTTAATAGCCCGCTTTTTTTTAGGGTCTATATCTGGTACTGATTGGGTAGTAAAACTGTGGGGATACTTTAGGCTGCTTAAAACGGGAATTTTATATTCAACAAATCATATACACGCTCGCTCATCGGGAAAGGGACCCATCATCTTCTTTTATACGATGACTGCTCTTGTTCCTGAAAAAAAATAGCGCGATTGAATGATATGGATGCCTGGTCTCGACTTGAGTGAATTATGAAACGCGTTATCCGTAATAACATAGGGTCCACTTCATAATCAAATCATATAGATCAATGATTTTTCACGTTTAAACAAGATGTGTACTGTTATATTGAATCAATCTTTATGAAAAATACTACTAGATTTCCTTGCAAAATTTTCTATACAACGCATTATTTATCCAAATTTTGGGTATGGGAGTTCGCGGGGGGGGGGGCTGGGCACTCATTGGCGCAAAGAAGGTTGCTGTTCTCTAGAATGAAAACAAAGTAGGCTCAATGATCAAAGTCTACTGTTTCAAAAACCTCTAAATAGATGCAACTGCCCATTTTGAGTATTTATTACATGTTGGATGCGACATTGGATGAAGATCAGATAAAAGAAGTGTAGATCCACAGTACCTCTGACCAAATAGAATTGTAATAAACACCAATCACAAAAATTTAATGCCTTTATTGTAATTCAATAAAATAGGGGTTTTAGTAGAAACGACAGCTCACTTTGAACATGGACTACGAATTAGATAAGACTTTAGGCCGACATGGTCGTAAAATGGTGAGATCTTGTAATGAGCCGATTTCAGAAAAATCTACAGTTTCCCTCCCCCTTGGTCCAAATTTTCGAAATTACTTTTATATATATGGAGCGAGCAAACTATATTTTTAAAGAATGGATTATGAGTGACATAGATTTCGAGCATTATTTGAGAGTATAAAATTGCGAATTTATTAATATGATTTAAAATATTGAATTTTGTTTAACTGTAACAAGGTTAAAAAGACCACTACACTGAAAATATCGTTTATAATAAAATTTTTAGCATATAATGTTTTCTATGTTTTTTTTATATATCAAATTAAGACTTTAAAAAAAATAGTATTCCCCCAGAGGGCAATGCTGACTGTACGCTTAGCGTACAGAAGTCAACTAGTTATCAAAAGTAGCTTTTTAATATAGAAAAGAAGGCTAGAGCAAATATAAGATAGTATTTTGGGTGGCCACCAACAGAAATAGTGTTTAAGTTTTGTCAAGCTATAAAAAACTAAAGCAAGTTTAAGGAATGCAACTTACAAAAATAGGCTTTACTTCCTGACGATACAGGCATTTTCAAGTGCAAGTCAACAGCATGCGTCGTAGAGCTATTACTAGGAACTTGTCGATTATATGCAAGGATTGAACCATCAGTTGAGTATATTGTCTATTACAAAAGAGCACCAAGATGTTTTCAATTAACAAGATTTATTATGTAAGTAGGACCATACTGGGTCCCACATTACCAATCATCAAAGTCTCGATTATAAAAAGGCTCTAAATGTGTTGGCTGAGTGCTCACTTGACCTATAAAATTGGATCGAGTTGAGTAATCCACTAGTACTGTTTATCTAGAGGCTGGTTTTGTGAAATTCGATAAAGAAATATCGAAGCAAAAGCGTATTTCACTTTGATTACGTCGTTTCAGATTGGATTGCGATCGTTAATTCTATAGACTAGCATTCGCAAACAAAGGAAATGTACTTGCTCTTTCCAAGGATCACATAGTCAATATCATACATAGATATAATAGTAGACAGGCGCTATATAATACATCTGGAGAGGTTCATGCTAGAGATTATGCTGAGCCATTCACTTTATATCTAGCTCAATAATAAACAAAGATACATGTTTCATTTTTTTTTCTGGGCGAAATATAGAACAAAACACATTCTTTTTTACCAGTTATAAAACAATTTTGATTATAGATTGATAAGCGCTTAAGAGCTTCTTAGATATATTTCTCTGATTATAAAATTTTATGTATAAGTTAATGAGTATATGTATATAAATGATATTATGTATAAGAGCTAGTATTTATATTTGTATAGGTACAGAAAGGTAACTGGGCAGGGATTATACTGGTACACCACGACAAACCGGACAAGAGTTGTGAGCTTCGCATAACCAACGATCCACGCACTCGCGGTGAAAGACATGATGGCACTTCAGTACGCGTACAGGTTGCTTAAGTGTAAACTCATCAAGACATACCAAACATTGTTCATCTTTGAGCTGTTTCTTCGTATCATCCGACCAGTCTACAACAGGAATTGCTTCATCTACAGCAGCCTGGGTAGTAGTATTGGGTCGAGCAGGCCCTAGAATATTACTGAGCCAGAGTAAATCTTCGTAGCTAGGATTATCTTCTAGTACAACTGAAGAAGATAGTGCTTGTAATGCAGGATGATTATTATTGTTTAATACATAAACTATCCATTGTCCCTCTTGCTGCTGCTGTGTTGAATGTTGGGTTCGATGATTGGTTTGAGTTGAATTCATTGATAATGGCATTGATTGAATGGTATCTGTAGATGAAGTAGTGGATACCTCTGACCTAGGTCTTCTTAAGCCTAAAAATCTATAAGCTGGAGGTGGTGTTAATGGAGTAGTATCCTCTTGGTTAGTATTGGTTGTGCGATATTCAAGCACTAGAATATGCATTCTTCTTGACGTGGTGGATGAAGCTGAAGACTGTACGCCAGAATTCTGTGATTCCAATTCCTGGACACGTAGTGGTATTTGCAGATAACGTAAAAATGAATTGCTGCCGTTGCTGTTACTATCTCGAAATGCTGGCAAAGAGAGTAGCTCGTTCCAAAAGGAATTGGTATTGGCTGAATCAGACGACGTAATACTACTACTATTATTGTTCTGTTGAGGTTGTAGAAGGAAGCTGGGTGGTCCTGTTACTGCAGCTGCGGCTCGTGCTGCTTCTTGGGTTGCACGACGTACAGAAGAAGTAGTTGAAGAAGCAGAGGTATGTATTCTCATATTAGTATTAATACTAGCAGCAGTAGCATTTGTATAAATAGTCTCTGATTCATTAGTTGTAGTAATATCATTAGCCCTATTAGCTGAACTTGTTCGTGTTCTTCCAAAACGTCTTGAAGGATGTGTTACATGAAGTCGATTTGAAATTCTTCTAAAAAAAGACAAAGGTCGATGAGAGGTCATTGAACTGGAATGTAAAGTACGAGTTGAAGCATCATCGTGTCTATTAGCTGCCGTTGTCGTCGAAGCATTAGATTGCGATTGTCCCATTAGTTGAATATTAATAAAATTATAATAAGAAAAAGAACACAGTTCATGTGATAAACTACTACAATAAGGACTTTTTTTTTATAATAGCATAATAAACGAGAAATTAGTACTCAGTAGTGATTGGCTGACGGCTGTATATCAAGAATCAACTAGACACCTCTATGTCAATATCAGCCTTCTTCATAGATCGAAAACTGAAAGCCAAAGATCAGATCTATGGAGTACAGTCTCAGTCGCCATAGCAACCATAGCTTTCAGAGTCCGAAACTGTGGTCGTCGTAACAACCATAGCTGTGAAATGCAACTTAGACACCACTTGCCTTATTAATCAAAAACATGAATGGAAATATCTTGAACATAACGCAATGGCTAGTAGATATATATTATAATTTATTAAAAATTAATTTTCTTTTTATTAGTATGTCATTGCTTATTTATTAAAGGCTATCAAAACATGTAATATAATTACTTTTCGGGCCAAGAAAAAGAGGTTTGTTTGAGCTTTTTACTTAAATACGTTTCAAAGAGCACAAGGCAATCTAGTTGAATGATGATATATAGATTCTGCGTTTTTTGGAGTTAATTTTTCACAATTCATCTAGTGTTTCCGTTAATACACAAATGTACAGGTGGAATATATCTAGTTATGTTTACTACTTTTTTTTCGGCTCTCTTACCTGTGATCATACCAGCCACACGTCGTGTATTAGATTTCTATTACTCAGATAACTGCGGTTTTATTCCTTTATCAACTATTTATATATTTCTTTTTTGATGTTAATATTGGCACACACACAATTTAAACCATTGCGCTTTGATTGCATTCCTTGATATTAGTACCCATCCTTAAGCAGTTTTAACATTGACGTGACAAGATGTATTGTATTGTGTCGAGCAAATCACTTGTCCTCGATGTAACAGCAACAATACTATAAAGCTATTTATATTACAGTAGAGAGCACTCGTTATTTGAAACATCAAAAACCTCTAAATGCTGATACTCGATATAGCAATACCCTTTCGTTCATGCTGGCATCCTTTCATCAGATGAACGTTTGGGAACCCGTATACGGATTTAAAAATATTTGCTATATATATATATATATATATATCTAATATAAGGCTCATCAAGAACATTTGTGTTTCTATCAGAAAAACTGAGCAATCATGTACATTTTTCCATAATTGACATCTACATTATACGTTTGGCTTTTGCTTCTTGGACCCTTTTGGCACTTCTTTGTCTTTCACATGTATAGAACATGATCTGATGATAATATAACTGAGTACTCATCATTGAAGAGACAATACATGGTAATCTTGTGGTATTCTTATAGAAATATACCTGCATTTCTGCTACATAATCTGATTACATAGCATAACTAACTTTAGTTAATTTCCCTTTGTAGGCACCCTAAATACACGCTGCATACTTCAATACGTACATTAGAATCTCCGTGTGAATCATGCTTGTGAAATACATACAGATAATGTAAGGCACATCATCATGGATATCCTCTGCGTTTTATTGGTTCACAGCTTACAAATCTTTTAGAAGACTTGTATAGATATTTGCTATTATCATCTTTTGCAACGGTAAGAAAACTAACATTATTTGAAATATCACTGTACAATTCCAAATGATATGGAGCAAATACCATTGTATAATTCTGAAAAATCATACAGTGACATTAGATGAAAAGTTTGCTTTTGTTGTTTTTCGAAATATATTACATTTTTGAAAGGGAGAATCCAGCAGAGCTACAAATAGATATTTTTGGATGCACCAAACTAAATGTTTTACCAACCAAGTCTTTAGAATGTTCACTACTCTTTTAAAAAGAATATAGTATCAAATTTTTAATTACATTCAAAGAATACCTTTTTTTTTTTTTTTTTAAATTATCTCCATTTTTAGGTTCACTTGATAGTGTCTACTGTTATCTACCAATATATATCAAGGTCGATCAATCTCGCCACCAAAGAGTATTGTATGCTCAGAATTTTCTGCGACATCTCTTGATGAATACTGCATTTGACTTTGATGCCTCAAGTTATTTCTAGATTATAACCTTCGTTAGCACTTGATTTTCTTGATCATGATGGCGAGGATAACAATTCACAAGGGAATCGATATTGCTACATCGAAAACATCAACATAAAACGCGAGCAAATGATAACATGTACAAATACTTGTTGTGCTTGCATCAATATATATATATATATATATAATCAATAGCATACTTTGCTACGTTGGAAACCTAGTTCAGTTCCAAACATACAGTAAACAGGTCCTCCTTAATCTTTATGCCTTGATATGCCCTCCTCATTAAATACATAAAGATGAAGCTCCATTGCATTGTTTCTGCTTTATGTGCACTACCATTAACTGCATGTAATACCCAACCTCAGATTACTTTCCCTTAAAACATATTTATAATTTATAGTATGTGGAACAATGGTATTTCTCTGAAAAGTAATAGATCATGTTTAAGGTACACATTGATGCATATCAGAATATATTCCAATTTGACTATGAAGCAGGTTCTAAAGTTCATACTCCTTTTATATATATAAAAAGAATATTTAAACTAAAGCAGGTTTTCCATAGATTCTGTAAATTATGTAGTTTTCTAATTCACACGATTTCAGGTACTGATCATGGTATAGCTTAATGACAAGTATAATGCTTGAAGTTTATTAAACCTCTGATTACCAAGTTAAAAACATTTGTAATACATTTGTACGTACTTGATAGAACACAATACATAATATCTTTTATTAAAAACTAATTTTCGCTGCAAGGGAATTCAGATAAGCCTAGTTCATCTTCCTCTTCATTTTCCTCCAAAAAGTAATCATCGTGATGAAGCTGGCTTATAACATGGTCAGCACCATTTTGAAAGGGATACTTTTTCTGTTCCATAACCAATAACCGGTCTCTGAGATCCATACAAGCAGTCTCCCATCTCATTTTTTCTTCCCATAATTCACGCAATTTTTTGTATGCCAACCCACTAATCGTTTCAAAATGATCCAATGCTTCTTCTAAAGCTGCTTCAGCTCTTTTTGCTCGTGTTTCCGCGTCTTCCGATGTCGCTGCTCGTAATGCCGCATCCTTGGTCGACTTGGAACAAAGCGCTATTTCTGAATTGCTTGGGTGGTCACTGAGATTATCAGTTTGTACTTGCATATGTCTGACTTTCCGCTTATCACTGTCTTGATGCTGTTGATTATCCAGTGTATGAGTTATACCAAGTGCTCGAACATGTTCTGTAGCCAGACCTGCTGCTATCTGATCACTAGGTATTTCTTCGTTCACTAGACGTATTCTTTCCAAACGCTGTAATAAGGCAGATTCGATTGTGTCCATACCATCAGCCAAAGTTAGATATTCCTCAGTTACCTTGGAGTCCAGCTTTTGGCTAGGCTCTCGAATCAAAGGTCGACGGTGATTGGTGGTCGTACTCAGCTGACTACGAATCGAAGCAGAATGACGAAGCGAGCCACTGTAAAGACTTGATTCACGTTTTTTGTTGGGCAAGATAGGCTCACCAGCCTTATTATTGTTATTGTTATTACTACTGTTACGTAACACAAATGACTGGACTGAGGTTGTATCAAAGGAGGGAGATCGACTGTTCCCTGCGCTCTTGGTAACCATCTTTTGTTGGGGGACTATTTCAACATGGTTCTTGCGATGAATCATATGATTTCCACTCTCGCTACCGTGATAAGATGTGGGTGCAGTCAGAGTAGAGCCCAATGTTCCCTGTAAAGAGGCCGTACTCGAAGGCACTGAGCGACTGGAAAGGGAAGGTGTAGGAATAATGGTCGGTGGTGGCGCTGTGTTTCTCTTGGGTTTTCTCATCCTTGAGAATATGTTATTGACTGATCTTTCTGGTGTACTTCGCTGAAATTCTTCAGGGCTTGTTTTCAAGAACTCTACCAATGCCTGCGTGCCAGTCATCATTTTTTTTGATTTTTCATTGGGGAACAAATCACTCATATCATCTTCGTCATCGTCTCTATAAGACATATCTACTGCTCGAGCGTCTTTTGGCTGGAAACTGCTTTTATTAATGGCCATCGTAAGTGATAAGGAAGGAAAGAAAAGGAAAATAGGAAGCTAGTTAATAGGAGTTTGGTCTACTTTACACAGGATTAAGGAGCATGTCAAGACAGAGTATCTTGTATCACACATATTTAATGAGAGAACTGAAATGGCTTGGATTTCTTAGATAGTTGAGTATCCATCATAGAAGAATCTTCATCCACAGCTGTTCTTTTCGCATTACGCTCTCTTTTAACAAACGAAAGATCATTATCTAAACCGGATTGTGTGGATGTATAAATGCTAGGCAGTGCGGCTAAAGAGTCTGCTAAACTGGAGGGTGTTGGTTGTTCACTGCCCATGAATTTGGCCTAAAAATCGCGTTTGAATGCAGCTAAGTGACACCTTTTTCAATACTTACCTCTTTGATATTTGTCATTTTCTCTGCCAAACTAGTATAACGATGAAACGATGCAATACGAATCGCTTTATCTATCGAGTCTGATGTATGCAGAGTGTATGTCAAGTCTAAAGCGCGTGATACCTTTTCCGCTTTACAGGCTAGATTGATTAGCTTCAATAAGGCAATGTCCATTTCAATATCAGCTTCATGAAAGGTTTGTGCATAGTCTTCTTCAGTATTAGTCGCTTCGGCTTCATCCCGTTCATGTAGATTGCATGTATTAATACGTAGAACTTGCTCCTCCAGCTGCCCCACTTCGGTCGATAGTTCCAATAATGGTAACTGCAAGGGGATGTCTTTTACAGGTGGGCGAGGGAAAAATGGGTATGTATTGCTGCCACGCAGCACAACACACATGAAACGATCGCGTAGTACGCCCACAGGCCAATATTTTTCAGTTCGCTCTTGAGAAGCTGCATAGGCGCTGCCATCAAACACAGGCACCCAAGCTCCTTGATATGGACGACGTTGGCGATGAAGCACTCTTAAAACACCTGCAGAATCATATGTTGCAGCTTGATTCGTTTCTGAGAAACCAATCCAAGTCAGTTCACTATCCGCGGTTAACTGAATGCTATCCTTTTGTATCACTTCATTTGTATCTGTATTGATTAAGAGATATTGCAAGTTTTGTTGGTGGTTGAAGGCAGGTCCGTTGGAATACACAATCATAGCAAGGTCAGTCATAGCTGTGATGGAAACTACATTCTCAAGTGAAAAGATGTGCCGCTGTACGCCAGAAATCGAGAAAATACGGACATAGCCCAAGGAGGTAGTAGCAATAACCGAAACACGGTTAATGGCAATACTCACTACATCTTCTCCAGGAAGCATATGGTGGGTCCAGTCTTTATCAGTTCCCCAGTTAATAGGTCGGTAATACAATGTAGAATTCAGCTGTGTTGTTTGAACATCTTCTTCCTCATCATCACTTCCTAGATCGTCTTCGTCCTCGTTATGAATGCGTACTTTTTTGGTTTTCTTTACAGTTTCCTTGGCTTCGACTGCAAATACAGTACCAGCTGAACTGATAGCGCCCATGGTAAAGTTGAGCATATCAGTAAAGTGGAAATTTCGATATTCAGATTGATCATGGAACTCGACATTGATAATGGAGTGACCATCCTCAAAGATGGTAGATATAGCGCCAATCAAGTTATAAGCCATATAGCGGCGTTCACCTTGCGCTGGTTCAAAGGATGGGTTATCTTCAGGTTTATGGTAGGGTGTCTCACAAGGCTGAAAGGTGGTAGGAGGATCAAATGCTAATTCAAGCTTGCGTTGACGTTGAACTATGGCACTTGTGTTTCCTTGCAAATGAAGCGATGGCTGCTGTTTTTGTCCATTTTGTTGAACTTGCTCAGGCTTTTCCACATAGCCAGCTCCATCATCATCAATGACAAAATCACCTACATCTTCTTCTACATCTTCACCTTCCTCATCCATCATTTCGAGATCTTCGCCTTCCTCCTCCATCTCAGAAGCCTCTTCATCAGCAAACAAACTCTGACTTACAGCAGGAAGACTTGCTTGTTTCTCAAATTTAATATCAATCTTGTCAGATAGATCATTAGGCTTCTTTCTAATAATAGCAGGATGAGGGTAATTGCTGTTATCAGTAGGGATGACTTCTTTCCAAATTCTAATTTGTCCATGAACATCCGTCTAAGAATAATATAAGTTCATTGCTGTTTCCTCTACTATCCACTACATACCAGAGCAATTTCATTAAGAGTAGGATTCCAAGAGAGGTCAGTGATCAGAGAGACACTCGACTCAAATCGAACAGTAGATTTCGTCTTTGTATTCCAAATGGCAATTGAATGATCTTCAGAAACGCTGGCTAAATAGTAGCCATTGGGTGACCATGCGAGCGTGCTTACGTTCAGTGTATGCTGGTTTTCTAAAGAATAAAAAGGCATCCAGGTACCTGATCGAAATACACGAATGTCATTATTGATGCCTGGAAAAGCAAAGCAAGTGCCATCAGGATGCCATGCTACTTTGGCTTTTGATAAAGAGTCTATATCTGATCTGTAACTGTAAGCTGCTAGAACTTTGATGCATTTTGGTGCTGGCACGTTAGGTGATACATCCCAAATTCTGATATTGCCATTGATATCAGATGAAACGATATAGTTTCCTGTGGGATCATAACTAACGGATTTAACAGCGCATGTATGGCCTTCAAGTAGCACAATCTTTGAATTATCAGCAACCAAAACGATGCGGATAGAATTTTCACTAAAGCAGTAGATTCATTAGTTGATTGATCCGAATTTCTTTCTGTATTGAATATATTACTCGGAAGCAATAGCGAGCTTTGTGCCGTTAGGATGAAAACACATATCTCGAACAGCTACTGAGCTTCTCACCAGGATTTTATCAAACGTATTCTGCTTAGTGTATAACAAGACAAGTCCATCACTACCGCTAGAGGCAAATATACCATTTTTCTATTGTGTTCAATTTTGGTTATATATTTGTACTCTGTATATCGCAAGACTTACGGCTGTGGCAATGCAAGTGACATTTTCAACATGTTCAGTAATATCTGTGCTCATGTATTCTTGACTTCCAGTATCGTATATTTTGATACCGGTTCCCTCAGTACCACCTGTAATGGCTTCGCTATTATAGAAAGTGATCAGCTATTGTCATTTTATTTTCGCGTATTTTTTTTACAAACTTTCCGTCTTTCTTGTAGGCCACAACAGTCAGACCGTCGGGGAAGCCATATATTATTGGCAATTCTTTAAATTGCGTGCTTGCCATGATATTACTACAAATTTTGTTATAGAAAGGTACACTTCTGAAATAATTACAAGCGCGAACGTTGGCTTTCCAAGAAAAAAAAATTGACGCGATTCGTGTTCACAGTCACCTTGTCGCACTTTCAGAGGAGATTTCCGTTTGTACGCATTAACTTTGATATAAAAATGAGCCATATAATTAAATAACTAGATTATCTGAGCATCTAATGAGAGATACATTAAGAGAAATAGCTACCTTCATAATAAGGTACATGGATATATTAGTCTCTATCAAAAGAACTAAGTGCCTGGGTGTGAAAAAAAAAACCAGTATGCTCATAATTTGATTGGATATCGGTGATTTAACATATAATGCGCCTTGGAATTGAAATTGCAAAAACCTTATTTAAAAAAAAAAAAAAAAAAAAAAAAAAAAAAAAAAAAGCTTAATGTTTTAATAGAGCGTACACTTGATTACGTGCTAAATAGCATAAATCGTGTCAAATATTAAATTTAATTCATCTAGATCTATTAGACGAAAAGCCATTATATATATATATATATATATATATATATATTTACAATACCTTCATGGTTTGTGTATTTGTCAGAAAAATTCTAATGAAATACGTATCTATGCTATTTAATCATGATGTCTCCAAAACGTCTTTTACGATTTTTACAAAGAATGGCCTGGGTTTGAAATAACCTTTAAGCTTCCACGACTCATTTTTGTGCTTCCATGTTCAGATCAATTGAATCTGCATCTGATTAGTAATACATGTTCAAGATGAACTACTGCAGCTGTTTGCCCTATTGTTTAACTAGAGCTCAACATAGATAATACTATTTGGTAATGGGATGTAATATGTGTACTCTCCATAAAAACTAGAACTAATGTTAACAAATTCCCCATTTGATTTCGGTTCAATGCCACATTTAGCAAATACACATGTACTCAAATTGAGCTTTTGCATTTATTAGGAAATCGATTAACTATAACTCATTTAATATCTATAGCATACTAATCCATAGTTATTGTAAATATCATACACATTTCATGCAACCTATATCTATGGATCCCTCAGCTAATTTCGGTCAAATATCACTTTTGATTAGCACTCTGTAATGTATATATTACAGCTTTTATTGAACTAAAATACAGTAGACAAGTATTATATTATTATTGATGGAACAACATTTAATTAATTCCGGATTTCTGGGACGATCTTGTCTACATGTTCCATTTAAAAACTTGTCTTGGCCCAGACTAAGCAGTTGCATCGAGCAGAATTGTATTTAGTGGATATACAATCACTAGTCGTAACCAACTTACAAATAACAATATTTTATAACGCTCTTTCGCGCCCGACAGTATAAACGAAACTTTTACAGCAAAGCCATCGTTACGAATAAACAATAATATAAAGGAGGCTTCGCTATAAAGATAATAAAGGTTAAAAAAAAAAGTGGTGCAGCCATCGAGTCAAATGGCTGAAATTCAACAAAATCAAATTATTTTCTCAATGCAAAATCTCAAATGACTTCTGCTCTCAATCGTCTAGATCATAGCTAAATGCGACAATTCGGCTCAAAGTTTTCTACAATCTGAATCAACAGTGTATTTGATTTGTGTGTTCGTCCAATACTTTATTCAAAGAAATACTGTCGTAGTTGGGTAAGTAAGTAGAGGTTTAAAAGTAATTTAGATCTCGGCCAATTCACGGAGACGACGGACAGTGGAACGAACGGTGGCAGCAGCAGTAGTGCTAAAACAAAAAATGAATAAATATCTCGATACAATCTAATGAATCATACTACATACGAGACAGTGTAAGCACCACCAGCCATGGTCTTCTTACAACCCTTGCACTTCCAGATACCAACGGCAGTACGCTTGACAGCATCCTTACCACAGAAGGTACAGGTGTACTTGGAATGTTGAGTGATTTCCATCTTCTTTACGGTCTTTCTGAGAGAGGCACCATAACGAGTACCGTATTTACCGGTGATTCCGACTATTTATCGAATTGAAGAATTGAATTAATTAAATGTCTGAATGGGGCTTTATTATATTTTCTCTCGTCCTCCATAATGAGTTGTTGAGAGTAATGTTGCTTTAAGTACCTTTCTTTGTGCGCTTAGCCTAATGATCAAATAAACATGTTAGTGTATCTTTATTTATAAGGATGGATGCTCATCAGATGAGCTTGCTGATGGATGGATGTATCGTGTACTTACCATTATGAATAAGGATAATAAGAGGGGGAAATTCACGATCCCACCGTTTGAAAAATAAGATATACCCTCCACTGGCATATTTTTGAATGTCCGACATGAGAGGTTGGCTGGTGGCTAGTGGTAGCTTAAAATTTTTGACAGCAGCTTTTAACCGCATAGTAACTATTTGAGATTAGCTTTCTTATAAGTGACCGCCGCAAAAACTAAAACCAAGAGATGCAATAATGAATGTAACCGTCTCTATACTTTCACTGGGTATTATATTTAACGTTTTACTACGTGATCACTTTACTGTGACCATTAATACTATATTATAGTGTCCGTAACACTTAGATCAGAATGAATTGACGCTAACAAACAGTTACTAGAACTAATAATTTTTTTTCCTGTCCGCCATCGAAACGACAAAATTGATTTTCCAAACGAGAACGACTTTTAATTAGCTTTTCCAAGCCTGATAGAATACCAAAAATAAAAACTGAGTGCTCAATTAGTTCAGAAAATATCTATTATTTAAGTATTCCTACCAAACCGATTGCTGCCAAGTTTTAGTCCTTTTCCTGTCTAGAAAAGGTTGATGTGCGTTGGATTGGGACAGCGGAACACATCCGCTTATACCAGGTTACTTTAAGCAAAGTGCTAATACATGAGTTACTTAATTGGATACCGGTATTTAAACAATCACAAGCGTAGTAGTTTGTAAAGTAGTAGGATAATTTTGATTTAAACAACTATCATATAATAAAAAGAAACGGTATCCATATTATCTATTAATAAACTTGTGGTAAAGTTAATTGCGCATCAAACGATGTAAAACTATTGCTATCTCAAGTATAAATACTGAGGTACATTAGCAGTTTATATTTTATTTTCCGGTCTTTTATTCTTCCGTCATTAAATCAAGATTTCTTCAGGCAAAAAACTCCAACAAAAATACGAATATATACCTTTAAACATCAAAAATGGTTTTGAATTATAAGCTATGTTTTCAAAAGGAGTATCTCTGACCAAAACAGTGATTAAATATCTCAAAAATCTGGAGCAAAAGGTACTACAGTGAAAAAATTAAAATCGAAAAGCAGTCGCGATTCGCGTATTAAGCGCGTTAAGAGAAACATGAAAATCGCGTTTCTTACTACAAAAAACCACACCTATTTCTGTTACAATGGACGAGTTCGATGATATTTTGCTTGACGATTACAATATTGATCAGCCCCATGAACAAAACTCTACGGCTCTAGTAGATAACTTGGAACCTTCAAATGATGCAAAAACTACAAAAAAGACGATCGATAAAGTGAAACTTAGTGAATCTCTGTACAGTGAACGCATATCATAATAACAAAAACAAAAAAAAACTAATGTAAAGAATAGACTACTGGATACAAAAGGCATACCTCTACTAAGAAATGAGACGCAATATCTCAAATTTAAAGGGAAAGGACATGAGGTAACAATAATCAAAAATTTATTTTGCAACTGGTTTCATGACACGTATATTACAGGACGAGGATTTGAGAAAACTCATGACATACTATACAGTGTGGGCCAACAACTTGTATCCTAAGCTGCGGTTCCAGGACTTTGCTAAAAGAATAGTCAAGCATACCACCGGAGCAAGGCTAAAGACAATGGTTAAAGTATGGCAGGATGAATACAAGGAGCGTAGACAAGTTCGATTAGATGTCAGAAACGAATTATCAGGTCAAACAGTGGGAGGTAAAAGCTTTTTATTTGATTAGACTAGCTCATCCTAACATTTGAGTACCATAGATGAAGACGGTGATACTACTGACCGTAGGGAGCAAGAAGAGTCATCTGAGGATGATAACCGACCTTTATTCTTTCCCATTACAAGTACTACAGTTACAAAAAAGCCAACAAAGAAAACTAAATCACAGCCAAAGCAGCAAGCACAGAAACGAGGCAAACTTCCAGCTGGTTCGGATGACAGTGAAGATGAAGAACCGCTATTTAGAGCTTCTCAAAAACGAAAGGTGGTTTTAGATGACGATGAAGATGATGCTCGGGATAACTACACTATGGATCGTTCATCAGCATTATCTTTACTAGCAGAAAAGAGAAAACAAAGAGAGCTTGCTAAGAAGAAGGCAGAAGAAAGAAGAATAGCAGAGGAATTGGAAAAGAAAAGGGCAGACATTGAGAAATCAACAGAAGATACATTGTTGGATTATCTTGGTGATGATGTTGAGCTGGCTATATCTGACGATGAACTGTTGCAATTGAATATACCCAAGAAAGCTGTAGTAGAAACTAATGATGAAGATCAAGAAATGGATTTTTCTGATAAAGAACTCGTAGAAAAAGCAATTGCACCAAAAGACATTGTCAGTTAAGCGAAATTATCTACCGATATTACAGAAGATGAAATTGAATTTTCAGATAGTGAACTATTTGAAGGTCTCATTTAATAAAGAGTGTATAATATTCAATAAGGATGTCATTAAACACTGTCTACTCTACCAACTTACAAGTCGATTTTGTTTATCATTCCTATGATCGATCCATTTTTGTCCATAATCAATTTTAACAAAAGATGTTAAGATGGTTTCAAACATGGCAAGTGTAGTTTATTTAAAGATTCAGTATTAAAATTTGTAATCAGTATAATGGTTTCCTAAATGAAAGCGAAATAAGTCCAGTCACCAAAGCACACACTTGGTTATAGGTTCTAATAGATGCAGTAGCCCATTTTGCATATAAACTATTAATCAGATGCGACATTAAAGTTGCCTTATTCAGGAATGTAAAAATATTTAAATGGTTCATTTCAGGGGGGGGGGGAAAAAAAGGGTATGCAAGACGGTAACTTCAAAATACACGTTCGAAAACATCTTGTAGGACCTTATTAAAAACGATTATAAAATCTGGAACCAAGCTATTGCAACAAAAGGGCCAATCATAGAAATGATGAACGGAATCAGTTTATAAAGTAATGAGTTAATTATTCATTTTAATAAAGCAAATGGATAAACTGCTTTAGGAACAAATAAAGAAAGTAGTATATCAAAGATGTTTTACATCACTGTTACTTGCTGTAAGTTTTCATTATTATTAACATCTTCTCCATCATCTTCAGCAATGATTTTGTCACCCAGGTGTTTTTGATCTTTACCCAGATAAATAGCTTTTCTTTCATTTGTTACTACTTTACTATTGATCACAACCTGTTTAACACAAGAGGCTGGTGTATCATACATCGGATCTAGTAAAATGTTTTCCTGTAGAATGATATGAGTTTGCAGCCTCAAACAAGAGTATCAATTGCATTATACCATGATACGTCTTAATCCTCTTGCACCTGTTTTTTTCTCAAGTGCCAACTCTGCAATTTTACGAAGCGCAGTTTTACTAAATCTTAGCGTAACCTGGTTGCATTTTTTTTTTTTTTTTTTTAGTGAATGCTATATGAAATAGTTTATATGCATACCTGGTTCAATGCAAATAGTCCTTGGTATTGCTTCAAAAGCGAGTTTTTAGGCTCTGTCAGGACTCGTACAAGATCATCCGTTGACAAATTATCTACAGAAGCAATTACAGGTAATCTACCAACAAACTCGGGTATCAAACCATATTTTACCAGGTCTATTATACGAAAGAATTACTTAGCGGATTGCATGGCATCTTGAATATAAGTATACCTGCTGGTTCAGTTAAACTTAGTGGCTGAACTACCTGCTTCTTTCGTTGATTCGATGTGATTTCAATTTGATCATCGTCCAAAGATCTTACGAGCGCGTTAAACCCAATGGACTGCTTGTTTCATTAGCTATATTTCTTACAATTATCCAGAATGATTACTTACACCTTTGGCCATTCTGTTCTGAATTGTCTTGTCAAGGCCAACAAATGCTCCACTCAAAATAAATAGAATATTACTAGTATCGACTGCATATGTTTCTCCTTTGCCTCCTCCATTACCACCTGCTTGACCGTTTCCAATAGGGCCACCGGGCATACCACGTCTATTGCTACTATTACTATTGCTATTACTCTGGGAACCGTTTCCACCCGACTTGTCGGTTACATTGATAATTGTTCCTTCCAACATACGCAACAAGGACTATATGTTGTATAAAGTCAATTACCTATATCTATATCTATTTATATATATACCTGCTGAACTCCTTCACCAGAAACATCCCTAGAAGAAGACATCGAATCTGATCTTCTTGATATCTTGTCTATTTCATCAATAAATACAATGCCTGTCTCTGCTTTTCGTACATCATAGTCGCATGCCTACAAATATTTGCATGAGTCACAAAGAATCATATTCGTATGACTATTAAATACCTGAAGCAACCGCTGAATCACTAACTCCACATCTTCACCTACATAGCCTGCTTGTGTAAATGGTGTTGCATCTGACATGGAAAAAGGCACTTGTAATATCTGTGCCAAAGTTCTAGCTAATAACGTTTTACCAGATCCAGTAGGACCAATTAGCATTACATTGCTTTTATCATAGATTGTGCCATCATCCGCCTCAGTTGTTGTAGTGGAAGCATTGTTGCTTAAAGATAAAGCCTGTTTGTTACTCTTTTTGATATCGTTTGTTTTGCTATTATTACTGTTAGAACGAAGGCCTGTATTGGTGGTAGTAGGCGGATTCTCCCAATTACGACGCTGCTGCTGCTGATGAGTCCCTATATACAAGAAATAAGATACAAATACCACTGCTTTTGCTTCAATTGCTTACATTTATCATCATACGTATTAGCAGCTATTCTCTCTGCAGGTACAAGATCAGGGCCTACGCTTTGAATTGGTGTGTTGGTGGTATAATATTCGCTTGGTAGCGTTGGATGATGATGCTCAGCATGAGGTTTATCATCAAATTGATGTTGGTTTTCTTGCTCTTGCTGCTCGTATTGGCGGATTAGATTTGACCGTACGCGGCTATAATGATTAAATACAGCTACAGCCAATGTCTTCTTAGCTCTATCTTGGCCAATAACGTAATCATTCAAATGTTTTACTATCTATTGTCAAACCAAATATTTAATGGATGGTATCTCTGTCAAGTCGAGCTTGAATGCTTACTGTTCTTGGGTCAGATATCACAGTGGATTCGAGATGCTGTTGCCAATCCGAGATTGTACCGTTATTTGAAGATTGTCCTTCTTCAAAGTCGGCTGTAGTATTGTTATGGTATACGCGGCGTAAAATATAACCTGTAGTTGCCGAATAAGTAGAAGAAGTGAGTGCTAAGGTAAAAGACTTTGTATGTTTAAGATATCTCATGTGTTATGTAAAGAAAGAAGAAAGAAAGCGCTTTTTTTTATTGATAGGGGGCAAGTATTAGCAGTATACGTGAGACTTGATTCTTTCCATAGTGTAAATAAAGCAAATATTCAGGCGCCTCTGTAACTTTAGCGAAGCACTGAAGGACTTGTATCACGAACCTTTAAGCGGATTTTGGCTACAAACGTTAGCTTCTCGAGCATCTTTCTTAGAGCACCTTCTTTTCCTTTATGAAACTCGTCTAACCAATCAGGGCCATATAGTTCTTCTGCTGCTATCATAATGTCTCTACAGGACTTTGGCTCTGGTGTATCATCCTCATTAGTATCTTCTTCATCATAGGTAGCAGCCGCAAATATAGCCAGGTTGGGATTATATTCGCCGTTAGGATCTAAATAGCGTCGAAGATATTGATCTGAACAATGATTATATTGATACGTTATCAATGCCAGTAGAGCTAAAGTTGACTGCCTTTTGGATGCATTCCTTTGATTGGACTGGAAGTAATTGCTGTCGGATGTTAGCACCGCTTGTAAATCCTCTAATCCTGCTTCAAGCAGCTTGTTGGCCTCCTCTTCATCATCTTCATCAACTATATCATCATCGTCTTCCAGCATATAATCATCGGGACCATTATCTTCTTCTTCTTCCTCTTCTTCTTCGTCTGCACCTGGAAAAATGGATGTTCTACTAAAAAATCTGGATCGTCTGTTATTGCCGTTTCTTCTTAACAAACTAATACTACTGCTATTTCTCCTTCTAGCATAGTTATAGCGACTCGATCGAAATAGTCCAGAAGTAAAGTTACCACTATTACTATTACTGCTGCTATGGAATACACGATACAGAGCATTGATTTGTCGAAGTATTCTAATAATGGCGGCTAGATCTTCTAATATCTGACTGTTGGTCCGTATAGCTAGTCTATAGATATCAACACGCGACCTTGGAGCTGACTCAGTAATTGTATCGTTGTCTTCCTCCTCTTCTTCTTCACCTTCTGTATCATCACTAGTACTACTTCCACTACTACTACTACTATCGCTGCTAGCACCATCACTACTACTACTGCTATCAGAATCACTTGTTGCAGCTGTAATGATATAGTTTTCGTCGTCTTCATCGTCTTCATCGTCTTCATCATCATCAAAGTCATTTGTTCTGCGTCGAGAACCATTTTCTCGCAACAGAGGCTGTAATAACCTTGTTCTTCTACCATCTGTAGTAACGGTTTCTTCTCTAGAATAGCTGTCATCATCATACTCATAGCTGTATCTTATATAATCTCGACTAGAAAATGAAGTTACTGTAGTTGGTCTTCTTCTATTGTTATTTGCCTATGGTTTTTCATTTAAGTGTATATTTAAATAGCTGTAGCCTTTTAAAATAAAGCAACAGTGCTTATCTTTATTCTTTACATTGGAGGTATACTGTTCTGAAGTAAACGAGCTTGTTCTATTTGTTGGATAGATCAAGGGCATATTGAAAAAGGGCTTTTTTTCTGTTAATATAAGTAAAGATTTGAAAAGAGAAGAGAAAAGGCTGATTTTTACTCTTTATCAATGAAACGCTTTAAAACTTTCCCCGCTTTATTTAAAGCCGGTACTCCGTCAATTGCATGACCTGTCTGCCTAGTTGCTTTAAAAGTGTGTCTAGCTTGATTCAGTTATAAAGAACTAATCGTTTTGATGGGTCTTCCTACTACTTGATTCAAGTGGTATGCCTAATCATTCCTTTTGTAAAGAAGAGCTAGATAAAACATCACCTCCTTTTATTAGTGATACTTGGCACGAGCATCTTATATTGCGTGTTTATGTATACATATGCGTCACCAGATAATACTGCTTTGATCAGTGATCAAATTACGCGTTTGAGACCTGGGAATACCTGTAAACTTGCGAGGTTATTATTTGCCGTTAGGAGATCGCTCAAGGTGGCTGAAGAAACCAAGCTATCCTATATCACTTTTAATGAACCAAGTATTTGACTTGACTAATGAAGATTAACAAATTGACAATGGGTTAATCATGATATCACTAGATGAAGTAGTATTTTTTGAATGATAACTAGTAATCAGATGCGAGATTCATTGAGATATTGGGGGTAGTGCACTATCCCAATTCCAAACATGAGATCTATTTAAAAACCTGGAGACTTAAGACTGAAATTGGCTCATTAAAATTAAAAGTATCAGGTAGAAGACAGTGAATGTAGATCAGAGGCTCAACCACTTAATACAAACTATGCATATTTTAATCCTCTTTGGAATGATATACATTTTTCAAGGGAATGAAAAGAAACATCTTTCTCTAGAGGTAAAAATCAATGTACTGGCGTGATTATTTAACACTATTCACAAAAAATGAATGTATATCGAAGTATATACATTAAGAAAGCTATAGTCATTTTTTGTTTTTTTTCCCGGAAATCAGAACATGAGCATATTCTATCATTGATCTAGGTATGTTCTTGATTTTTAAGCTGTTCTGTCAAGGGTATCATGGGGAGAGGCAGCATTTACAAATTAAGTTACCGATAACCAATAAAGTGAAAGAGAACGACCTTAGTAGTGTAATATCTGAGGTCCGATTAGGTAATCGATTAATAGTTTATAGTAAATTATGTTTTTTTATAATAGGATCCTTCTTTATTTATGAAAACTTGGGGGATATTTATACTATTTCTAAATACTGCGGGTTATTCATAATATGTTAATTTATAAGCTAAAGACTTTCTGGTTGCTACGCATCGAATATGCCAGAAGTGATTTGCGTAGTCGGAGTCTATTACAAGTAGTAAACCTCTGGCAAAGCGATATTAATATTCTATTTTTTCTATCTGATTTGATTGTGAATGTATTTTAACATAGGTGCAATAAAAAAAATCTTTGAAATATAACAAAAATTTATTCAAATGGTTGTAGATATTTGGAAAATACCTGTGTTTTAATCAGTACGCAAAGGCCTCAATTCTCCAAAATAAAAACAAAGCAAGTACGATTATCCATATCAACTATTTAATAAAAAGTCTGATAGGTATTAAGAAGTCTATTCTGAACATAAGCTACTCTTCTGGTAGAATATTAAACCCAGGCCTGTCAAGGACCCTGATGATTGTATCTGTTTAGAATAAAATGTAGCTTACGCGCAGATCTTTCTATTCAGCCTCATTCAAGTATCATGAATATGCATTTCAAGTCATTTTATATAATTTTTTTTTTCTTCATTTTTATTTACACAATTTTTGTTTACTGTCTTATTCTTTTTACTCTTGCAATGGCAGTAATAACAGTGAAAAGCAAAGAATATTCGTGTTGATGCTGGAAAGTATAAATATATTGGCTTCTATTTAACTTTTAAATGTATGTATGCAGTTGATTTCTCTAGTATCCACCACGTCCACGTCCTCCACCGAATCCGCCACGACCTCCACCACGGCCGCCACGATCTCCACCGAAACCACCACGGCCACCACCACGGCCACCGCGGGCACCGCCACGACCTCCACCGAAGCCGCCACGAGCACCACCACGGCCAGCAGCACCGCCACGACCGCCACGTCCACCACCGCGACCTTGGAGACCAGTAGCTTTACCGACTGTAATATAAAAAATCAATGAGTATCTTCATATCCATATATTTAAAAGTTGAATTAATATCATTACCCTTTCCAGCAACCTTAGGCTTGGGCAAGAAACGCTCAAGAGGAAGGAGTTTATCGGTACCAATGTACACCTTATCATCAGCCTTGAAGGATTTGGCAATCATACCTTCTTGCATCTTGACAGTGAAATAAACTTCATTCAAAGGACCCAAAATTTCATCGACCTTACCAATTTGAGACTTGTTCTCGAGGAAAATAGGGGCATTGAAGTAAGGGATCTTGGCATTAATGGACTTGCAAACCATTTCACCTTCACAAGCATGGACGAAAGCACCCATAGCTACAATATAAATTAGTGATGAGTCAATGGTGCGCTGGATCGACTATATTATCGCAACTTACGAACAACCTCAGCAGGAGGTCCTTGGTTGAATCCTCCTCCACCGAAACCGCCACGGCCACCACCACGACCTGTCAAAAAAAAAAAGAATCAAAATGTCAATTGAAGGTCATTTGAATCAATGCAAAAGTGAATTTACCTCCACGGAAGCCACCACGTCCGCCTCCACGACCACCACGTTCTCCGAATCCACCTTTACCCATTTTATTTAATGTAGATTATGTTTAATTTAAAAATTGGAAGTAAGAAGAAAAACAAAAGCCAGAAAAAAATATTTTTCGATTTTCCCGCTCAGAAGCTTGATCCTGCTTCAACGGATACTTGTTGCTGGTGCCTATCTCGCACTCACTTTGCCTAGTGGCCGAGGTCCGCTCATTAGAGCCAAGCCTCATCTTGAAATACAGTCACAATCATTATACCACGCGCTTACAAGCGGCATCAGAATAGATGCAGCCACTTTCATTTACCAGAGAAGAGGAAATGTCTTGTCTGATTGATTCATTTTGGATTGTTTGTCACTTTGAAGCGCTTAGATGTAATAAAGAGGCTCACATATAAATAAAGTAGGATAACAAAGATCACTCAAAATTTTATTGTGTATCAAATAGTATAGCTACCACTTAATATTTATGTCAGTTCAGAGAGGTTTGTTTGATAAAAGACAAAATTTGAGGCTTTATGTATTAGCAATCATAAATGGCGTGTTTCATACTGAATAAAATGCAAATAAAATATCATTATAAACTCCCTGCTATACTAAACCTAGGCGTGAGTATATGTACCTTAAAGGCACTGTATTTATACTCCACAAAACAAAAAGTGATTTTAAAAAACTATGCCTTGGAGTATATCCTAAGGAGTTTTTTCAGAAACCATTGTGTTTTAAGCATCTCGTATCCTTTGACGGACCTTGGCTTAATGTCGTGTCTGATGACGAGTAAATACTCGGAATAATACATTGCATTTATTAGGGCCATTCATTGATTGGGGCGTAATGGGTGTGTATCACATATTACGAATGTACTGTAAATTACAAGTAAAATCGATATATTTCTGCATCGAGCTTGGACTGAGCTCATACATTTATGAAATACTAGTATTTTACAAGTTTCAAAGCAAAGAGTTGAATTAAACTATCGCAAGAGTTTAATAGCAAATAAAGAATAAATGACTTTGATTGACCTGGAAAGAGAGCCGTAAATACATTTACTCAACGTCCCAACCTCAAGGAAATGAGCTAACAACAGGGAGTCCAATGAAAGGGAATGTGTTTGAAGGTTAAGCCAATCCATATTGTTGGTATTTGTAATGTGCCGTTTCTCAGGTCATAATCGTCAACAACGATATTATAATATTATTAAACATCATCTCTTCAATAAAAATGATCGAAACAGTCTCCATGTTGCTTCTAGCACGTACCAAAGACAATCAAGTATGTGTATCAAATGCCCCAGCAACGAAAGCCAAGCATAAGAGCACCAATAGCTAATAGATCCAGATGATTGTTTTATTTTCCCAACAAAGATACGACTGACATGGCTGTAAGCAATACTAGGCTCTTCTACAGTACCTACAGTACCTGAATGGGGGAATACACACCTGTTTTCTGGCCACTCGGCGGTCTATACTTTAAGGCAGGAATTATAGTGCTCATATTATAAAAACAACTACATCTCAAACATAAAGCAACAAGCCTCATAAGTTAAAAAGAAAAAGGCCGCGAACTGAGGCTCTAGGAAGTGGTTCTCCAGGTTTTAGATAAGCTCATGGAGAATGCTTTGGTTTTGCGCCGACGCCAGATTACAGTGCCATGAACATTTATTCAGCCTGACTTGTATATTTCTGGTAGTTGAGGTGCCTTTTGTAAAGCTGAAAATCCGGGTGAATGTTCAGCTATTGATTGATTGTTGAACCGACTGATTAGCTTAACTGATTACTTTTAGTTTAGTGCCTTCTAGCATGTGAACCCTTTACAGCGTAATAGAAATGGAGAATGAGGTTATATAGTTTGCTGCTATTCGTTTACTTTTAACGTTCCTTTCGATCTTCAAACGCATCTTATTGATGGCGACTTATCAGCCTGTTTTCATTTCTACAGTATGTTATAAAATGTATGTCAGTGCTTAATCGAAAAATTGAGTAAACCAGTAAGCAAAGGTATTTTGTTGGTAAAAGGAGTAGTAAGTGAGCAAAAATGTAAGATAAAGTAATCACTTAATCCGACACATCCGGTCCGGAATAATGTAAACGCCGTCAATTCCGGACAATAAACTTCACCTTATGATTTCGAATTCTTATAATCTATTCGAAAATGCGAAAACAAGAAGAGTTTCTTTAATCGTCTTGTATCCTTCGGGTTAAATCGTTACTTGCGACATCCATCTTCTTTATTAAACATGTCCGCCGAACTTGCTGTTGTTTACGCCGCCCTCATCCTTGAGGATGATAACGTTGAGATCACCGTAAGTATATTGGATGGATGATAGAAACATCTAATACAGTCAAACTAACGTGCTTATTTCAACTAGGCTGATAAGCTCCAAACTTTGGTTGCTGCTGCTGGTATCGAGGTTGAGCCTATCTGGTTCTCTCTCTACGCCAAGGCTCTCGCTGGTCAAGACCTCAAGGCCCTTCTTTTGAACGTTGGTGCCCCTGGTGCTGGTCCCGCTGTTGCTGCTGGTGCCGCCGGTGCCGCTGCTACTGATGCCCCTGCTGAGGAGGAGAAGGTTGAGGAGAAGGAAGAGTCCGACGATGATATGGGCTTTGGTAAGTCTTTCATGCCCTTTTTTTAAAAAAAAAATTTACAATGACTCGAATACTAATATTTATTGTATAGGTCTCTTTGATTAAGTTCAACCAGATCATGGTTTAAATAATAAAATCAAATAAAAATCACCTTTTTCTTATTTGATCTTAGAAACATACTTTCAGATAGTCGTGCAGTTATACATAGTTGGTATTGAGAAAGGCAATGTCATTGTAGATAATGAACAGTGTGGATTTGGTAGCGCAGATATTCCCTTTTTTAACGCATTAATTCAAACCGACAAGCAATCCAATAGAAACAGAATATCAGGATATGGGAGACATAGGAACCAGATTCAGGCTGAAATGTTACTCGAATAACTTAAGAAATACCGCATGTTCGTAAGATAAATCTCAAATGTGTAGATGGCGTTTATTTTATTTTTAAGAATGCTATTCAAGATAGTTTGAAGCAGTAGATGGTTATAGCTAGGCTGGTCATTTATTTACATTCCCCAATTTTAATTCAATGTCGTATTTAATTGTTAGTACATGTTCAGAATGAAGCACTGTTTTTATTCTCTCTCTTATTTGACCAAAATATCACATTCTTAGGGATACGCTGCAAATTGTATGTATTTCGCATAGCTTTGCTTTAAATATCAATATATATCTTAGCTTAATCTTGCATCTGATACATGGAGCAAGTCCATAATAGATTATTGAATATACAAGAATCTTTGTTTACACGTAATACAATTAATATAGTATATGTGTTAATGATTAATCGTGAATTGTGCTTTTTTATTATATTAGGACTAATGGCCTATAGATCTTTTGACGTTTTTCTTTTGGAATTATTATGTGGAAATTCACATATTAAAAGGGCCTCCTAAAAGCCAGACTGTTTCATCTCTTTAGGACACATAGAAAACTAAATAGCAGGCACCTTTCCAGATTGAAAAAAAAAAATATGCATCTACGGCATTTATCCTATCCTTGTATTTATAGGAAACAGAGGAAGGCTGGGCATTGAGAGAGATGGCGTCTAAAAAATTTGTTTTTTATTGGCTACAATGATTGAAACGAGGAAACTGGCATTGCATTGTTGGATATCCCTAGCAATAGTGAAAGGGCATGTTGCGATTTAAGGAATACCGTTTGTTATTAAAGGCTTCCATGCCCTGAATAAAAGGTAAATGGGATCAAATGAGACTCTTGGCACATACACTAAGCTTATTTTGCATTTTGGTCAAGCTGAGCAACTCCCCCAACCTGGTCTCATTATAAACAAGCTTGGTTGTTATTTTTACCATTATTCCTGTTATTCGCTATATAGCCACCAAATATTTGCCATTGATAATGAAACATATAGCTTACTGCTAAGCATATATTAACAATGTAGTATATACTGTACTGAAGTTGAATAAAGATTCTAATATAAGTAGCAGTTTATTTTAGAAATGTACTATTAATCAGATGACTCATTTGAACGGGATTAGTCGAGGGATCTATAGCTCATTATTTACGCGAAATTCATATATTTACTGTAAAGCCATTATCAAGTATAAAATCATGATTTAATTAAAACTCTAGTAGATGCAGCTTCTCATTCCCAGTATAGACTATCTATTTTATGCTACATTCACACCAAGATTGACTAAGAGATCTATGGATCTAGTTTACAAATTGTACGTAATGCAATATTCATCACTAAAATGTATATACTTATTATATTTTGTCAAATAAAGAAAGTAGTAATGTACTGGTTCATTTTGAATGTGTTGTATTAATTAAAAATAGTGACATTTGGCCGAGATCAGTCGGGAATCAAGAGTTGAAGAAACTGGGGGGGTATTTCCTTGGGACCGATTGTTCAAAATTTCTATGTTTAGTAAAGTAGAAGATGCTTTTTTAGAAAAATACCTACAAATAACGTACAACTACGAGAGTATTCTTTCTATTTTTATCATTGACGAGATGCGAGATATGATGGTTTTTTTTTTAAAAAAAAAAACTCCTGGATATAAAGAAACATAAAACAAAGTCTATCGCATTGAATCCATAATTTAATTCTATAAAAATTCCACTTGTTATAGAGACAAGATTAAATGCCATACTTTATTTAATCAGCGCCAACCAGCCAGTATCCACTTAGATTCATTCAGATATATCTTTGCATTCAATTGTTTGATGGTATAAGCAAAGTTTTAAAAGTATTAACCTTAATAAAGCTATATGAATTACATCCTATGATATTCGTTTATATTTTATATTTTTTTATATAGAGAAATTTGATTGGTTTTTAACGATCGAGGTTAGAGTATCATATATCAAAGAAAGTTCCATCAGTTTAGCGGAAATATGGCAATATCTTTGCATTATTGAATTCGTCAATAAATTATGTGTAATTGCTATTAATACAATCTTTGTGTAAAGACGCTTTCGTTATTTGAGAATCGAATGAGAGAGTACAAGACTGCCTAAATTATACAATGTGCCGGCAGACTTCGGTCAAATGTTCAGTTTGGTCAATAGTCCAAGTAAAGAATAGATATCAGCATTATATTACAGGCTCAATATATTGATGTTTTGACTTAGTAAACGATGATATTGTCTAATGAGATCGAGGGCTATTTAGAATGTATCACAATTAAACTAGAAGGTAATACGGCAAGTATAAATAGCTACTTATTTCCTGCTGAGATTGTAACCTTGTAACGAGTTCACATGTACTATTGTGTATTATATTATATTATTATATGGATATTCAAAGGTTCTACATGATGTTACAGCCGCTGGAACTTTTCATTGTGCTTCGAATAGCCGAAGTAAATACCTCTTCTACTCCTTGTTCCAGTTTTGCAGAGCATTCAACATATCTAAATGCGCCAACAAGCCTTGCTGCTTCATGACCCTATTACACAATTCAATATCGAATCAAAATAGCACCAAAGTCATTTTACCTGCTGCGGTGTAGTGGGACTCATGGATTGTTTTTCCAAATCTTCAATTGTCTTTTGATCTTGTCTCAAATCAGTTTTACATCCAACTAAAAGAACAGGTAAACCAGGGCAGTATCTCTTTACTTCTGGCATCCACTATCAAATAATATGAGTATATGAGGATATAAAGATAAGCGTCAGCAAATCTTACCTTGACAGAGATGTTTTCTAATGATTCAGGTATATCAACTGAAAATGCAATTAAAACTACGTCAGAATCAGGATAAGATAATGTTCGTAGTCGATCAAAGTCCTCTTGACCTATACGATGGATTAGTAGTTGTTATATCTATATTGATAGTATAGTGTACCAGCTGTATCCCATAGTTCACAAACCACTGGTTTTGAGTCAACTACCATATCTTTTACTGAATTATCAAAAATGGTTGGAATATAATCGCCCTATTACTTGTATCAGTGACTGATTGTCTATAGGTTATTCCTTACTTCTGGAAATCTTCCTTTACTGAAAACACTTAGTAAACAAGTCTTTCCACAGGCACCATCGCCCACAATAACAATCTTTCTCTTGAGAGGTTCATCATTGGATGCGCAACAATCCATTATATAAAGGGACTAAAAAGGAGAAATAATAATAATAAGAAAGAAAGAGATCACAATCGTACACATGATTAAATGGCAAGACATTTTATTTTTTTATTTTATTTTTTTTTATTTTAAAGCCCAAAGGCTGAATTACAAATATCTATTTCCTGCTTAGCAACGAGGCTGGTGCGAAGCTATAGTGCAACCTTTCTTTTCTTGGCATCATTAAAGTCTTCTTCATCACTACTATCTATTAACTCATCTTCTTCCTTTTGTAGTGCCAGCGCCAAAGCAAAATCGTCATCTGTACTGTCCGTCATATCAACATCTTCCCTTGAATCAGGCGTGCCTGGTGCTGAAGGTGACTGTGATTTAAGAAGCTCAGACTATAAATCTATCAGTAAAGCAATTCTTGAAACCCATTTATGCTACAAACCTTTAGTTTCTCCATACGACCTGGATGAGCAGTCCTCATTTCCTCAATAAGATCTTGTACCTTCTCGAGCTCCATCTTTAAACGCGTTAAATCAGCTTTCTTTTGTTCCAAAATGTCGATAGGCTTCATAAAGTGTCAATCAAAAAAAAAATTCCTTGTTCATTACGCGCAAGACTTACATCAGATGCTACAGGCAGCTCGAGATCCTTCCACATAGATTCCGGTAATTCATATCTGCAAGTTTGTTTAATCCAATGCAATATGCAACCTTGTTTTGTGAAACTTACTCTTCTTTGTTTGCAAGAACGCGCTTCTTTAATTCTTCTCGAGACAGCTTGCCGCCAGTATTCACAATACAATTGTTCTTACGTCTAATGTGGTCACCTTGGATCAAAGAGTTTTTGGCACCAATCATCTTGGGATCAATATGAAGACTAGCAAACTCTATGCGCATCCGTCAATCCACTTGAAAAAAAAAACACATACACACACAGCATATTGTCTGGATAAATACCTGCTGTACTTTGTTGACCAAGCAAACGCTGTAATTGCAGATTCATTTGTGCATTGGTTTTACCGGGCAAACAACCACTCTCAATGATTTTAGCCCAGTTACCAACACCAAACTTCATTAATGCTTTTCTCAGGATTTCAGACTCTTCTTCCGTCCAACCCGGTGACAGTGTACAATTCCAAAGACTGAGTGAATCGTTCGATCGAAGCACATTACGTACACCGGGTATCATACTACGTGGTTTGGAGGACATTTTTTTTTATTGGTGATTCTATGATTTGTTCTAAAAGTAAATGAGAGGAACAAAAAAAAAAAAGAAGAAAAAGCTCGAGGTGTTTTGACGCGTAAACTGACTGCTTTTTATTTTGACTGGACGCGTCTGTTTTCTCCGTAAGACGCGCCATTTTGATTTTACTTGTTTTAGATTTTAATCGTGGTTTAATGATGAAAATTACATTTCCAAGCCATGATTTATAATAAATGCCTACATCTTACATCTCAATGTATTTTTTTTTTTATAATTTTTCACAAGTTATGAGTTAACACCGAAAAACTAAAAGTAGTACCGAGAGATCGTGTATAAATCGAAATCAGTCCTTAGTTTTAATATATTTAAGGGAGTGACCTTTATATCGCTTAATGTACAGTACAATTTTTAAAGACTTTGTTAATAGATTAATAAAAGCTTGGAATCATTAACTATATTATGTCGAAATTTATGAGACAAGAAAACATTTGGTACCTTAACTTTTCTATTCTCCGCCCCAATAATGTGCCTCAAAGGTACTCGATCATTGTAATGATTTAGGCTTGTCGGGGATTATTAATATAGTAAGGTATCACTTAAGAAGGTTAACTATAATAATTTACTTGATAAAACTCTGTTCTTTATTCTAATGAAAAATTGTAAGCTATTTATATTTGATATTAATTCTAAAAATAAGTGATGGGTATTTCTAGTTCTTTTCAGTTTGATTACATTTCTTGAAGAACCTAGAAAGATATCCAACTATCGGGAACCTTCTCGTATGATCTTAGTAATGGTAACAAATCTGATTGGCTAGTCAGATTTATATCATTACAATCATCTAAAATATAGGATGTTTTGGGATTATATCTCGAAACACGATGTATTTTTGAAAATACAATATAAACGCAGCTTTTCCCAAGACAGATGTCTGCCCTTGGGGTCCGCGATATAAAGTAGTCAATAATAAATATAGGATTGTTATTGATTGATACGTGGTTCATTGATTTCATTAGTTATTGATGCCATAACAATTTCGTTCCCGAGTTTTTCCTCAAAATCAGAAAAAACGTTTGATGCATCATACTTTGGTTCACTCTTTATGACAAATTATTACTCATATACAAGGGATGCTTTAATAAGGTTTGCGTAGAATTGAAAAGTCCTTTGAACAAAGTATAAAACATTGACTACTTCTTTTTAACTTATTGAACTATCCATTAAAGAAAGACAGTTTCCGAATATTTAGAAATACAATCATAATTCAAATATTTGAAAAAAAAAAAAGTGTTTTTAATATTAAAATTCTATATTATTAAAATGTAGTCATCTAAAGTTTCCGCTGATTGCTTTATATACAAAAAAAAAACCCCTCTATATTTAAAAGCTTTTACTAAGAAGCTTTTTTTTTCCGAGTTGTTTTACTCATCATATCATCAATTTGCATCCGCCTGACGGTTTCGTGAGATAATTAATATACAATCATTAAAACATGCATGTATCTAGACGGTGCTACGCAAATACAAGCTGCAAGGATTATACATAGCATTTAAGGAATCTCAAGCTATGCAATTTCTAGAGCTTGAGCTTCCTTTTATGTCTATAAACAAATTGCACGTTCAGCATGATCGAATTATTATAGTCCTTTTATATAGTAGAAATCAACTTGTATTTCATACAACCCCTCACCACCTCTTAATGGAGAGACTCTTTTCGTTTTACATGGAGCAGTGCATATAAAATCACCCGAATGTAATGCAAATATTAATAAACAACTCAATTCTATTTTGATGTCACTTATGACTACTGTCACTTGTTCAGGATAAAGTACTGCAACTATTAAAGTCATTATTTGACTATGTAACGCATAATAAGAATGTCACATTCAGGGGACTCCATTTGCCAAATAGAGTATCAAGCGTATATTATAATTTAACGACAAATTGTAAATGAATCATATTTGAGTGCAATACCATGTGAAGTGAGTGCATCTATGCGGAACTTTAGTTGGCCTATCATATCTCTCTATTTTCGTATCCGTGAAAATACAGAAACATCGCGTTCTCGCGGCCTACTCACGAAGACGCGTTTATTATTGTGTATCATGGCTACTACTATCCCATTCCCCTTGATTGCACCTGTTGATGAAGAAAATAGCATTTACCAAGGCTATATACCCATCCATGTAAACAGAGATGCCAAATCACGTTTTTGGAATTGCTGACGGTTCAATGTAGGATACAGAATATCAAGTATTGATTCAATTAGGTCCTAATGGCAAGATCAATGGAGAGAAAAAGTTGTTGGATCTAATACAAGATCAGCAGCAACTCTTACAATCGAAACTACATCAGTCTACGGATATCATGTCCTTCTTGACAGAGTTTAAAGAATTTATAGTACGATACATGGTATAATTCAAGTAGCATTTCTCATAGTATAGTTGATAGGAAACTTCAAATCAAACTAAATCCATAGAGGATGTAGACGATCATAGGTTGATTCGTTATGACTATGATCGATATGCGTTTATTCATAAAGAAGTAGACAAAATAGGCTACGATAAAGTCAAAAACATATCGGATAGAATGGATACTGTCACGTTTGAAACCATGTAAGAAACAGGTTTTGGCGTCTTGACCTTGTGACTCATTTTTAATGCAGTGATGGTGCTAAAAGAAAACACTTTTTGCAAGTAGCATTACCTGCCAATTATCCATTTGTATTTCCTCAAGTTAAATGCCAACTACCCGTCAAAATACAAGTTTCTTCATCCTCACTGCCCCAAATCTATAGCCATCATCAGCAGCTAATACACAAGTATCAACCACTATTCAACTGTCTCGATGATTTGGATCAGAATATGAAGATATTGGAACCTGATCAACCAAATCGAAGCGATGTTTGGAGACGCATTGCTCTAGGGTACCATTGCTCTCTTGAAATCGAATTGAACCCCGACGCTCCCATGGATGCGAAGCCCAAAGTACGATTCTTTGGTAACTTATCCCGCGTAAAAGATTTGAAAAACAAATGGGCCAACAGTGAATGGTGCGTAAAAGAAACGGAAAAAAAAAAAGATGGCTTCCCAACTGATACGTTCAACAGGAACAAAGATGGGCCGATACACACCAACTTGCTCTCCATTTTTCAAATGGTTAAATCTCAAGAGAGTAATGCAACTGAGGACTATACAAACAAGCATGACGTAGAATGCGGCATATGCTATGCATATAAATTGAATGACACCAGTACACCTGATATCATTTGTACCAACCAATCATGTATTCGAGGATTTCATTACCAGTGCTTATATGAGGTAACTAGACTGAGTTTAATGTTCTATGACGTTACTGATGCCCTGAATAGTGGCTCAGAGGCGATCCCACCACAACTCAAAGTTTCAATGTGTTATTCGGCAAATGTCCTTATTGTAGCGAGGTAAATATTTTTATTTTATTCATACAAAAGAATGAAGGAGAGTGATAGGGGTATAAGGGACTAGACGAACTAACATATATAATACAGAAAATAACCATTCAAGCGAAACTATCCTAAACATTTGTCAATAAAATACTTTCTTCATACGTAGGGGGATATTCCATGCTTAGACCATGGCTATTGAGCTTTTCCATCTCTTCAATCGAAATAGGACAGTTATAACAAGGCAGCTTGTCTCTTTCTCCTAATTGAGACACATGGCTATCTAATAAATCAATCTGCGTCTGAAATGAAAGGGTTCTAGTACTATAACGATCATTAGTGTATTGCTGGTTCGCCTTGGTATCAGGCAATGACACAACTAAAGACACTAGCAGCACATGATTGACTCGGAAATGACTATACGTTTGCGTTGAATGACAAATGCTTTTGTCATCTGGTATTTGATACAAGCATTGACCTTCCCAATTACTGATTAATGGTTTTATGGGTAGTACCATTTTCGAACCTTTAGCTGGATACAAGAAATAGATTGATTGAACTGACCGCTCAACCCCATCAAGTTCTGGGGTCACCATACGCTTTTCCAGTAATTGTAAAAATACTTGCTTCAGCTTCAGTTCTTTGACAGTAGGTGCTATTTCAATTTTGACAGGTAGTTTCGATCCGAGAGCCGCGGACTTGGTGTCGATGGTGATACGGTATTGGCACCATTGAGAGAAGTGCTTATGGGAATCGATTGTGTAAGGGTAATTCTCGCCTGCTAACATGCCGCTTTCTGGTAACCGCGCTAAAATGATTTGCTTTTCGACTTGGTGTTGCAGCATCGAACTTGTGGCAGAACGTTGATAATCAATGCTCACTGTCATCGTATAGTTTACTTTGACTTGTGGACAGTGAATTGTCTCGGGTATACCAGCTGGCAATGGCATTTCAAATGAGAACCGTGTAGAGCCACTGTTTAATACCAAAGGAGAGGCTGTTACAGTTGGATAGAGCTGAAGGCTATTTGTAGCAATTACTTTGGAGCTACTCATAGATTTGCCATCTTTACAGATACATTAATATTTGGAATCGGTGCTGTGAACATGCAACTTACTGCTAATCCAATAGGTCTTCATTTTACCCGCAAAGTCGATGTGTAGCTTATTGACTACACAGCTCTTTGTTAAATTCATATTGACTGTACCTCGGATAACAGGTGGCGTTTCAAGATTGGAACCTACAAAGATGATAGGTTCCAATAACTGAATGGAAATAGATCTTGACATGGTGGATTTTCGAGTCCACATCTTAACGGTATTAGAGAAGAGAAGAAGAAATGGAAAAGGGCTCTTTATTAGTTAGTACACATTTAAGGCACCGGGATGTACAAAGGCATCTGAGCTATAATTACTAATGCCGGCTTACACTAGTAATTGGTTCTCGTCTAATAAGGCTGTCAATTGTCCAGTTTTATGTAACTCCTCAAGATCATCAGAACCGCCAAGTGTTTGTCCATTTAAAAAGATATTAGGAAAAGTTTCTCTTCCGGATATCTCTTTGAGTGCCATCTTGACTTGATAATCATCATCTATATAGTTTGGATAAGAAAACAAGCTCCATTTCAAATAGTTCCTGGATTTACCTCGTAAATCAACTTCCACTACCTCCAGCGCATCCTTCAAGTTATATGTACCAAGGATAAGCTTTGCTTTCTTGGAGTATCTGTAAAAGTAATAAAAATAAAATAAATTAATTTACAGTCTAAAACTTAATTTTCCCACTAGTAGCTGCAATTATCACGTCAATTAGTACGATATGTCCATCTACTACTTCTCCAATCACAGTGTTCCCCCCCCCCAGATATTTATTCACTCTCCTCCATCCACTCCATATTTTTTTTTGTGATACATTACGGGCAATAAGTTTTTGAAAATACGATTAACCGATGCTCTTGAATATTCTTCAAGATCTCTTCCTTGAGACTCAATGGTTTTTCTTTACTATTGTCATGATCGTTCTTGAGGTTTCCAAACCGTTCAGCCTTAGGTGCTTTCTCTTGGAGTGTATCGTCGTTGTTTGGTAGCAGAGTATCATCCGTAATGATATGAGAGGCACGACGAGTGTCTACTTTAAAGTAAGTCACTAACAAAAACGCAGCTATGGAAACAATAGCAATCAACGTCCATAATCGAATACGACGTGTACTGCAACTTCGGCTGGCGTTTTTTTGTTGCTGTTGTGCAGCATATCGTTCTTTGGCCTCGATATCATCTTGAACTGTTAAAGGCAAACTGGAGCTCATTCTGTAAAATTTAAAGAAGGGAAAAAAGAGCTTCAAAGCCCTCCAGCTCCATGATGTAACGTGAATCAAAGTTTTCATTGGATGGCTTTATTTTAAATTTTAACTACACGAAGCAGACCTTTGGCCATAAAATGATCGGGATCTTCAATCTCTTTCTTTCCTTGAATCAATCTTAATTCGCAACTACGAACTAATGAAGCTGCACTTGGCTTGGAATCAATCGAATCAGACTGTCCATTGGTTTCCAATTGAATTCTTTTCTTTTGATAAGCATAGGTCTTTTGTACAATCGCATTGACACTACACACTACGCGATAAATAGCGTCGACAAACCTACCATTCTTTTCAATGGACTCTTGGAATCGAGCTACACATAGCGAAGAAAATAGATCTCCAGTACCTGTAAAGTAACCAGGGAAAGTAGGGAAAGCAATCAAATACTGTTCTACTTGCCCGTCAGCGTGTAATTGACTTGTCAAGGTGTATAACGATT
Source organism: Actinomucor elegans (assembly GCA_026027325.1). Lineage (NCBI taxonomy): Eukaryota > Fungi > Mucoromycota > Mucoromycetes > Mucorales > Mucoraceae > Actinomucor > Actinomucor elegans. The sequence continues at coordinate 101,974 of JAMSLZ010000018.1, forward strand.
CTTCTGAACTGGACTCAATACGCGCTTTAGCAGGTACGTCTTTTAAAGGTAGAGATAGTGTCGTAATCACAACATGGGGAGAGCCCAGAGCATGCAGTTTTTTGGCCACTTGGCATGCATCATCTAATGAAGTGATCTTGGTTTCTGTCAAAGTTCTGTTAAATGCGTCAGTATCATTTCATCAGTTGACTATAGAGTCTTACTCTGCTTCAAATTGATTGGGCGTTATAACGTCAGTAAATTGTATGATCTTTCTATATAATGGCACAATCTCTGGACCAACGTACAATTGGCCTCCATCTCCCATCACGGTATCACAAACTATTCAAAAATCGTTCAAATACAATTGCTTTTTCAATACACTATAAGCCTTTTACCATAAATCAAATTTGGATTCTTTGCCTTTAGTTTTTGAACCATCTTTTCGATCTTTTCAAGAATAGCATAGTTGCCAATATAGCCTATTTCAAGCACAAGTGAATAACCAGTCATGATGTGACATGATTTTGTTTTGGTTTACCAGTCAAGACATGCGTGTACTCATTGGTTAATTCATTCTTTTCTAATCCATCAAATAGCTCTTGAACATTCTCCGCTGTTAATCGGCCACCTGTCCAGGAAGGATATCCTAAATTTTATGATGAGTAATTTGCTTGGTTTGCTATTCTTTCGTCAAGTTACCTGTATGGTTGGAAAACTGAACTGTATTCAATATATCAACTTCAAATCCTAGTAGTTGGAGAGGAAACACGGCAGCCTTGTTACCTAAACCAGGGTTTAGCTGGCGTGTATATTATACCAATCAGAGGCTATTTACCACAGTAACCAGAAACCTTGATGTATGAACTAATGTTAGGTCATTTTTCATAATTAGTCAATTATGAATACTCACCGTATGAGATTGAATGCTCAATACTCTGTAATTATGCTCTTCCATGTCTATTTCTCCAGTCGGCATTTTCAACAGTCTATCAAAATAAATTACTCTATATAGATATAATAATAATAAAAAGGATCCAAGAAAGAAAAGAAAAAAGCTTGACCATTATCGTTCCTTTTAAGGTCTGTCATTGAACCAAAAGAATCCCGAAATGTTTACATTGCCAGCCAATAAGGTTTTATTATTATTGGAGGCCTCGGAGTTTTAATACAATTTCATATCATTATTATCTCTGGTAGCCAATATCAAAATGCCCGAGGATGATAAGTTTAATTTCCCCCCTCCCCTAAATTTTTGACATTTCTGTGTTTATGAAATGATTACATTTGAGATTTGGCTTACAACTTGGGATGATGAATTATACCCATAAAATTATGTGAATATTTATTTTGGAAAATTTTGCGCTGCAAAATTTAGAATAATGAGCAGAGATAAAAAAGAAAAAAAACACTTTAAAGTGGATGTTTTAAAAAAAAAAAGACTCGTGATTTTGAAATAGAATATAGCATTATTAAATGTACAACACATTTGTATACAATTTTAGCTGCAAAAAATTTATACAGTTGAGAGCTTTTTTTTTATTGAGAGAAGCAATAAAACAACCTTCTTTTTGAATTTCATAGTACGTTGAAAGAATCATCATCATCTAAAATATTCCTTTTTGTGTCATCCAATCAAGATAAGCTTTTCGGCATTTGAATTGCATAATTTTTTTTTTTTGGGTAGTTAATGGCAGATTATTGAGTGGCAAATAGCAGCACTTTCTTTCTTCAAAGCATAATTTATTAAAAAAAAAGAATGAACACGCAATTTAATAGTAAAGGAAACGCATGGCGAGGCTCTAACCCAACAAGACAACTTGACGGTCTTTCACAACCTCTAACTCGTCCTTTAGAGTCAATGGATCAAGCCGAGCTGCGCATTCAATATGAAAAAACAAGTGTCATGTTAAATAACCCGTAAGTATATGCGCGATTCTATCATTATTAGCCAACTAAATCAACCCGAAAGTAACCTCAAATTGCCTGATGGTGGAGCTAAACTAAAAGCAAAGCTCGAAAAGATTGATCAGTTGCTATCCCAAAAAAACGTCATCACCGACAAAGTACCTCTTAGTGACAAGATAGATATTCGAAAAGAGTCTTTACTGCGATCATCAAACACAGAGGTGCAACCAAGTAATTTATTACGAGCCCACCACCAGAATCCTGCCGATACGGATATGGATAAAAAACACGTAGGTTTACATTCATCGCATGCTATTATGCTATACTAACAAACGAGAGCAGTCAAGATCGGCTCGTATGATGAGTTTAGATGAATCCATGAAACTACAAGAATCGCAACAAAAGGATATCAAGCTGGCTAACATGAGAAAGAAGATGGAATCTGTACGAGGAACCGTGGCAAACGAAAGTTTGGCAGACGACTTAACCTTGTCCATGAACAGATTGCAATTAGATCCTGAAACGCGTATACCTCGTCCTGACGATGATGGCCCTAGTGATGGTGAAGGAAGAGATGCCGATTCGTATGACGATACAGACTCTGATGATGATGAAGAAGAAGATTTGGAAGAGTATGAGAGATATGATGATGAAGGATTCGAAGAAGATCAACAAGAATTTGAAGACGACCAGCTTCATAACAATAATAACAGAAGAGTTTAAATAAAAAAAAAAAGAAAACTTTCAAAGGAATTTATAGTCATAAGGTCGTCTTTCAATAGATAATAGTGCCAACTACACTATATTACTCTGAAATCATTACCGAAGCCACAAATAAGATATATGCATATAACCCTTGTAATAAAATTGACTAGAGGCTTAAATAAAAACATATATTACTTATCGAAAACGACTCTTGATCAGCCCGATCAAGAGATGTGTAAATCATTGATTTCGCTTACAGGAAATGCGCGCAACTTACTGCCATTACTATCAAATAATGCCATATAATAATTACACTTTAGTCAGATATAGTCCTAGTAGATCATGTACTAGTTCTCAGACGAGAATTTAAACCGGGATCTACTGAAAGATCTATAGATCATGAAACGCAATAAATAATTTGAAGTGTATAGTTTAGAGTCAATTATTAACGTATACACCCTATAACTAAATAAAGGCTCTAGTAGATGGGGTATTTCATTCTGAACTTGTACTAGATCCCAGAATTGACATTAAACTAGAATCGATCGAGGAATGTAATCCAAAGGAGATATTGTCTTAGATCTAGATTTCCAAACTTTGTCTTTTTTTACATATATAAATCTTGAAGATTGTATATTGGTGCATCAGTTATATAATGTATTTAGAAGTATTAGATGTATTTTTTTTTTTTTTTTTACATCGTGTACACAGTATAGTCAAATCCACGTTTTGTTAATCAGTCATTTTTCTTTTTGTGTATATCCTTACTCATTGTCTCTATTACCCACACAAGAGGTTGGAACCAGTATCAATCTAGCACAGAGGTCAAAAAACAAGAGTAGTTTCTGCTAGGTTAGTTGTAAGTCTCTCATTAACAAGCAAAGGGAGTCAAGATGAAGAAATTCAGGAACAGCTTTATATATACAGTAGAAATGCAGTAAAGAAATATCTATAATAAAATGATTATTCAACCATTGGAGTATCAAGCACAATGCCTTCTTCTTCGTCTTCATCCTCTTCCTCTTCATCATCATTTCTTTCTTGAAATCTATGAAAAGTGGTGGCAGGTGCTACTTCTTTTTCTTCTTCTGCTTCAGGTTCTTCATCCGATAATCCTATATCACCTTCATCATCAGAGGATACATATCCTCGTTCCATATCCATGAATGTCTTTTGATCATCAGTCTAAATATACCGAGCATAAGTCGCTGTAAACGTGTCTACGTATTCTTTTTTTTTTTTTTTTTTCATTTACCACTACAGCGCGTTCATCTTCAACAGACTTTTGTAAATCCTTTAGTGTCGTGACTAGTCTGGACAAGTTGTGTTTTCTGCTTTCAAATGCTGCAAGCTTGCTCTGTTTTTCTCTTTGCAACAAGCTGATATCGCTTTGAAGTTCTTGAATTGATCTACAAGTAAAAACGCGTAAGATTAATATCCATCTCGCGCCATACTGCTGTGTCTTTACTCTGCATAGGTGTCTCTAGTTTCAAATTTCATAATATCTCGAGCAACGCGATCGTATTCCAATTTCTGATCTCTCATTCGCTGAGCGATGACTAAATCATCTTTTAACGTGATAATGTCTGCAGCAGCTTTGGTTCGAATAATAGCTATAGAAACAACAAAGATTAGTAAAAAGCAGGCCGGTACTAAGCTCGATCCAACCTGTATTATCAACTACTTGTTTATAATCTTCAATTTCCTTTTCATTAGCAAGTTGAATAGGAGGATGACGCTCGAGACTCGTTTGATAATTTGAAAGTAAAATCAATAGATTTTCCAATTGAATTTGTCTAAAAAAAAAAATCTCATAACGTTCAGTTGCTATTACCTTTGAATGCAGCTTATTTAAAACTTACGCAGATTCTACAGACTCTTGTTGTAAGGTTGACAGAAAAGAATTAACCTTCTTTTCTAGTACTTTGGCTTGTCTTTCGTCTAATGCTAAACGTTCCTTTAAATAAAGTTCTATCTCATATAGCGTTAGTATTAAATTCTTTGTAATGTTGTCTTGAAGACAGGTTTACCGTCGTCCATGTTGTTTTATATGAAAAAAAAGCAAAAGAATTGGTTTATTTCGAACAAAGATTTTTAATTTTTGTAAGCTTGTTGGTGATGCTGCTGCTACGAATTCGATATCCGATAAATGAGTCCACCAAATCGTTTGCTTGAATCATGTCTTTTTCGCTTAAACCAGGAAATACAACCTAACAAAATGTATCATTTAAAACAAGGATGCTATATCTCTATATCGACAACATAGATTGTTTGATTAGGCAAAAGGAAATTAAAACTATTAGACTTTGAAATAACAAATGCGAAAGGCATTCGGCATTAGAAAAAAAAATTAGAATCACATTAGATCGTCGACAGATGCAGAATCTTTTTTTGAATAAGGTCTATTAATTGATTCAACATTTGACCAAGATCGACCGAGGGATCTTGTGTTGATTCATCCGCAATGACTATTTCCAAGATACTGAAATCTGTTCTCTTGACTTTAAAGGATATCATCGAAGACGCTGAATAGGTAAAGATGAAAGTCTTAATACAAATTTTACAGGATTTAATTTTCATTTGAATGATATGCGTTTTAATAGAGATAGAATATGATGCTTTATACTAGAAAAAAAAATACCTATTATAGGAGCTTTTTGGCACCGTTTTAAATAAAAAAATCGTTAAAAAAATGTACCCATTAAAAACAGCATTATTCATTCTATGCATTTCCTCAAAATCAAAACTTAATCATAGTTCTTTAGCGAACTAGATTTCTACATATTTTTTTTTTTGTAGAGAAGCGAGCGTCTTTTTTATTTAAGGTCCTTTAAACGTCAGATGCGATAGGAAGAAAAGACTGGTATAATAAAATTAAGTTGACAAGTGAAATGAATGGAGAGGATCGGTAGTTACAAAAGGAGAGTACCTATTGATGGCTGTGGGCCGAGTCAAGCTGGAGACGAAGCTGTGCTATTGATTTGAGTGCTTCTGAGGGACGAAAAGGAATATCATTGAAAATAAATCGCCAATGCGCCTGCCAAACACATTGGAGAGTACATGCAAAGATTTGATGTGAAGTGAGTTTGGGGAATAGCGGATGGAATATTCGATGAACAGTCGGGAGTGAAAGGTGTAATAGTAGGTAGAATGAGGATAGAGTGGTCCTGTTGGGTGGTTAGATTTCTACATAGTTGAGAAATGATAATAAAAAATATACATACAACAACAATCTAATATTTAATAACCGCTATCCAATGACATATGACCTGTACGCCTCGGAACGAATTCTGCTTTAGATGACGGAAACAAGAACAAAACAATAAATAAATGATTCCGAGACACTATAGAAACGATTTGCAGAAGCTGTAAATATGAACAGATACACATCATATTGCATACGTAAATATATTTTCCTTATACAGAGTCAGACAATTGCGCAGTCGTACTGAGTCTAAATACAGTTAGACTGTCAAGAAGAAAGGAGATCCCAGGAACTCTAAAAAAAAAAAACTAACGTTGGAGTGTTTTGCTAAATTACACTACCAGATCTTGATTATGAACCAAGAATATGTATTTTGATTAGTCCAACTGCAGTGCTGGATGTTGGTGGTACCAAACGTACTTGCTTTATTGGACCTTGCTTTCTTATCAAAACAAACCTAAACGCATGGTTTCCATTCGATACATATTTTGTATTAATAGACAGAAGTAGCTTGGGCTATACTGCATTTGTTTCACCGATACAACGGACCAAAGAAAGCGACGCGTTCAGTAACTGCAGGCTACCTTTTTCATAGCATTCCCCATCGAATAAAATAGCCATAGTTTCCGAACCTTATTCTTCTAAATGGCCCGATAACCATAATAGGCGAAAATTAATATCGAATGATTGGTAAAGAGCTATTGTTGTTAATTATGAGTGTCAGTAACAAAGGGACCAATGCTAGGGTTGATTATTACCCTAGTCTGTGCCTTTGTTACAATACAGTATCTCATTAACGTGTAACAGTTTACTATATCACGAGATCTGTGCGTAAATAATCAAAGTTGACCATCACTCTGAGTCTAGATGGGGGACTGGCAGTATCTTATAAATTTGGTTTAAGGTCTTTTTTCTTCTTTTTTTTTTTCTTTAACTTTATACTTTTTATCAGTTGCTGGTCAATTGCTTCACTTTTTTTTTTACATACCCATACAAAAAAAAACCATGATTTCATATACTCTCTTCATTTTTACCTTTTTGTTGTTGACTGTTCAAGGCCTTCAAATCAATTTCAGTGCTATTAAACCCGTGGATACCAATCTCATGACAATCAAGGATACTGCTCAGGCTCATTATGAATCTATCATTGACGATGTACTCAGTCAACACAACGAAGGCTTACTTACCGAATTATCTATTGTGATAAAAGACCCTCATGATATGTATTCTATCCTGAAACCTCAAGCTGATTTACTAGCTGATTCCATTCAAGGTAAGGAATCAAATCATAACTTTTTAATAATTGTACACTCATCTTTTTGTGTATGTGTAATTAGATGTCTGCGTTGCACAGATGCCAGGTATGATTGCTAATCAGATTCATGAACTCAGCAACGAACTTTATTCCAGTGTGGATGCCATTGTTACCCAGTATTGGACTACCACTGATATGGAATATCGTCAACTTATCTTGAATGCTGTGAGCCAGGGTTATTGGGAACAAGATGTGTTGGATGAACTCGTCAGCAGTTTAGAGTTATTAAACATGGACATTGCTGACCGCATCATTGCTGTTGTTGATCGTTTCAATCTCTTGGCCAAAATGAAATCCGCTTTACTCTCTTGCCAATCTGTATTTGATCAAGAAACTAAAAGTATCGAAGAATCTACTTTGACAGAAAAGATCTGGACTGCTCTTTTGGTTTCTTTCAATCAACCTGCTGGAACTTCTTCTATTCTTTCCACTGAAGCTCCTCAGAAAGGATTCCTGAACAGATTCCTCTTTGAACTCACTTCTGAACTTCAAGCAGAGCTGTATGCTCGCGTCTATGAATTAGCAAGAGGTGTTTATGAAGACCTTGCTTTTGGTGCTTAAAAAAGTCCTTTTTTCATTGTTCTATTATCTGTACATATACATACTTATACATTCCTTTTATATACATATATATTATTCCTTGTAAACATGCCATTCCTTTTTGTCTTTTTTTGATACCGTATTCCCTTCTTATCATATATAACCCGTACAAAATAAAAAGTCTTTTTCTTTTATTACAACTCCCTCTGCATGCAATCCTTGTAACACAACCACAGGAATTAAACCGGAGTCGAACAAGGAAACAAGGTTTTCTTGTGACCTATTGTTCAAAAAGTAAAGAGAAGATCTGTCAATGCCGAGATATTGGACATTTCTTTAGTAAGCAAACGGTACTACGCACTACAAAAGAGTCATGAGATTAAATAATAGACAAATTTGTATAAATTACTTGCTTCGGCCGAGGTTTGCTTCTCCTTATGCATTCAGTCAAGTGTCCTTCTTAATACAGCCAATACAGTGGAAATTGGCGATTAGAAAAAAAAAAATAAGTAATTGTCGGTTAATATAATATAGTTGTCGGCAGTTCAAACATTTGTCGGAAATCTAAATTTCATTTGTCAGTTTATGCTCGGTTTGTGTCCCAACGGATTGACGGTTTAAGCTAGTCAGTGTACATCTCTTAATTAGTTGTTCTTTTATTACTGTATGATTTACAAAATGGAAAACTCTCCTCCCCTTTTTTTTTATAAAGATGAGCAGGACAACATTTTTAATGAATATGGAAAGAATGTTTATGATTCAATAGAATGTGTCTTAACAAAAATCATGAATCTTAACATTGTTTTTCAAACGTAAACAAGTCAGCAGACTCATCTAACATTCAAGTTTGAAAAGAAAACAGTTGTAGAAAAAAAAAGAGGAAAAAATCAAAAGTTAAACATCTGACACCACAAGGATTGTAAATATACAACAATTACAGTATCAAACAAAGAGAAATGTTTATACATTCAATGCTTGAGATTGCTGAGGAGCCAGAGATAATATAGCTAACTTTGGAAAGATGCTTCATATCCGCCTTTGCACCGCTTAAAGAGAGTCCCTCTTAAAACCAACCATTTGCTTTAGTTTCAACTGCTAATCCTCTGTGACACAAACCGGCAATCTGCTCTGGTGCAAACCAACAGTTATAACGAGCATAAACCGAAAAATTAAATTTATTTCTACCGTAGTGTTTATTGACTGCATCTCATGGGACACATGCTAGACAATATTTATGCTTATACTATTTGTTTATTCCAAGACAAACACAGCCTTTTTATTGTTTAGAATGGAGATTGCTAGGCTGTTTACTTAAATACTGATAACCTGGTTTGGCACTTTTATTAACGAAATAAATCGCTTTATATTTTATAATTCAAATGTTGTAATAGTACTGTTAGGTCTTGCTTTTGTTTATTATTTTATTTGCAGATATAAATTTAAGGTTGTTTGGATGAATTTTATATAGAATCTTCAATATTTTGAAGACGATTTATAGTCAATATTCAAGCTAGAGATGTATACTCGGCATTGCGTTACGTAGAGGCATGTTGGCCACGTTTACCCAGTTTCCCATATTTCTAAATCACATTAAATTAAAAAATTTCAATGATATGCTTACTGTTGTTGAAATAGCCTTCAATAGCGAGGACTTAATGCATTCCCATTCTAGGTCATTAGGTGATTCGAAGCCAACATCAGTTTTATTCAAATTTGTTAAAAGCTGTTAAGGGATGTATTGGTTGCAAAATGATCAGGAATCAAGGGAAGTCATATTGATACAGCCTGATAGGATCATGGTATACAATGTAAAATTAATCAAATTAAATAAAATAAATACCAATGGTAAACTCCCAAACTTTTTGTATGGCCTTTCAAGCGTGTCCTGTCAACCAAGTACCCGATATTCTCTGTAGTAGATAGCACTGTTGCTTAGTTACATCAATTGCCTGAAAGCTTGTCTTGTTTCTTCGGCACGATAGCTTAAGGATGTATAAATGAAACAGAAGAGCTTCTCTCTACAGAAAAAAAAAGGTATATATTTCTTAGACTTTTGTATCCTTCAGCTTTATTTCTTTTAACTCTCAATACATTTATTGAGTACTATTGTATATATTGGAATAGGTGGGTAAATTTGATCGATTTCAAAAGACCAAGCACCCTCTATTTCACAACTTGAGATATATCTTATATATCGCATGATTGAAGGGTATTGGAAATATTAGTCGATGTATTGCGGTATTATAGCAGTCAAGATGCAAGTGGCTAACATGGTTATGTGTAGATTATATAGCCAAAACCGTCATATTGCTTCTTATTCAATATTTGACATCAGTGCCGATCAAGTACATTATGAAGAATTGACTACACATTCTGTAAAAAAAAATTACTCCTACAAATCTTTTTAGTAGAGATATCATCTATATCGAGATGAATTCATGTCAGTTTTGACACCATCTTCATATAGACTCCTGGCCTTTCGGAATCCTTCGGGAGGACAATGATTCATAAGAGTGCGGGCCTTGATATGTGATGTTGTTTACAGGACTGATTTGAAACAATGCATCTTATGCTTTGTAATTAATATCCCGAACCGCGCCTTTATAATGTGTCTGCTTACTAAGGCAGTATAATGAATATATGTGGCATATCGGCATACGAAAGGATAAGAGGCTCATCTACCAAATTACCTGACATTGAATTGGTTCGTACAACAGAGACGGGAACGCTTCAGGAACTCGGAACAGTACTCTTGTTACACCGTTTATCTCCTTTCATACCACATAGTATAATCCGGCCATTGTTTGTATTCCAAATTAACCTGCCAAGAGAACCATCTATAATTCTTGTTAAGACTACAGTGGCTCTAACTGAAGAGGTAAACTAACAGCTATACTGCTGGTTAGGCGGTCTATATTAGGTATAACACGTTAAACCAACAAAACCAATAAAACTCTAGAGGGGTTCCAATTCGTTCAAGAAAAAAATATACAAATGTAAATAAAAAAAAAAATTGCTCTTTAGGATCAAATTAGCATTTTATTAGAAGCAGAAACATTCTCTGAGCATAGATCGTTAACAAGACGTAACACCTGATCATCAGTCAAGAAATCTACTCCTGAATAGCGCGTCAGATTGATAATTTTGTGCGGTTTCAATTTAACCTCCAGAAAATAAAATTGTATACCAGGAATTGCAAATGGCGACATAAAGCTTCGAAAGCTAATATTCTTTTCCCTAAGTTATAAATAAATTTATAGAGAGATATAATCTTTATCGATTGATACGTGCTATTTACACTATGCATCTTGGAGAAAAATCCTGGTACAAATATTAATAACGTTGCATTTTTGAGCCTATAGCTTTGTTAAATATATCAATCGTTATTTAAACTGCATGCATCAAAAGACTTTTCTCTGTGCTATTGTTTTTCCCCAGTAAACAAAAACTCTATCTCCATAAATTGCTGATTTATATACATTGTTTGAAGAATTTATGGGAAGCTGCTTCTGCTGCCCGCCGAATTCAGTTATCACTACCAAACGAAATGAATGATCTCATATTGACATGAATCATGCCTTTCACAAAGAAAAACAAGTATGAGCCAATACATATCAATGGTACAAAGGCTCTATATGCATGCATATAAAAAAGTAAGCTACAGTGAATAATCTATACGAGTTCGTTTTTCTGTCGAAAGCAAGTAAATTAATTTACCAAGTCTGCATAGAAGTTCTATATTTGATATATACGCGTGATGCATGTTTTCACTTTATTAGAATAGAAATATTTTTTTAATAGGTTCTAATCATTGCTAGCGATTGATTTTATTTTTAACAATCGATATACCTAAGCATAATAAGATGAAGCTGTCTTGTATACATTCAATAAACAAAGCGTACATTTCCTATCTATTTTGTTCGTTATGACAAACAATTCAAGTATACTAAAACATAATAGATAACTAGAAGCGCTGAAAGTTAGGGCATTTTTCTAAAACATAATCATCTAATGCGTTTCGATCAATAGTTTCACATTTCAATGTCAAGTCAGTCAGTGTTGGGTATTCAGGACCCGTTGTATCTAAGATCACATTTTGCTTCATACTTTCCAGCTCTGTTGAGCTGTCGCTTGTAAATTTAACAGCACAGTCTCCATCAAGTGCAAATTTTGTCAATTTCAATGGAGACAATTGAAGTACATTATGTAGAACCAGTAGATATGATATTCTAAACAAAACTTTTCTGATTATACACATACATCTAGATCTATAGCCAATTGATTAAAGCTTTGGTTTTAAAAGCCATTGAACCCAAACGCATTTTCTTTTTTGGCATAGATAATTATGCAAAAAAAAAAAAAAAAAAAAAAAAAAAATTATAAAATTTCTATCTTGGGCCTTTGGAGCCTTTTCATTAATTCATAAAGCCTACACTATCCCAAAGAATAAATAATTATCCACAACTCGTATTAAGGATCTAAAATGCATGTTTTCAATCATCTCCTTTTGCATCACGATGTCACTTTTCGGTCTGAAAAAAAAGGCACACTATTATTCGGTACAACTGATCTCGCTTAATCTTGGTCAAATGTCGCATTTGATTAGTATTATATGCTTAGAATGTGCAGCTGCTTCAGCTATTTGCTCCTTTTGACTTAAATATTTTTGTAATCTTTAAGATGCCCTATTCTGGTAACTATATCGTAACGTTCGCTTATTCAAACGATTAGCTTCTAACAAAGATGATCTTTGAACTTCTTCGATTGTGTTAGAAACATTTTCTAATAATTGCCAAGTCAAAGGCATCTAGCTATGGTGTTTGATTGATAGTAATACCATTTGGTATCCATCCCCATACCTTACTAAATCAGATACCATTATTAATCAATAAATAGATTGTATTTCATTCGACATATCTAGGATGCGCTAATATAACGAATAGTCATCGATACGTACTGTGTTCTTATCTATATATACATATATGAATAATAAAATATCATAGTATTACAATTGATATAAAATCCACTATTATAATAGGAGAATTATAAGATTTAATATTATTTCGTGGATAGTGAACATCCACAACAAAAGCTTAGTAAATTCAATTCTGTACATATTTGGGTTTTATATATATATAAAAAAAAGTAGAGGATGTCTCCGATTTACATACTTTCTACAAAATCATTGTCTTCCAGTTCTGGTCATAATTAAACTGTTCTAACGACCCATATATCCTTTATTTTGGTAATTCTCCTGCTAAACTAGGTTCTTTTTTCTTTTCTTTCTTTTAGAACCTGATGCTTTCAAACAATCATTCTTTTCGAAAACTCAATCTGCTTCACAAAAAGCGATCCAAGGTGGAACCCACTGCACGTTCTGAGAATGTATCTCTCGAGGACATTGCATACCTAGTAAAGCGACTATCTGTCCAAATCGACGATTTAGAGACGTGGAAAGAAGAATCAATTCAAAAAAAGTCTATAGGTAGCCAGAACACTTTGGCAGAGCAACGCATCCAACTAGCACAGCCTCCTCCAGTCCCTCAAACAAACCAAAGCCAATCGGTTTATCCCAAGGTAGCAAGTAGACCACCATCCCACACAACAATCGACCCCTGGGCTTCATATGTACCACAGAACTATGGGGCCCTATTGCAACGATTAGAAGATATTGAAAGTCTTCAAAAATGCCCTAACGATTGCTGTGCATCCACAGGAACTGTATCGTCAGCTGACGGTGTTCCATGGCCACGACCTATCGAACCATTCCAATCCTCTTCTTCACCGCTTCATTTAAGAGGAAACAATCAACAGTGCATCAACGATATATTGGAAGTGCAGTATACACACTGGTGTACTTTGATGCGCTGCTTACCATTGATGGATCCAGTCACTTCAGCTCATGTCAAAACCGTGGGCTTGTATGCTATGCGAGAAATTCTAAAGGGAAAGGCAAGCCAAAAGCGAGAATATGATCATCGATATAATGCAAACATGCCGGCTCCTGTTACTACTTCTACAAAGTTAAGAGACTCGATGAACCGATTTAGCCATCCTGAAATGCCAGTGCTCACGCCGTACGTCCCCACTACTATTGCAACACAGGATATGCCAGCTTGGATGAGCACCTCGGAAACCAAGGTAGGCATTGATGACACAGTTGCACCGCCTGTACCCCCAAAAGAGACCGAAACAACGACAACGCCGACACCTTCAGGCTTTCCCTCGCCATTATTTTCTCATACAGGCAAGAAGCGGTTTCAGAAATGGGTGAGGCACAAAAAATTGCAGAGAAAAGCAAATACTGACACAGCCACTACACCTATGGAACAATCTCAAACTCTACGAAAAATTGGATCTTGGTTCTTTTAAATTATATCACCGTATATATATATATATATCATACTAATAAATCTTAGACAAATTAATAAGCTTACGGATTTTATAGTATTGCTTTCATGTAGATTTCAGAGTTACTAGATAGTTAGACACTACAGTAAAGCTTATTCAACAGTTGAAGAAATCATCTAATATATGAATTAAATCAAATATAAGCAATGAGTCTAGTAGATATAACAGGTCATTCTGGCAACATTTGGCCGAGATCGATGGAGAGATCAGTAAATCTTCTGGAACACATGAAATGCGTATAATTTATTGACATTTATTAATATCTATATTGTGCAATAGTTAAATAATTACTTATATATGCATAGTAGTTTATTATGTACATGTGCAAATCCTCAGATGCAAACATTAACCTGGGATCGGTGGAGCGATCGAGAAATGTTGAAAACGGGAAGATTGCTAAGAAAAACTCGCAAACAGGCCTCAGTTTACACTCCGATAAAACCTTAACATTTGCTTAAATATTACACTCATTTAAACGAATAATGTATAAATGACATAGTTTTGAAAAAAAAAAAAAAGTACATACACATCCAACAGTAGTTTACGTATATTTTTGGTGATATAAACAATGATGCTTGCATTTCTAAAAGATAAAAAAAAAAGCTTTCTCAAGGTAACCCTATGGATTTACTAATATTTATATCATTCAGTACAGCATTAAACTTCACATCAACTATGCTGGTTTATTTTATGGCATTTTGATAAAAAAAAAATTGTCATTAAAAAGTGAATCCAAGTTGATACTAAAAAATTCCCTGAACCTAAAAAAAAACTTTTGTTGGCATTATTATTATTCTCATAACAACCGAGATATACTTGTAGGGACAATATACTTTTTATTATACTTTAACAATATCAAAAATAATTTAAAAGCACAGTTCAGAGTAAAACTGCATTGTATATATTCAGGGCACTTTGTTGTATATTTCTACTATTAAAATTTGATCGACAATTGTAAAACAAAGCCGGGCAAACAAAGAAATCCAGATAAAGAAAACCCCATGTTTGAGTAGAAAAATACATGTAACATGATCTTCATTTACTGTTTGATACTTGGATAAATTCCACACAAACTTTGTTAGTGCTTACTAACACGTTCTATTTATTAAGCCCAATCACCCAGCCAAATATTATTTTTTTTGTCCTACTGGCATTATAAAATAAGAATATAGCCACTTCGCAGTTAGGGCTAATCTGATGGTATGTAGAAATCAAGAATAGCAAAGTTTAAATAGGCGTGTTTAGTTATATAAGACTGCTTCGATATAGTATCATATGCTATTTTATTATTACAAAAAGACGTATCGTTCCTATTCTGTCTTGATTCCCTTCTTCTGTAAAGTAGATCTCTGGGCAGCTATCAACCATAATCCACTCGCCAATTGTGCCAACTGCAGAGCAATCGCAATTTGGCCAGGAACAATGCTCTTTTGCTTTCCAACCTCCAATGCGACACATAACAACATTGATCTCAAGAATTCTACCTCAATAGCAAAGGGTTTGAGATCAAAAATGCGACCAAACGAAGTCAAGGTCGAGAAAATATAAGCTGATACAGTCAGTACCAAGCTAAAATCAAGTTCTCCTGGTTGATGTTCCAACAGAATACCATTTACTACGATCAATACAGCAAAATGCAACAAGACATAGATATTGATACCCAGAGAGATAGGTGGATCATACTTTTGTGGAGGCATATCTTTGGCAACAGGTGGGATTTCCTCCAATAAACCGGTGCGTGGTGTATCATCATGCCATCCAGGGCCGTAAAACAATACCTTGAGCTTGTTGGTAAAACCAGGTGTAGACCAGCATGTACGTAAAACGTGATTGAGGTGATGGAATTGGACAGTGAAAGGATCAAATGTGTTGATGGGATGTGTTAACCCAAAGGCTACTGGCTCAACATCTGCATCTTTTACCAAGAGTGCTGTGCGTTCCAATTCAAATGTGCCAAAGAAGATATCCCAAATGATCAAGGTGCCGGCATAGTTTTTGTCGATACAGTATGGATTGCGGCCATGATGAACACGGTGTGCTGATGGCGTATTGATAACGTATTCAAGAGGACCAAGATTGCCAATGACTTCTGTATGAATCCTATTTGGTCTATCATAAGTTTTTCATTGTTCATTGAAGCGCCTTGTAAAGCACTTACCAGTATTGAAAAAGAGTATTGAACTGTCTGTGAACTACATAGAGTGATGGAGGCAAGAACAAGGCCCATGGCGCATCAAATAGCCAAGAGACATAGCTTTGCAGTATGCTTTGACGTAAAGCTGTAGTTTGATTATAATATTCAGAAGAATGATGCACTACATGACCAGCCCAGAACAAATTGATTTCATGAGCTGCGCGATGGAACCAATAATAACCAAAATCGATGGCAAGGAAACCAACGATCCATAACCAGACACTTTGTGGATCCAAATCTACAAGTCGAAAGTGTTCATAGACGTATAGATAAGAATGCAAGCTTATATTATAGATGAAAAATTTGGATATTTGCTGCAGCATGCCCGCCTATGTTATTTTGTTAAAAATGTGTCCAATGGCGCTCTATAAATGCAGACTTACCCCAATACTACCGACCATATCATTGACTGAATAGCGGTTGGCATCCCATAGCCTCTGTTTTGTCAGCCCTTTACCACCATCCTTGAACAGTAGCGTCAAAAATTCAAGGATAATAGTCAAGACAAAGAATGGAATAGATTCAGCAATGTAATCAGGAACATCTGTATAATGGTCAAAGCGTGTCGAAGTAGGTGAAACAATATAAAAGAGCCTTCCAAAGCCTCTTAGAATATATAGTCCAGTATCCTTGACTACAGATGCATTTACTGATATTGATTCATTCATTGATTATATAATACAAGTCTGTTTTGGCATGATTTGGATGAAAGAAAAAGCGACCTTTATAAAGGAAAAACAGACCCACTATTTCGGGCTTTGTGTGAGTCTCAAATGGTAGAACCTGAGTACAAAACTATACGGCTAATTTGATCGACAACTTTATATAATCAAGAAATTTATAGATTTCAATTTGAAACAACCATTCAGTGAACTTGTTGTGGATTTTTCATCATCATCATCGTCATCACCTGCAACTATAGCTGAGTGGCTCAATTACAAAATAAGAAAAAAATAAAATAAGCTGGAAACTGCCCAAATATAGGCCAAATAGATTTATGTCATGAATCCGCACAGAAAAGGTAACGTGTCTGACTCTTTGGTTACAGTCTGACCCTGTTACCCTGGAAGAATGCTTCGATGTAACCTGAAATTACAAAAGTTAACCGTTTGAGCTTACGCATACAGCGAAAATGGTAAATATTGTCCACTTTTCCAAAAATAATTGTCCTCAAGTAAAATCGATTTGTCAACAAATGAAAGTATACTTGTCAATTTTAAAAGAATAGTTTTATCATTTTTACTTTCCCAAAGGTAAATCGGACTAGTGGGAGAAATTTAAGCGCCTAATCCCTTTGCGCATTTACAAAATATACGGTATAAAGGATGGATAACAACGCAATATATATTTTTCATCACTCTCCAGAAGATTGATGCATAACCATTTTGCCAGGTCAATTTAATAAAATCTATCAGGAATCTGATATGTAATAAAACGTGTGTATATATAAAAAAATTTACCAAACACTGTATGTAACGTCTCCCTGTAATCATTCCATAAATGAATAATTTATTTCTTCTACAGCGATGGTCAAGTAAAAATATTTGATTAAAAAGGAACAACTCCAACAAAAAAGGCTTCTATGCAAACAATCACTTGGACAATTGAATGTATTAGAAGAAATTTCGCTAAAGAATGGTAGGATCCAACTGACCATGGTTACAAGAATGTTTTGGGCCATTAAGACTATACGAATGCAATGTGGAATTTTACGAACGCATTCTTGTCAATAGTTTGGGAGGAGGGCATATCTTTATGATAGCAGTGGAACCATGACAGAATTACATATACACATTACAAAATATAAACAGTGACTAGCAAATATAATGTTTATCCAACATGCAAAATAGATAATACAACAGGCAGCTTCTACATAGACATCTGATGTGAGCTAATTCACAGTAGCACTATCTGTACACCCGCTTAATTTGCATCTATAAAGTAATCAGATCAAGGAGAGCGATACGGTCAAGTCGTAAAGGTACACTCATACATACTAAGCAACCCTGTTATATTACCGTTTAACTATTTACCAAAAGTAATTAAGGAATAATAGAACACGTGTATGAAGTAAAAGTAAAAAAAAAAAAAAAAAAAAAAAAAAAAAAAAAAAAAAAAGCTTTATATACAGTTCTCATTGCATTACAAAACAGTTTGTGACATCAACAAATGATTTTTTTATTACTAGAAAAGCAGACTGAGAAGATTAAAACATATTGAAGTAATTAGTTCACAATCCCACGACCTCACACGTACTGTATACGGTTCAAAAATGACATTATATTTTTGACAGTTGACCAGTTATAGTTTAAGACTCAAGATATAACATATAAATTAGAAACGTATTGCCGCCCTTCAAGAAAAAAACTCCGTCAATTGACATACAAAATACCGTCTATTTAATTTTTAGTAATGGACATTTAATTTTTGGAAAGTGGGCAATATTTACTGTTCTCACTGTATGCTTACTAATTTAGTAACCGTTGATGGTCGCGCTTGCCGATCCATCCCATTCTGCATGATCAAACGCCCTCGATGGACTTTCAACAACTATTATATATATATATATTTAATGAGATAGATACAAAGTGGTAGTGTGTTCATCTATTTTATTTACAAAGGAAAGGGTAACGGACGCATCTTTTTTTTTTACAGAGTGGCTATTTTTTGATTCTTCTTGTTCGTCGTTTTCTTTTGAACTGTAGATTCAATTGCATACTTGGAATAAAGAATAGCTTCAACAATACCAATAAAAAATGCACCAGTTAACGCCAAAAGTACTTGCTATTTAATCCAGCAAGTCAGTTATTTGAACTACTATTCAATTTTGTACTTTACCAGTCCATAATCATCGACTATCGTTTTGGAAGCTTTATATACAGCTACGTACACTGCTACCATAGAAAAGAGAATATTAAAAATAGTAGCTATATGGCTTTTGATCTCTTTCAATTCATCTGGCTTGATGCCCAAGTTGAATTTTTGATCTTCAGAAGTAATTACACCTGCAACCATATTGTTATACTCTCGCTCTTGTTGCTCAGCACGTAACTTGTCAAGATAAGCTTCGAATTTAGGATCCTAATTTGAAACAATACGCGTCAGTTTGGCTAACGTTTTACGGTTGGGGTCTTCTTACTCGAGGCTTCACTTCCTTTGGTGGAAAGTATAGCCCACTACCAATAATCACTTCATGAAAATAAACTCCTAAGTTGAGACTTGATTGATTAAAAACTTGACACGTATATGCAACCATGATTTTACCTTGCAACTGTGCCGAGTATTCAATCAGATCTGTTGAAACAGGATAAGCTTTTCCGGAATCAAGCTTTAACGAAATAATCTCAGCCGCCTCTTCTTTGTGAATCTCGGAGAACTTGGGGTTCTTTGAGGCAGCAGTAATCAGCTCTTTGATCTCGTTTGTCAATTTGAACTTCATGTTGAAAACGAAGAAGCAAGGAGAGGGACTGAAAAGCGCAGGATTGTTTCACAGTAAGAGAAGAATACTCATTGGCTAACGGAGTTTAACAAGGTGAAGTGGTGGTGGTAATGGTGATGTTGTTGTGAAGGGCCCTGCGGCACCTTAAATATTAGTTAAAAAATGAAAAGATGAAAAGGAACAATAAACCAGAGGCTCTTTTATATAACTCTTTTTTTTATGTATATATTTCTAAATCTTGAATACTCGTATAACTCTAAAAACCGGCTTAATCTAGCTGAAATTATCAGTTGCAGCCTTCCTATTTTTTTTTTAAACATATTCCTGTCCATTTCTGGTTGGCTCATCCACAAAACTGGACTTTCTTCTATATAATCCCAGAATTACAGTGTGTCAATAAAAATATTGATTAACGCAGTGTTTTAACAAAATTCAAATATAAATTGAACAGCAAAAAAAAAAAAAAAAAAAAAAAAAAAAAAAAAAAAAAAAAAAAAAACTGCAGGTTTTTCATTCCAAACGAACAGTCATCTAGGAATTGTATACATTTTGTTTTGTTTTGTAATGAAATTCGAGTTTTTTTCTATATGAAAAAAAAATTGATACTACATATTTTTGAATTATTAATCTTGCATTGGAGATATCTGATTTACAGCAAAAAAATAAGTTAGATATGAGTAGCGTCTAACACAAAGAGAATATAATATACTTACGACAGAAAATTTGAAACTTCCCTTAAAAGTGTGCGAAAAAGGTTTGTAGTTTTATTGGTCAGCGGAAGGTAACCTATTAAGTGCCAAATGGAGTCGTATCAAAACCCACTCCCACTTGGTGATGCCTTAATAAAAAAATAAAAAAAAAAGGTTAAAATGGGTACATACTCTTTTAGCAGAGTTTGTAAGGAATCCTGCTGTACATTGAATGACGTGAAATTCTTGTTAAATTTGCTATCAAATGTATGAAGTATCCTCAAGTTGAATACGATAGCTTCGTTTGTCAATTTTTACAACAATAAATCTAATCCTTTCCATGGATAAGATTCAAAAGTACAGCACATAGGAGAACCTTTGAGAATATGGCAAAGCTTTACATTATAAAGTATGCAGTTCATAATGTCACTCTCTATCAAGAACGCGCTCAGAGTATATTTGACATCAATCATGCTACTGGTTTACCTCAAGTGAATCCAATAAACTTGAAACGTTTTAATTTTAAAAGAATAAAGTGAAATAAAACGGTGTATATCCATGAAGAGAATACATCGTCGTTCCATTGAGCGCAGCTTCTCGATAGACAGAACAGCGGTAGAGTAATTCAATTAAACGGCACCACTGCATGTTTAAAAAACCGACCTGTTTCTTTTTCTTCAAGTTCTCTTGCCCGATTCGAAGTCTCATGTCAGTATCCGAGTTTATCTTGACTGGATCGCTCTTGTTAGGACAAGGTAAATGCCATTTACTCGACTTTGATCTCTATTGATCAAACTTGTATTAGACGTGTCTTGGAATGGTGAGCATGTTGTGAAAGGTACATGTAAACAGTAAATCAACAAGATCCCTCGCTAAGTTTAGTTCTAGATCTATGTCTGTATAGCACAGAATGCACAGAATCTAGCCTTTTATATAGTGTATCATTTCTTCTCGAAGCCGTTATCAACCTTACAGCTATCAAACTGTTTACATTAAGACGAGAAAGATGGACTGTGTCAGTATTATACAACTATCTATCTAAAAACCCAATTGACTGATCAAAAATTTATAGTGGCCAGATAGATGCCAATGCCGATACCAGTAACTTTTTAGCCGAAGTGTTTAATGAAGAGGTAAAGTAAACCACATTGTTTCCAAATGCTCTATTGTCTGATCACCTTGTTAGTTTAATCTGTGTGGAACAACAACGAAAGCATTATTGATCCAAGTCAAGAGCAATGATAGTAAGTCTTGAAGGAGGCAAAAAGGAACAACGTATTAATTCTCTGATAAAGTATCTATTGATAACTTGACAATATTGGTTTATGGTGAAAAAGAGATGAGTTCAATCAATATCTATGCACAGCCTTTGATTGATGATATGGAATACCATAGTATATATGAAATGGCTGCAAACAATACCACCAGCAGAGACAAAGAACGTGAACAAATGGTGTTAGATGAGATATTTGGAATAAAGTACAAGTATCAGCACCAAACACAAGACATGACAGCCTCGTCTGATCTCACGTCACCTCCAGTTATGCTTTCTGAACTAGATATGATTCGAAACTACAATTCAATTGATCTCATAGCGCCAACTACAAATCTGCCCTCAAATAGTCAAAAGACTATTACAAAAAGCCGTGTCAATAAGTCTATACCAACCAAATATCCTGCCAGTAGCAGTAGTAAAAAACAGACCCTTCACCCTCGTCATCAAAATATACCACCATCAAAACAAACCCACGAAGAACGAAAGAATGCAAGTATATACTACATGGATCCATAATCTTATTCTAACTTGCTTGTAGCTATTAAAGAGAGCTATCAAACACGAGCTTGGAAAACAAGGCAAGTTCACTATTGAATTATTCCAACAAGTATATGCCAGTGTAAAATATAGTTATGTAAGTATTACTTTACAAGGTCGGCATGTTATTAATCTATCTATTCTAGCGAGATATTATTCAATCAACCGTAGAAATCAATAGAGAATCGCTGCAAATTATAGTTAAGATGCATGTTGATTTTTATTTAAATATGGATAGTGTCATTGCGTTAACCATTAGCAAATAGCTAATGAAAAGATATTATTATTTACACATAATACGAATATTATATAAAAAAAAGAATCTAGTTTAAAGGGTAGTTTCGTGTAGAGCTTGATTATAGTATATGAACAAAAGGGATATGGATTACAAATGAGGTGGAGGATGTTGCTGTTGTTGCTGCTGCTGTTGTTGTTGTTGTTGCTGTTGTTGTTGTAATAACTGTAATTGGTGTTGCTGCTGCTGTAATTGCTGCTGCTGTATTTGCAACTGCAACTGCTGTTCTTCGCGTCTTAATCTACCTCGTTTAAAAGGTGGTTCATGCCAGCCATTACCAATAGTTGCACTCTCTACATTCAAAGGTCGGCCCATAAAAGATACTTCGGCTGGTAGCATGCGTCTTTTCAAGCCTTCATTTGTCAAGGTTGTAGTTGCCTGATCCCATAATCCATCCATGTTACGAAAGTTTTGTAAAGCCGGTACTTCGTGTGTAAAAGTAAATTGAGAATGAGGATCAATTTGAAAAGGATTATTTTGCATAGCTAGTTTAGCGTTTTCTTCTAGTCTAGATCCATGATGAAAGCTGTGATTACTGTTTAATTGGTTGATAGTAATTTGGTTTTGACTCGTATTGTTACCATTCATCGCAGAGGCTGTAGTCGTAGCCGTTGCGGTAGTGGTCGTAGTAGTACTACTATTGTTGGCCGCACTATCGGCATGACCATTCATTTCAGAAGTCAATTGATTGTTCTTTTGACGAGCAAAAGCCAACACGTCTTGTACTGGGATAAACCCGTTTTCTGGTTGCGTGCTGATAAATTCGTATAAATCCTGGAGAGCTTGCTGATAACCTGAAGCGTACGCTTTACGATTCTGGACAAGCGAGTCTTTATACAGTGTCGTAACTTTCAAGGCTGCTGCTTTGAAAGAATCCATTAAGGCATTGTCACTTGATTCATATGAATCCATAATATTGTATTGCCGTCCTCCGTCCATTGACTAAATGATTATCTAGATTTCCCGATGCAAATTGAAAGAAAAGGGGTTCCAAGAAGCTCCCAAAAAGAAAAAAAAATCTGTTTTAAAACCTCTCTGATACTGCGAAGGGACTGGTTGGGCGCGCATAGCAGCTTCTCGAAGCCAAAAAGAGCGGTATTTTAACAATTACATTGCCGCTCTCCAATCCAGTTATTTGTATAGGTAGGCTTTCATTGGATGCGGTATTTACAAGACTGTACCTCCTCCTCCCCTCCTCCTCTCCTCCTCCTCTTCCTGGGGCCTTGAGCCTTCTTGGGCTCTCTTAAGATTCGAAAAGTTTCTTTGATGTTCATTTTGATAATGAAAAAGTTACGATTTGTAAAAAATGATTTAATGATCTTTGTGAAAATACAAATGCGCGTCGGAAGATGTAAAATTTTCTTTGAGAAGACTCCATCAAGTTCTCCCAAAAATATGGCTATAATTCGCATAATTGTAATAATAAAATTGCAAGCTAGCATGTTTATATACTTCACCCATACGATTGATAGACTATATTTACATTCTAAGAAAAAGCGTGATTAGTATTAAATTGAATACATCTGGAATATATTTAGTTTGAATGATCTATAGAATGCTTAACTGATCTCGGTCACAAATCGCATCAGATTACTTTCATATGCTCATAATATTACCCTACACTAATCAAAATCACTGTTCAACTAAAAGTACTATATTTTATTGATTCTCATTTGATTACAAACAGCATATGTACATACTACGTGGATCTTATGATTTGTACATAGATCACTAGGTCGTTCTCAATTTACTGTTGCTTTTAATCATTGTTACATGTTTAAAATAAACTGCTACATTTATTAGACTCATAATTTAACTGAAATATAATGATTACATTTTACTTTACTGATTGGCATTAAATTTCATAGATTTCAAATTGAGATCAGGATTTATAGATCCCCTAGCTGATCTTTGTCAACTATTGCTTTTGGTAAGCTTACTCTAACCTAAAAACGAGCCACTTAACCTACTAGAATCTGCCATTGATTGTATTTCAATGAACAAATCAAATTTACTGATGCTTAAGAGCAGGCACATATACATTTCATAATACAGTAGCTGCTCATCTCTAAATTTTTTGATCAAGATCGGTCAACGTATCACATTAGATAAGTAGACTAGGCCCTGAAATGACTGTATTATTTAACTGATCACGACTTTTCTTGGACTATTATATTACATTTCTTTATTATTTCTATATTACAGTGGGGAAAAGGTGAAATCTAAATGGGAAGTTTAATGTTTGGCACCGCTACGCTTAAGCAATGTGACCTCAGCATTCAATTCAGGCAAAGCACGACCAGTTCCAGAAGGAACAGGCATGTATCCAACCTTGATCAAGTAAGCAATGTAAAGTCCGAGAAGATCATCGCCCATCAAGGGCTGCTTAACACCATCAAGGGCAAGTACAGTTTGAGTATGTGTATCATCCAATTGAGCGCTCTTGGTAGAGGTAGGTAAATCATCGAGCACAAAGTGAAGCAAAGGGAAAAGTGAATGATCTTGTGATTTCAGTGTGTACTCCATCAACTTGTTTCTCCAATCAATATATTCAGTTTGCTGGATTTTGTAACCATAAGTAAGCAAAGAGCCAAACATGTCATTGTAGGTAAAACCAGCAGGATGAGTTACTTGCAAGACACCCAATTGAGTAGAGGTTTGATCGTGGTAAGCAGCACCAGCAACGACAGAGGCTACGTAATCAACAGAACAGCAGTTGACGTCGTTTGACATAGCAGGAAGATAGCCAAGTTCAACACATCCCTTGAGCAAACGCCAGATAAAGTCGTCAGTGTTAGTAACACCTGAGCGCGAATCACCCAAGATGTAACCAGGACGGATAATAGTGGCAGGCATACCGCGCTTTCTAGCTTCCAAAATCAACTTTTCTGAAACCCACTTGCTTTGACCATAACCATTTTCAAGGCCAATGCGACCGTTTTCGAGATCGTTGTTTTCAGAGACAGGTGCACCAGATTCAAGGAAAGCAGGTGTATCGAGAACAGAAGTTGATGAAACAAAGTGGAATGACTTTTGTACTTTTTCAGAAGCTAAACGCATGGCCCATAATGTTCCGATAACATTAGGGGCGCGCAATTGATGGTAAGGATAAATCCAGTGAACAAGAGCACCATTATGGACAACAGCATCAGCTTCAGAAGCGCAATGACTCCAGTCGGCATCCGATAAACCAAGACGATCGCTACCTAGATCACCACAAATAGCTTCAATGCGGTTTTCCCAAGCATCGTTCCAAACTAAATGATCAATAGCAGCTTTCTTGACACGTTCAAAAGCGTTTGCATTATCCTTGGCACGAACAATACAGATAACCTTCTTGGTGTTTGCATAGCTGAGAAGCTTGTCGAGGATAAATGCTCCCAAGAAACCAGTTCCACCCGTCAAGATAAATGTACGGCCATCAGCAGAAGGAGCCGACAAAGGACTGTAAGAGCTTTGGAGGAACTCTTTGGCCAAAGGCTCAAGATCACCAGCGTAATCGACGACTTCTTTCTTTTCGGCTTCATTTTGCTGTTGTTGATCTTCAAGATGATTTTCGAGCAAGAGATCACCATTTTGTAACTTGCCAACTTCGCGAGCAAGACCAGCAATGGTAGGTTCAGCAAACACAAGACCTAGAGGAGCTTCCACTTGGAACTTTTGACGAATCTCAAAGATAAGACGAGTTGCGATCAAAGAATGGCCACCAATATCAAAGAAATTATCGGTCAATCCAATCACAGGATCAGATGAAGGTAAAAGTTTCTTCCAGATACCATGAATAATCGCTTCACTTTGAGACATCTCAGGAAGTTCAGCGTTGGTAGCGTCATGGGCAGGAGCAGCATTCTTGTTGAATTGAGCAGTATCAGGGAAAGGCAACGCGTTCTTATCAACCTTACCGTTAGGAGTAAGAGGCATACGGATCAAAGGCACAAAGACAGCAGGAATGGCATAAGAAGGAAGCTTTTGCTTCAAATAATCGCGAATATTCTTGATCAATCGGCGGAAATGACGGCTAGAGCGAACATCATTTGGATCCAATTCATCTTCCTCTTCAGTAGCACTTGCAAAATCGCCATCAGCAGCAGACAAGTTAGGAACAAAGTAAGCAACAAGCGTTTGTTCTTCGTTCTTATCACGACGGACCAGGGTGACATTCTCTCTGATACAAGGATGCTGAGACAAATGAGTATCAATTTCACCAAGTTCAATACGGAAACCACGGATCTTGACTTGATCATCAGCACGACCAGTACATTCGACGTTACCATCAGGACGATAACGGCCCAAGTCGCCAGAACGATACATGCGATCACGCTTACCCAAATAGTATTGCTTCCAAGCATCACCTTCTACGCAAGATTCATCTTTACCGTCATCTTTACAGGCATCAGCAACAAACCAATTAGGAATAAATTTTTCTGCAGTAGGCTCGGGCAACTCGAGGTAACCTTCAGCAAGACCAGGTGCACGAACGTAAATCTCACCAATCTCACCGACACCACACATCTTAGTACGGTCATGGCGATTTACGACCAAAAGTTGAACATTCACCATACCCTTACCAGCTGCAATTACTTCCTTTTCGGAACTCAAGAAAGCAGGATGAGAAGAACGAGCAGGAACGATAAAGTGGGATACAGAGCGTTGGGTTTCAGTGGTACCATACATGTTAATAACAGCAACATTGGGTGCATATTTTTGAATACGAGCAGCATCACGCTTAGTCAAAATATCACCGACAAAGAAGGCGTTGATAAGAGAGGGGATTTCAACTTGAGCATGCGAGGAAAGAAGTTGACCCATAGCAGGTGTTAAATGAGTGACGGTTACTTGAGACTTGTTCATCCATTCAGCAAGACGACCAGGAATACCGATGTCTTCAGAAGTAGGGATATGAAGCTCAGAACCCAAGAAAAGAGGTGTAAAGATATCACGTTGAATAGGATCGTGGGCAATACCGGAAAGCATAGTGAACTTGTCTTTACTGGAAATACCAAAAGTCTCAGCCATCCATGGATAGAAATGAGTCAAAGAAAAGTGTCTGCCTCGGACACCCTTAGGAATACCAGTACTACCGCTAGTGAAACTCAATGTACCAATGCTATCAGGACCAATAACAATACCTGTGTCTTGAGATGCCTTTCCGCGTATACTATCAAGGATATCTCCGCTGCCATTGGCCAAAGAGCCACCACTCAATTGACCGTCCTTACCAATCTTGAGGTTTGGAATCTCACAAACAATGTTTTGCTCGGTTTTGATATAGTCTCTAACAGAATCCGCAATCTTGCCAGCTTCCCTCAACACAATCAAACCGCGAGGCTTAGCAACTGAGAGATAGATTTCTTGACGCGCAGGAGGATAAGCAGGGTCTAATAGATGAAAGAAGCAATGAGTACTCATTATTCGATTGAAACCGATTGTTCCAACTTACCAATTACACTGAATGTAGCGCCGGCTTTAAGGACACCCATGATAGCAATAACAAGATCAACGCCTCTATATGCATAAATCATCACGACATCTTCTCGTTGGATGCCATTATCCACTAGATAGTGGGCTACTGCGTTTGAAGCATGATGGATTTGTTCATAGGTATAAGTAACAGTAGCATCAGATCCATCCAGAGATTCGATGATACATGTACGTTCGGGATGCTTCTTTGCGTTGGCCGAGAAAATATCTGTAATAGCACCTCTCCATTGGGACCAGTGTAAATCAGATGTTGGGTCTGGTAGTGGAGACCCTTCTAGCCCAGAATCAGATAGAGGAATCTGTCCTACAGGCAAATCCTGTGACTTGGCGCCTATTTCGATTACAGTGGCCAATTGAGAAAAGAGGTATTCAATACGTCTTGGAGAGAATAGAATTTGGTTATATACAACGCGAATGGAGACAGGACGAAGGAAAGAGGTTCTAAGAGAGGATGATTGTTCTGGAGACGAGATAAAGACTGTCAAGTCAGAGCTAGCAGAGGTATTTGCCAAATGTTGTTGCGAAGGTTGGTCGATTTCATTGTAAAAACGTACGCGACAAAGAGGTCTTCTGCTATCAGGATCTGTGCCAGCGTAAATGGCTTCGTATAATTGATCAAATGGGACTTCTTGACTCAGAGCTTCTTCTTCAACCTATGATTAATCCGTATCAGAATATCGTGTTTCACCGATAAATAAATCTCCTTCAACACAACCCTTTACTTTACCTTTGTGACCATTTCAATTATACTATTCAGAGTATTTGCAGGATCCACATTAAGACGCAAGAGAAGAGGATTTCCTGATGGTGAAGAAGTACCAATAGCAAACTCCTCGTCGCCAGTGTAACGTTGAAGCAGGACTGAGAATGCAGCCAAGATGACAGAGAAAGGTGTAGGGCGCACAGGCGTCATCGAGCATTGAGCAAGGCCTAATAGAGTTTGTTCGGAAAGATCGAAATTTAAAACTTCTTCTACAGTACGAGCAGGCAATGGTCTTGGATAATCAGTGGGGACTTGTAAATCAGACAAGTTTTGAAGACGAGCCTTCCATAATGCAATGTTGTCTGCAGAATTCACCATTTTTATTATGTATGTACAAATGATTAATTACAGATGAAGTTGTATATGTGTATTCAAGAAGAAGAAGAAATATAGAAGGAAAATAAGAATATATATGCGCTAAAACTCTACTTCCTTAATAAGGGAATTGATAGAGAGATGGTAGATCAACAGTCATGAAGCTTCGAAACCGAAATGCGCGGGATTTAAACTGGCCTTTGAAAAAGATCGAAATTCCTTTTAAGGCTTCACGACTGATTATCAAAGTTTTTTAGATTGATGCTTCCTTTCGCATTGATGAGCGGCTTAGTGGACCTAGTAAGGGATACGGATAAAAGTCGGTCTTTACTACAAGATCCTTTTATACTGGAACAAGAAGTTCACAAACTTGTAATTTCCATCTGATGGCTATGCACAATAGGGTTATTCATACAGACAATGAGCTGAGATAACATTTAGCAAATCATGAAATATGCATAGGGCCAAATTAGTCCTTTCTTCCAAATTAAATTTTATAATAATCCAGGCTATAGCTATGATACAATCTGAACTTCTGGGCATGAAGTTTAGACCAGAGACCAAGGCCACTTACCAAAACTTACTAGTTGATAAAAGCTTGGTAGATGCTACAGTCCATTTGATTCGCCTGTATCCAATGGGACATTAAAGCGGGATTGATAGATTATTGATCTCGTGTATATGCAATATATGTAATCTATTGTATATTATAAATAACATAATAGGTAAAATCGCAGTAATATAGTAAGTTCAATGGTCTACTCTATACTGCAGCTCATTCTGATCACGGGTTACTTACCAAATGTGACATTTCACCGCAGTCGATAAAATACATCGTTGAACAACTGATAATAAAAGAAAAGAAACAAAGGTTGATCTGATAGCTGAATTTAATGCAGAGGAATTACTAGTTGTTTCATTACAAAATCTGAATACTATTATTATTTATTATTATTATTATTACCCTTCGTATTGAAACACCTCGTCAAATAACATGTCTATTTTGAAGATTCCAATTTGATTCCAATCCCGTCCCAGTGCTTTATTTATTACTTTTCACTTAATGCAATTTATAAGGTTGTTTGCAATAATATGAGAATCCGTCAATTAAAACCATCAGGTGTTGTTGGTAGTTGACCACTAAGTGGCATCCTCAGTGAAACTGTAGTTAGTGGTCTGTTTGGACCATGGTTTGAAATATAAAAAACAATGATACATTATACAGTATGCTTCTAAATTGTTTTTTCTGATATCGTTAACAAGTAGTTTAAATGAATACTGCAATGAGATTATTTTGCTTTTAGCGTTATATACGTAGAGGATTACAGTTGACCGCTTGAACAATGAAGAAAAATACAATATGCATACCAAACATGGCTTTTTTTATTATTTTGCAAAACATTGAGAACGAAAGCACACACTAGCCTTTTGAAAAAAAAAAATTGCTTTAAAACCGTGGAAGAGCCTATTTTTAAGAGTTTTCTCACAAGATACTGAAAAGATATCCAATGTTATAGACAGAAACTGCATTAGGATTGCATTGTTTTTGGTTTAAAACTTATAGCAGAGTCATTCAAGTAGAACAACTAGGTTATAAAGTTCAAATAAAGTACCCATTGTATTTCTTTTTGATAGCTTTTATTTATTCATTATGTTGCATAGACCTTTAATCTTTCTTTTTTGCATTACAGCTATGCGGTTAATTCATCACAACGACCATTACCGAATAAAAGAAAGAAGGCACAGAGGAAGACAAAATTAAAGAAGTTGGATTGGGCAAGATGAGGAGAAACAAAATGCTATGCGAATCACAAAAACCAAAAACACGCATCTGGAGGAAGTTAGTTATATTAAATACGTTGAATTATATAAGATTGATAAGCTCTCTTATATCAAATTGTTGAATGATACGTTCCAACGCAACTATGACTATTCTTTGACAGAAGAAGCATATAATCTTTTCAAATCAAGGTACGCGGAGGGCAAGTTATTATACACAAATTTGAATTCTATAACACTTGGAATCGTAATTACCTAATAGCCATTTAGAGTACTGAGCTTTAATATATGGAAGAAAGAGAAGAAGCTCTCTAAAGCCACCTACCTGCGCAAATTTGGAGCAATCGCTGATTTACTCTTCAGAAACACAAGTTTGTCCACTAAAAATAGAGAGACTGTTGTGTGTACTTCGGCCAAACACATGCAAACATTGAATACTAACAATGAAGGTGAATTTGGCTGGTGAATCGACTTGTTAATTTGTAACGACAAAGATAAAGATGGTGATATTGCGTTATGTTCTGTTGAATCCAAGAAAGCCTATGTCAGTCCTTCTACTTTACTTTGATAGCAATATAAAAACCTACGCCTGAATGCTTGTATACTTAATGATATCTATCTTCTAGTCCAAAGCAATGAAATGACAATGGTATATTTGGATTCTTTTTTAGGGCATTATGCTTATACAACATATTCATTTAAAACCAATAATCGATTCATTGCCTACAAAGTTTGTCACTTTACCGCTATTAAAAGTTTACTCGGACTTGACTTGTGCCGCAAGTCAAGTGTCAATCTTTACACTCGGAAGGCACGCGCAAAGTTAATAAGCCTGCTCTTCTACCTTAAGTAATGCACACTACACGCATGTACACGCATATATATATATATATATATATGTAAATTATATATACATTTTATTAGGTAAAGCACATATTTAAAAAAAAAATAAAGTAATACTAATCTTGAGCTTGTTTAGGAATAGCTTCATTTGTGCGAACAGTATCTTCCAGATCAATGTTCTCTGTTGATAGTTTTGAATAACTAATTCTATTGATAGCTTTGTAATAGCGTGTAACAATGTATGCGAAATAGAACTATATAGCGTATTAGTACATACAAGTTAGTTTTAAGCTAATACTTACATGGATCAGGCGCAGTACAACCAATACTACAATGCTAACTTGGCTTTCCATTTTGAAGACCCGGTCATGTTCTGCGAGTTTTTCTGGATCATCTGCTAATTCTAGCAAGCTGTGATCTGTGTATACAAACCATGTTACTGCGAACCAAATAGTAGATATGGAACTAACAAAGCAATCCAACCAAAATATCATTGTAAACCAACGTAAAATGCGAATATTATCCTAGACAATTGATTCAGCTCATTGCAGTCTATTCATAAACTGAATTACTTACTGTATACAGGCCATATAATCCGTATGAAAATACTACGATTGCAATTAAACAATAGACATATATCGCAGTCGTCAACATATCAGTGAAATCAAACGAGAGAATCCCATAAAATCCAGACAGTTTATTTAACTGTAATCAAAAAGTCAGAAACAGCGCCAAGTCCTTGATTCAAACTACTTACAATGCCAAAAATCGTAATGAGTGTTACTCCTATAAAACTCGACTGTAAGATCAACCACCCTTTTGAAATCCACGTTCACATGTACCTGTTCTTATAGGAATGAAGCCGCAGCATTGACGTCCTTTTGGATATGCCATGTCGATTCAATAAAAGTAATATAAAAAAGTACAGAAAAAAAGTGTTACGATCACTGGGCTTTTATACTTACAAAGTCCGATTGTATGCTCTACTGACGGCATCACGGCTAATTTCTCGGTGCGTAGTTTCTGCCACCAAATTAAAAAGCACTACCAATGACCAATGGTTTCGTTCCTTACAAGCAAACTGGAAAAAAAACAAGGTAAATACCCTTTTGATACTTGATTGAGCTGGTATAACGAAACAAGTATGTGTTTATTCTGGATGGCGTATTAGTTTCTATATACTGTTAAAGAATCATAGTATGTCAGCTCTTTGTTGGTCTAGAGATGATTTGTGAGTAAGCCCTTATTTTTTTTGCTGCACCGAGTACCGATTATGACCAATCTCCGATATCCAATGACCAGTTGATGTCGATTACCGGTGTTTTAAATGTTATTATGGTAACCAAGCAGGAAGTGAACCCTTCAATATTACTCTTTTTCACTTCTAAAACAGTTTATAGAAAAACATAATGACAAATACAGGGGCTGGTAAAACCGTTTACCAAGTACTAAGGTCTTACATTCCAATCGAAGATATATTGGTCTTGAAAGATTTAGCACCTTTTGCGATTGGATCTTTTCTTGCCATCTATGCTTTCTTACTAATAACAGACGGATACTACTTTTTGATATTCATGGTGCTTGGATTCAGCCTTGGTGCTTTCTATTTCAATAACAAAGATGGAAATTTGAAGATAGAGCAATATGAACGAAACTTGTCTTATACTGAACAAGCACTTGAACAAGTATGTTTTTTTTTAATTAGTTTATGCAGCACAAATACTTATTATGTATCCAGTTCAGTAATAGCATCGAACCACCAAAACAAGTAGAACTATATTATCCACCGTTGACAAACGTTGTAAACCAATTACTTGATTATGTAATGCGCGACTTTGTTTCTAGTTGGTGGAGTACTTTGAACATCCACAACGACGCGACTTTTGAGAGATTAGCACGAGAAAGATTAAACATTGTATTTTTGAACGTTCAAAAGATCTTGCTGAACCAAGAAAGAAACGACATAGTTATGTCTACGCTGTATGGTGTAGCAAACACTTTGATTATCCATATGGTAAGATGGGATATTCTCTCCTTGTGTTCTATTAGAAACTAATTCTATAATAGAGAGAATGTAGAGCTTTGGAAGACTCTGGGTTAACCATGGACAAGTATGTGATAGAAAACCCTCAATCACCTTTTGCACAATTACTTTCAAAAGAGGAACAACATCGCCAACTTCGAACACTCAGCCAAACATTTTTAAGACGTACTATACCAGCAGCTGATAGAGATTCTCTTTTGTTGATGAGTTTGTTTAAGGAGCTGCTAGCTACTTATTTGTTTGGGGGTATCTTGGACAGCTTGAGTGATCCAGACTTTCTCAATTGTTGGATCGTCGACCTTTTATCTGATAAAGAAAAAGCAAAAGCCATCAGTTCTACCCTCTCGGCTGCTGTTCTAGCTGAAAACGATGGATTATCCGACATCTGTACCAGCGAAGTTCGAAATTCAACTGAAGAAGAGGATAACAGTAGTGTAGAACAGGTTACTCCCCCAGATACGCCAGAACTTTCGAGATCTTCAGAACAGTTCAAACCTACTCCTATTGCTACACTCCCCAAGAACAATGATACAACTATATTGGCTTCTTTACAATCCCCTCCCCCAGCACAATCACCTTGGGGCCCTCAGTCCATGATCTTTGCGCGTGGCTCTGTTAACTTCACAGTCATGGATATATCTGCACCTCAATCCAATGACGATCCATTGGATAAAACTGAGCTTGTGTACATTATTCAAATTGAACGACCTGCTATGGATGATCATGCTGGCTCTGAAGGCGGTGGCTATGTTATAACGAGAACGTATGCAGATTTTGAAAGCTTCCATACAATTCTAAGTGCAAGACATGCTAAACGTGCAGCAAAGCTCTTATTAAAATTGCCATTGGACACTACAGCAAAATCGTGGCTGAAGAAACCCTCAGCCCAACAAAGAAGAAGAGTGTCTATGGAAACCATCAGTCGTGGTTTAGAAAAATACATTGACATGGTGGTACAGGATGACGAGTTAGGTACAGATCAGATAATCCTACCCTTTTTGAGAAAGGAACGAAGATCCGAAATTGCAGATGGAGGAAACATGGTCTCATTTGCGCAAGAATATATGCAAGAAGTGGCTGCTATCCATGCTTTGTCTGATGCAGCTATGGCAAATAATACAAAATCAAGATCCCTGTTTTCTCGTAATAGTAGTAGCACACTCAACAGTATGAATAGTAGTAGCGCGGCACTCAATGTCCAACATCCTCCTTCTACAGAAGAGGATTCCAATAACAAATGGTTTGCTCCAAGAACAAAACCAAGAAATGATTCCATTTCAAGCATGCATAGTACGCTATCTAAAGATAGTTCAGCAACTGTAACAAAGGACGAGAGCGAAGAACATGAAGACAATATAAAAAAATCACCACTTGTTGAGCATAGAGTGTTGCAAGATATTGAAAGCAAGCTTAAACATCCAGATACCCCAAATGGCAACAATAAAGCTTTATCTGCTATGGATGTCGAGCTTTTAATAGAAACCACTTACGCTTTAATAGTAGAAATATTCAATCTCACCACCTCCAACAATAAGGCTTGGATGCGAAGATCCATCTTGAATTTACTAAGGGAAATTGTTCGTCGCTCCTATGCTCAATTTATATCTGAACAATACACAGACTTTGTCAACGAATACATGTCGCCCGATGCCATTGTCAGCGTATTGAATCGATTGGGAGAGCAATTCTGGCCTGAAGGAAAATGGATGCTGGATGGAAAAGAAGAACAAACAAAACGTACAGAACAAGACAAGGAAGAGAGCAGACAATTGGCTCGCAGTATGATGATGACTGAGTTGATTCCAAATACTGTAAGACAACTGATTGGAGATCAAAACTGTAATACAGCTATGGATCGTATGTGGGCTCGATGCCAGGATCCTAGTTTAAACAGAGTGCTTATTTTGCAGGTCTTGGAGCGCATCATTAAACCAATCCTGGGTTAAAATAAATGAAAACAAATGTACATATATAACTTACTATTTTATTACTGAAACATGAAATATATCAATTTTGCCTTGATTAAACAAGCGCTCTAATAGACACAGTATGGTTCATTCTGAGCATGGAGTGCCGAGTCGATGCTATATATTCACAAAAACCGGACATTGCATATAGTCTATTTTTTTTTTTTGAATACTCGCGCTATCACTGCATTTCTACAAAATACAAACAACAAACTTTTATCAAAAACACTTTGATTAACTAAAATAAATAATAAGAATATTTTGCACGATTAGATATACCATTACAATATACATAAACTATGTTAAAACAAGTCCTATTTATCAACAGCTGTGTGTTATCAAATTTTTTATGTACAATTGCCAAAGGCCAATAGAAAGTGAAGAAATCCGTAATAGCACTCTTTTGCGTTTTGGGTGTATGGTATATAATTTATTTTTGTTATAATAATTAAAGATATATCTTGATGCTTGCCTTTTTTTGATATAAAAACAGTTATGAAGCGAATGGACAATTTTCAGCGAGTGCAGAGCCATCAGATCCAACAAGCTCCCAACTTTAATGAATCTGGCAGCTCTTTTTTGTGTATATGTGTGCGTGTTTTTATATAACCATATAGGTAATGCATGCCGTTTATGTTGACTTTATGGTTAAGTTTTGTCTTTAAGATCCCTTTTAACATGAATATCAGCTATTGTTAGACAGAGAATAGCGCAAGCCAGAATAATAGATTGGTATATATATATAAAAGGCTTAGGCATATACAGTCTTTTGGTTTCAATTGTTTAAGGCCTCTTGAATTCAACATTCTCGACAACAATAAACGAGAAAGGAGATATTATGTTGATGAAGCGTTTTCCGGCTACTCTAATAGGGACCTTTGTACAAGTATGTTTTGGCTGCGAACTGCAGTCTATTTGTTATCGGCATCTTTATTTACACGCTAAATCTTTGGTTATAGATGCCAGTCAAAAGCTAAGTCGGTAGTACTAAAGCACTATATTGAAAAGTAACCAAGAACTATAAACCTTCTTAGCTGAAGACATAGACGATCTTTATTAAGAAAAAGAGAATTTTATATATATATATATATATTTATTCTACATTCAGTGCACTTAATAATAGACCATTGAATCAACAAAAGATAATCAGTAAGATGGAGAATCTGAGTTCTGCAATCAAAGCTTTCTTGCCTATTATGGATTCTCATCTAAATTCAAGCAAACTAGGTTCAACCAGCTCTACCATTGGCTGATCTTGGTTCGGTAATTGAATCACCGTACAAATGTGACTATGAGAAGATTATGATAATCAGTTTTGATGGATTCGATTTCATTTTCTGAACATTATATAAAACATTCCGCAAGTCAAAGCTATTTCTTTCTACTTTCAACCCTCTTTTTTCACTTACATTTATCATCACCATGGCTCAAAACGGTCTTCAAGCTAACGGCAGCAATCAACCCAAGGAGGCTGCTTCATCCCCATATATGTCAAAGGACCCCAATTCAAACGTCAATAACTTCAAGATCATTGAATCTACACTCAGAGGTAAAAATTAAAACAAAACCATCAGTATACATTGCAAATTGCTAGTTTACTCATTGGATTGATGTCTGTAGAGGGTGAGCAATTCGCTAATGCTTTCTTCTCAACTGAAAAGAAGATTGGTAAGTTGTGTGAAAGGGTTTTTAAATGTGCCGAAACATGGTCTTGAAGAAGAAATTCATCATCATTCTTTTTATAGAAATCGCCAAAGCACTTGATGATATCGGTGTTGATTATCTTGAATTGACTTCACCTGCTGCTTCTGAACAGTCTCGTAATGATTGTACTGCCATATCTAACCTCGGTTTAAAGGCCAAAATCTTGACTCACGTTCGTTGCCATATGGACGACGCCAAGTTGGCTATTGATACTGGTGTTGACGGTCTTGATGTTGTTATTGGTACTTCCAGTTTCCTTCGTGAGTTCTCTCATGGCAAGGATATGGATTACATCACCAAGCAAGCCATTGAAGTTATTACTTATATCAAGTCCAAGGGCCTTGAAGTCCGTTTCTCGACTGAAGATTCTTTCCGATCCGATCTCGTTGATCTCTTAAGTATCTACAAGGCTGTTGACAAGATTGGCGTGAATCGTGTCGGTATTGCTGATACTGTCGGTTGTGCTAATCCTCGTCAAGTCTACGAGCTCGTCAAGACTTTGAGAAGCGTCGTAAGCTGTGATATCGAATGCCATTTCCACAACGATACGGGTTGTGCTATTGCAAATGCATATGCTGGTAAGTTTTATACTACTAAGGAAAGTGTTGAGAGTGAATACTGATGGTTACACGACTCTATAGCTTTGGAAGCTGGTGCTACTCATATTGATACCTCCGTCCTCGGTATCGGTGAACGTAATGGTATCACACCCTTGGGTGGTCTTTTGGCCAGAATGTACACTGCCGATAAGGAATATGTAAAGAACAAGTACGATCTCTCCAAGATTCGTGAAGTTGAGAACATTGTAGCTGAAGCTGTTGAAGTTACTGTTCCTTTCAACAACTATATTACTGGTTATTGTGCTTTCACTCACAAAGCTGGTATTCACGCCAAGGCCATCTTGAACAATCCTTCTACATATGAAATCTTGAATCCCCATGATTTCGGTATGACTCGTTATGTCAGTATTGGTCATCGTTTGACAGGTTGGAACGCTGTAAAGAATCGTGTGGAACAACTTGATTTGGATTTGACTGATGAAGACGCAAAGGCTGTTACTGCCAAGATTAAGGAATTGGCAGATGTGAGACCTCTCTCTCTTGACGATGTTGATGGTAAGATTTGTTCAGAATTAATAATACGCCGTATTAACCGCCTTTGCTCTAGTTTTACTTCGTTCTTATCATCAGGCCAAGGCCGATGGCGTGCACGCTCATTTCTTGAACAAGATTGATAACCCTGAGCAAATCGCTTCTATCAGTGCTGAGACATCTGCATAAGCCGTTGAACAAACACCCACGCTCTCTTTCTCACCTCATATCAACATTATAAATATTGCCATTTCTGAAAAAAATCAAGCCAAAGTCATATTAGAATCAACTTTTATTTCTTTTCCTATATATATAACTTATTTATCTTTGTAATATTCTCTTATAAAATAAAAAGAAACCCTCATCAATAATGCTTCTAACGCCATATCTATCTTTCTAAAAACTTGGACCAAGTATGGGAGATATCCAAAAATAGACCATGTCAAAACTCAATGGTTTGCAACCAATTATAAGCCTATATTCTCTGGCAGCTGACGAAGCAACACAACTGGCTTATAAACAAGAACTGAGCAGTGTGCTAAGGCGCTAGTTACAGTTTGCTGTTGTGAATAAATATCATATGTGTTGAATTTCAGTTAAATAAAACCTTACCAATTGTGCGGCTTAGCTTAGGCTTAGTCTAATAATAATTAGATACAGTTGACCGAGATTGGCTAAAAGATCTGGTGATTATGAACTGTATGTAATAAATGAGTAATTATATGGACACGTATTTATATTTATTGCGTTATTGTTAAATAAAAACTGGTATACATGCTACAGTTCATTTGGATTGTATTAAATGTATTTTCCAGGTGCGATTTTAAACCAGGATCTATTGAGAGATCTACTTTTTATCTGCAATGCCGTTTATATATTAATTACTGCAGCATTCTTCACTAATGAAACTGGGAAATCCCATGAGTGACAGAATCTGTATAGCCTTTCATAAATAAAACACAAAGGAAGGAAAATTATTCCTGATAATAGATACTGTTAGACAATTTATCAGCGCATTTCATATCATTCCTTGAGGAGATTAGTATATAAACTGCTCTATAATTCACACAAACACCCGAAAATGAGGATCTACATGCTAGCGCTACTATTGGTTTAATATACATGATATTTACTGCCTTGGACATCTAAACATATACCGTGTATATTGTCGTCATTTATATGATATGTGTATAATAGACGAGTTGGCATTCTGAAGCGCAAATTACATCAAGTGAAACACATCACTCCCCATGATCTCGCTCTCGGGGATACATTGATCTTGGTTCACTTGATAACCAACCGTCACTTCATTCACTAAATAGAATGGCTTGAAAGCATTTTTTGCAGCCGGTATCTACTTGTAATTTACATTCTAGCGCAAAATAATAATATGTTTGTATACATGTTTAATATGAATACACAATAATTTATATGATGGCAGCAGTAATAGTAATAGTAGTATTGTTTATAAAAAGTTGAGACCAAAACCGAATTGAAACTTTGGTTCAGGCAAGTCCGTAGATTGATATTTCAAAGGTATACAATAATTGGCTTCAATTCTAGCAATACTGTGATGGAAAATCAAACCAAAACCAACGGATGTACGAGGAGTTTCACTCAAGGTTTTGATGGTATCACCTACACTGACGCCCTCTGTGCTAGTGACAATGCTACCAGCATTGGCAAAGGCATGTGCTTTGACAGGCAAATGAGTCAAACCAGGAATGGAGGATATTAAACTAGCACCAGCAGCCCAATAACCCTCACCACCTACAGCATCATCTATATGATATAAATTGAGTTTAGGTATTCTTTCACGTATGTATACTACTTACTGCCGTCTCTTTCACCAATACCGCCCATCTTGAAGCCACGGACAGACAAAGGACCACCCAAATAGAAGCGATCGGATACAGTAGGGGCTTTATCCTTGGCCTTGATTTCATCATCCAACAAAGTAGAGAACAAACCAGCTCTGAAAGAAGTACTGAAGATAAGCTTACCACCATCCTTACATTCAACAAGAGGTTGATGGAAAGAAGCATTTAACTCGTGCTTCAAGAAACTGGTATCGCCGCGGCCTCCCAAACCGGCCAATTCTTGATAGATGCCGAGAAAGTGACCTCTGGTAGGCAAAACTGCATTGTCGCGTTGATCGCGTACAAAGGAGTGAAATACCGATTGTTTCGAGTTGGCGCCAGATTGAGCACGAACACTAATGATAGAATAATAAGTATGACGCAATAAGAACAATGGATATACTGCAACATTACGTGCTGGAAGAAGTAGACAAGGCCAAGACATCGCGGTGAGTTACAGCATAAGAGACTTCATGTTCACCATATTGGGTCCAACCCTTCAGACGAAGACCAGTGGCCTTGGAGCTTTCCTTGAATGCGTTGATTTGAGAATGATCTCTGATTGATCCATTAACAAATACGCCGATTTTAGTATTGGCATTTCCTCGGAAAGGTGTTTCAAAAACACCCTATCAACCATCGTTTAGATATTGATCTTTTTACTGCTATACATATATATATATGTATATATATATATATTATATCTAAATACCTCAACAGCAGCCTTCGTACGATTTCCAAATGAGAAATTAGCCGAGACAGCCTCAGCACCACCAAACATATTACGCAAACCGACACCGCCGTTCTACGCCAAGAAATCAATAGCCATCACAATTATCGAATACATGGATTCTTACCAATTCAGCTTGGTTATTGCCAACATTAACCTTGGTTTGGAATAAACCCTTATCTTTTTCCTTTAAATGAAGCGTGACATCCACAGTATCTGCGACTTGTTGGTTAGTATCGAGATAGATCTTGATTTCATCAAAAATATCGTGCTTTTGAAGCTGGCCAGCAATCGATTGGACTTTTTTCAAGACTTCTTCGGTTGTACTAGCACTAAAGACGTTGGAAGTGACACTGTTCAAGAAAGAGTTGCGTGTTTTATCTGTGCCCAAGATACGTAGCGTGTTGACGCGAAGAGGAGCTTCAGCAGGCACGTTCTAAAGATAAAACATAAGTATCTATTATGTATTTTTGCGACAAGCTCATTTACAGCTGGAATAGGCGTGTCTTTTGTAAATGTAGACATTGTATTATGCAATCTAGTACGAAATGAACAAGAGAAGCTTTTTTTTTTATTGTTTTCTCGGGAAATAGTGACTACTATATTATGCCACTTGTCCCCTGCCAAAGGTTTTAGTTATAAAACACCGCTTAGATCGCGTTCTAAATTGGGGTCAATGTCTCTTGGACTGGTAATTAACTGATCCACATAACCCATATCATTGGCCTTGGAGTACTTGGCTCTCTTGGAAGTAGGTGTAGTGATACTATACAAAAAAGTTAATGAAACGCCAATAACAACCAAAAAGATGTTTACCTGTTGTGACGTCTCAAACCTCTCATATCAATTTTGAGACTATGCTTTCTCGCTTTAAACATCTTGACTTCTTCAATGATTGTCTCTTTGATTTCTTCTACTGTATTCAAAGATTCAAAAGAAAAGTCCACAGTAGCATAATGCGAAGGCTATGCATGATATAAGTGTTT
Organism: Actinomucor elegans; assembly: GCA_026027325.1. NCBI lineage: Eukaryota > Fungi > Mucoromycota > Mucoromycetes > Mucorales > Mucoraceae > Actinomucor > Actinomucor elegans. The sequence goes on from JAMSLZ010000018.1 coordinate 144,029, forward strand.
GAATATTCAATAGAGATATACACGTACCTCATCGTCAGGATCATGGAATAGTTCAAAGTAAGGGTGTTCCAAAGCAGTTTCTACTTGGATTCTTGAAGCTGGATCAAAAGTTAATAGCTTTTCCAATAGATCTAGTGCTGTATATATTCGTTAATAGATAGTAATACACCTTGTATATGTATATACCTCGGGGAGTTGCATTTGGGTATAATTGACCAAGCGGTATCTGTTCAAACTTTTCCAAGCTCTTAATATACGTTTGTGCCTAAATAAGAATGAGTTATACAGTCTATTGAACGGCGATATAACTTACTCTTTCGCTTCCGATACGATTTAATGTAGTATCATCCGGTGTACCCAGTATATACAATATTTGGTTCAACTGATCAACGACTAGTGACACGCATCAATATACGCTTGAAATCGATTGTATGAATGTACTTACAATTACTGCCTTTGAATAATGGCTTACTACCAAGTAATTCGGCAAAGATACAACCAAGACTCCACATATCAACTATAGAACGTATTAGTCCATCATGAAATTTATAGAGATGGTCTACTTGCTTGCTTTGGTGTAACTTCTAAAACTCAACATAATCTCTGGAGCTCTGTACCATCTTGTCGCAACATACTCTGTCATGAAGCCTGCATCTCCTTCTTTGTTCTTGGAATCAACATAACCACGAGCCAACCCAAAATCACAAATCTATTAAAAGGCTTACTAAATATACACTTGTTGCCTTAAAAAGTATGTTACCTTTAGTTCGCACTTTGTATTGACTAGAAGATTACTTGGTTTCAAATCACGGTGAAGTACCTATGGAGTGGTTTATACATGATTTTTGAGCTTAACTCAATTACTTGTTTTACCTTACATTAGCACTATGAATGTATTTTAGCCCGCAGCAAGCTTGATATATAAAGCTTTGATAATGTTCATCTGTGAGTGGCTGTTGAGATCGAATAATTTGATGCAGATCAGCTTCCATCAACTCTTGATACAAGTACCTTAAAAACAAGTTTAGAGTCAAGTGCTAAACAGTGCATAATTACTTACAGTTCGTTGAAATCGGAATAATCGACTATATCCATATCAAATAATCCAATGATCTACGGGTGAGTAAGTATACATATCTATCTTTTGTACTCGTGCATACATACATTTTTATGCCCATTGAAATGCTCCAATAGCTTGAGCTCTCTCAGTGCGCGTTTAGTCAGAATGGGTCTCTCAAACAGTTTAATAACCTATCAGGGGTTTAGTTTAACGCATGAGCTAAAGTATACTATAAAGACCTTCTTAATGGCGCATTTTTCCCCATTTCTCGTATTGACAGCCGAGCTAAATTGCAAAAAAGATTACCATCTCTCATCTCGTTATAAAAAAAAAACGCGATTACCAAACAAAACCATATGCACCTTGGCCAATCTCTTTGACTAGCTCGTACTTTTCAGAAACTTGAAACGTTTGATTGAAACAAGGAAACGAATGATGTCCCATTTTGATTAAAACAGATTATAACAAAAAGAAAAGGTTTAAAAAGTATCTTTTCCAAAGATGCCCTATTGTGTTATTCTGTACTATGTCACACAACAGTATCCCCGTTTAAAGGAATCCACATCACCAAATGCCTTTATTAACCATGGAGAACGCTTTATTATTGCGCGCATGGCACTTGCCAGGCGATAATTTCTCGAAAAGTAAAAGAAATGCGTTTTTCACGATGAATAGTAATGCCAGAATCAAGAGCAGTTTCAGTCAGCTCCTTAGAAATAGCATGCTTATATTTGTATCTAGCATCACCTGTCAAAACCGCAAGCGATCTACGGGCTTCAAAGGAATCAATAAAATAGAATAAAATTATTATCATTTTATAAACCTACGCAGTATAATATCTATAGGTTCAAACCCTTCTAATGTAAACTGCATAATACAGTCTGAAAGCAAAGAGAGCGATAAAATAACAGGGCCAAATAAGGCAGGCGCATCTACGAAGCATAAGTACAAGATATAGCAAAGCATCGTTTTTACGTACCTATATGTGGCATAATGCCTTGCCCAGGGTTATATTCATTTACTAACAAATGATTGGGCTCATTTGGCATCCAACCGTTTTCCATAATACGATTCACTATGAATTCAGAAAAAGCTGGTAACGGACCATATTTCTCTAGTACTTTTCTTTTTTGTTTTTTTTTTCTGTCGTATCAGCGTCTTTCTACTGAGATCCATTATATGGTATACCTATAACGATAACTGAATAAATGGCCATACTGCTGTGTTCTTCTTTTCAACTCTGGATTAGGTCTATTCCATGTTAAAAGACTAAATTGGATATAAAACACACAGAAACATTACCCAATACCTAAACCCGACCAAGTTTCTTTATCAACACAAGACACTAGGTATTCTTCTTCTTGTTCTGTTACAACATCTTCTACCACCAGTAACCCTGGCACTCTATTTCCATGATCTATAATATGCATACGTCTTTTTTTTTAGTGTTATGTAAAAGAAAGAAGTAGCAACTAAGAAAAAAGGGACCTGCATTCAATAAAAAAATAAAAAATAAAAATAAAAAACTGACACCGCTGTTTCAAGTATCCCGCTTTTTCATTGGCGAACAGCAATTGAACATCTATAATGATTTCTGTGCTCATGCCTTAAACAGTTTACCAGTTACTTGCGTCGCCTTTATTAGATATATTATTATTTACTATATAGTGCGTGTCAAATGGTATATAAAATATGCCCTAATTATTCGACATCTGAATGACATTTGTGGACTATAAACGATGCATTGATCTTTGGGTTTAACATCAGGCTTTTCGTATGAAATAAAATACAAGTACGTTGAGATCTAACAACTACTTTTGTATAAAACCACAATAAATTTAGGACAGTTTTATTACCGTCAGAAGTGATACATAGGTATTCCATGCATTACGAAATATTCCCGTTCTAATATAATGGATATCGGCGATTCAATGAATAATGCCACCTCTTTAGTATTCAAGTGTCGAAATAAACTCTAGCAGAATCGGCTTTAATGCTCATTTTATATGATACATACCCTTCTGACTGATTTTTTTTTTCCTTGTTCTGTGCCAAACTTTATTTATTTTTGTACGAAATTTATTTTTATTCTAAATAAAGTGTACAAAATGTCTTGCTTCTGTGGCTTTACGCTCACAACTGGACATTTGGAAAATAAAGAAATAAAAAAGACCAAAAACAATCTTGAATGTATTATCAAATGTAAAGAATATTTTCATATTACAGAGGATGTTCCAATAGTGTAGTTTATAGCATCAAAGAATTGATCAACCATTTTTGCATCGGATTAAGGTATACCTTGTATAAATCGAACTCCTCTATCTTCCACTAGCACTCGAAAAGCGTCACAACCAATGGTATTTCAAAAATAATTTCTCTAGGTGAAAAAGGCTGCCTTTCTCTAGTTTCATTAGGGTGAAGAATCGAGATGCCAAAATATTATTGTGGTAATTATAAAATCATACAAGAAACAAAGGCTCAAAAGCTGACTAATAATGGTTTCGTAGAATATTGTGACATTTTCTTGACTCATGATAGCTGTAAGCATTAGCTAGTTACAAAATGTACAACTGTAAAAAAGAGAATTAACTTGTAGTCTTTAGCATCTGTCCGAAAAGCTCATAATGCAGGAAAGAATCATATTTTAAATGTTAGAAATTACTATGCTGGTATGACAATTTCCATTCGATTTAATCTTTAGATACTAATTCCGTGGTTCTGTATGATAGAAATAAGTCATGACAAAGCACAAGCAATAATCGATGAGATTACTCGAGCATACGATGTAGCAGAAGCAGGTATATGACCTTGAATTGATGCTCTATATATAGTAGATACTTACTCTGTCTTAGTCTTACCTGCACAATATGCTGGTTATCCTCAACCACCTTATGGAGGATGTAAGTATTATAAAGAAAACGCGTCTTTTAAAATACTAACTAGTGTATAGTTCCTCCACCTGGATTTGGTGGTAGACCACCTCCACCTCATATGATGGCACGACCTGGGTTCCCATTTCCACCACCACCAGGCCAATTCATGCCACCACCACCCGGATTTAGACCTCCTCCTCCACATAGTCAACAAAGACCTCCACCACCCCCAGGCACGTTTCCTGGTGGCCCACCTCCACCAGGATTCTTTCAAAATGGACCTCCCGGTGGAAACCCCTCTTCTTTACCTCCTCCTCCCATGTCAGCACCACCTCCACCTTCTTCTTAAATAAAGATTATTATTATTTTTTTTTTTTAGTTTTTTACGGGCAGCTTCCCGAGAATAAACTGGACGCGACACGTGTCAGACTCTTTTTTTTTATGTAGTAAAATGGACTTTTTCTCGACTTTCTTTCTCTTTCTTTTCTCTTTACTGCAATATAACATGGGAGCTTTATTATCTCGAGAAAAGGTAGCTAAATAGACACACACTTTACTAGTAATGTATTAAACATGGAATAGGGCGATTCAAAAGACTTTGAACAAGTACTTTCGAAACTAGATGCCGATATACAGAAAGTCGAAGGACAATTAAGCGAGATCAAAATTAAACAACGAAAAGCAAGTTTCATGTGGACTATATATTCACTTGTTATTTGGATTGTGTGCGTTGTATACTTGTTCTATCAAATCGTCAGTGACACTACAACTCAAGATATGATGCTGGCTGGTGTACCCGTAGTATTATTACCAGTTGGGTAAGGCTATCTATTCATACGCTTGTGCTTTTGGCTGACACCTTTGTAAGAATTTATCACGTAAGGAAACTGTTGGTTTGGTGGTATGATCAGAGACAAAAGAAAGAAGAAGCCACACTAGCTACACTTCGTAAAGAACAAAAAGACAAACTGGAAGATTTAAAGAAAAAAACTAGTTATTACACCACACAATCGTTATTAGAAAAGTATGACGATGCCTTGTTGAAAAAGAAAAAGGAAGAAGCACTCAAACAGCAACAACAGCAACAGCAACAGCAACAGCAGCCAAGAAAACCTGTTTCAATGCCCATGAGACAGCAACAACCCAATTTTCCTGCCAATTTCAATAACGGTGCACCTCGTCCAATGCAACCAAATCAACAGCCCATCTTACCTCCTCCACGCACGGAACCTCAGTGGTACGATAAGCTTGTTGATGCTCTCGTAGGGGATGCAGGACCTGAAACAAAATATGCATTGATATGTACTCATTGTTATAACCACAACGGATTGGTCGCAAAAGAAGAATTTGATACTATTCGTAAGTATTCGGCATGCGGATACTACTAGGTACTCACATATTTTATTTAGAATATATCTGTCCTGTCTGTAAGCAGTTTAATCCATCTCGTAAGTCGAAACAAATCATGCTGCCTCAACAGGAGCAGGAGGGTAGTAAAGAAAAGGCTGTTGGTAAAGAGAGGGTTATTCCCGAAGAATCTGAAGAATCTGAAGAAGAAGAGGTCATTGACAAGTTGAAACGAGAATATTTAAAGGATGAAGATGATAATACGACTATTGGTTCACGCGTTAGAAAGCGTCACACTACTCCATCTACTACTGTTAATGACACTGAATAGATTTATCGCCTGATAATCTACCATTGCCGAAAATAAAATGACCAAATCCCGCACCCAATACAGTTGCAATCATTAGGTAACCGTTGTAAGTCATAAATACCAACATAAGCCAAAAACTAAGGCCGACAAGAACTGCGTAAATACTTGAGCGAATCAATTGGCGTTTTTTGGAAAGTCTATTTGAATGATTAGTATTTCAAAATGACGCTAATTGTACATAAATCTACCTTGTATGTTGCTGATATGCATGTACAATCGATCCTTGCCCTAGTAATTCTTGAGTTTCTTGCTCGCTTTCTTCGTATTGCCCATTTCTTTGTAACAAAAGTTCAGCTTCTTTCCATCGACTTTCGATCATGGTAGAATAAGCTCGAATGTACTCGAATCCGGCAGCGATCAAGAAGATAGCAATACAAGATACCAACATACTTGATGGTCCTGAGACATGCCACCAACGAAATACGATGCATGTATCTTTTACTTGCCAATTAAATAACATCTAGTTTTATTATAAGCCTACGTATATATAGCATACTATTATTTTATTTACATTCATCTTACAAGTGGCTGGCATATCATGACCTGTATGATCCTCCATTTTATCGCAGTTTGTTTAGAAAAGAAAAAGAGAGAGAGAGAGAGAGAGAGTGGAAATTCATATTTTTGCGGCTTTTTAGCTCCCCAATAACGTGAGGAGTATGAATTACATACAGTCTCGTGGTGAGACAGAAACTAAACAAAATCGCATAATCATCTCTTGATCTTGTGTGTACATGAGAGGCTCCCTTCTTTCTAGTATCTCGAGATCAACAATGAGCATTGATGTCCGGGAAACATGGGTCCTTATTCTATAAGCATAGATTGATCTCGACTAGTAGATTTCAAAACACACATCAATAGCCAATGTGGTTTTGACACAAAATATAATATAAACCTTTAGCTGAATAATAATAATAATCAGCATGCCTGCTCAGTTGTTCGTGCATTATCAGCCTGCAATCCGCAGCTCAAACTTTGTTGTTCGTTCTATGTTAAAGAGAAAATAAAAGTACAATAAAAATACCAATGTATACTTACAACATCTGCAATAACGTTGAATTACAAATTGTTCCTTCAAAATATTCTTTTAATTCGGTTAAAAAGTGATGCGAGTTTTTATCACCACCATTACGTAACTTCTTCATTTAATTATCAGATATCGGTGCTTTAACAATAATTGCGCGCACGGCGGTGACAGCAGCAAAAGCAGCTTTTTCAGAGCATCAAAAAATGAACGTATGCTCTTTGGTGCAATTTTTAAAAGCAAAGTAATATTAATAAGCAAGAGATGTGTTTAATAATTTTATCAAGACTGAAATGGTGCATCTAATAGTATAAGTCACTTATAATTAGTCCTTTAATTCATAAACATGTCCTCAATAAAATCGATTTTGTTGTAGATTTTTAGAAACGCAACCATAATTCGAATATTTCAAAAGAGCTAAAATACACAGTTAATACTTTTACACATCATCATACATAACAACCCTACATTATTGCCACGCTATATCTCGAAAATACTATTTATTGCTTCAAAAAAAAAGTATGCTGATGCAATATCAGATATCAATCTACATATATCGCATCTGATAGCGGGAACTTATTTAGAGTGAGACACTGGATATTTAAACAGAATTGAAGTCCACTGATGGCCCAGAAGATGTGTGTTGGATGCAGAGTATCCTGTCATTCTTCTTGCAGGCCAAGACACATCATTTGCTTCGCATTCCCAATAATGCTACCGTTGTGAACAGTAGACTAAGTCTAGCCTCAGTTCTGTTACAGCCGAAACGCTTATATTCAAGCCAAGTAAAGGTCCCTTGTAGCTTCTACAAACACAAGGTGTTGTTGTTTCTTTGGTATAATATTGAAGAAGAAAAGCTCCAATAGATGTATGTATGATGATATAATAGGAAAAGATAGAAATATAAAACGGATATATTCTTCCGGTTATATCTGGATCTACTACTCCATGTTTGGCTTTGCTCGTTCAGCCTTTTTTAATCACTGGCTTTGGTTACTATATGTTTGTAGTGATGTCCAACGCATAGTTGTAACACCTTTTAGCTTTTTATGGGATATTCAAAGTGTCTATCATAGTTTCATGAATCCGTAAGCGATATGATTCGTCTTATAGTTGGTAGTGGTACTTCAATCATACGTTACTTCGTTGAATGTCGGAGATAGAGATTGAGCTTCACCCGGTATGGTTCGCGTCTGTTGAAAAACAAGCGAATTTTTTTAATGCGCATTATACAATAACGATGTATGAATGTTGATAGATAGTAGAGAGCCCAAAAATTACGGAATCTTTTTTTTTTCTGATTACTTGCAACTCAAACGTCAATAAATAGCGAAAGGTATTTTGTACAGCTTTTAACGATGTTTCAAAGCGTAAAATATGCATTATTCACTTTATGGTTCCAATGTCAATTTTTGGATATAAACCCAAATTCACGAATGGCTGGTAAATATTCTTAATTGATTGGATAGCGGAGATGGAACACTTCTTTTGCTACTTTCAGCAGAAATCCTTGACGTTATCATCGAGATATAAATCTTGCACTTTGGAGATTACATAATGAATATCGTATGTTTTCTATTGCAATAGACCTTGGAACTGTTCACGGATTTCATCAGGTGCTAGAAAATTCCGATTGATAACTTTTTTTTTTTTTTTTTTCCTTCTGGGATGCATTTTTTTCTTTTTTATTGTTTCATAAAATCTATGCTATGAGAATTGCCTTGCTTATTACAAGTATAGTATTTCCATCATTCTCTTCTTTACGATGACTGGGGTGCCTTGTAGGAGCGGTTGAACAACAATGCATATTTTATTGCATAGGCTTTACACATCGATTGGACGGCTAACAATAGATCTCTGATAGTAAGGTTACTGTAGCACCAGGTTAGTTATTGCCTCAAGCTGAACCTATTTTTCCTAGGATGTATAGGCGGGTTCGGCGGTTAAATCGCCATTGGATGACGGTCAACAGCCAAGTGGGAATTGCGAAGCATAGAAGAATAGATTACAAACAAAAGAACGTTAGAGCCATCATAGTAAGAAGTTTCAAGCGCGTTAATGACAAGCCGTGAAATGATGCGACAAATGATATCTGATTAGGAAGCATTGTTAAATGACGCAAACTGACAAGTGGATGATATAGGAGGCAGTGCGAAATAAGAAATAATTTCCCTTTTCTCTCTTCTTTATATCATGTCTTTCAAAAATAAGCATACTATTCGTATTGTACCTCACTTGGATAGTTCACATTCGCTGGTGTTTAATATTATTGAGCGAGATTTATTCAATAACGACACAACTGTCCTAAAGATTGGCAGGTTTACAGACAGATTTTTCGATATGAACCGCATCACTTTTAAGAGCAAAGTAGTTAGTAGAGGACATGCTGAAATAGGGCTTAACAACAATCAGGTATAGTAGTAACAAGTATCTACATACATGATAATAATAATATCTATACAAGTTTTACATTAGAGACACTGGATCAAGTTCTGGTACTTTTGTCAATAGAATAAGACTAAGCTCTGCAAATCAACAATCCAAACCTCATCGATTAAATAATGGAGATATTATACAATTGGGTGTTGATTATCAAGGTGGAATAGAAGAGATATATCGCTGCGTAAAGATGAAGGTTGAGATTGATCAGCTTAATCAAAGTCTAACATCCTACGGGTGAGTACCCTGAATTCATTATATTTTATTTACTCACTATTATATAGACTCAACTCGTTTAAATCCATTCGAAATATGTCTTCTAAAGATACATTAGATGAATGCTGTATTTGCCTATACGCTATCGCACCTTTTCAGGCCCTATTTGTAGCACCATGCTCTCATACCTTTCATTTTAAATGCTGTTATCCGCTATTACAAAACTTCCCTGGGTTTAATTGTCCTCTGTGCCGAGCATATGCTGATTTGAATGCTAATGTAGCTATTGAAACGGACGAGGCAAGTCTGTCACATCACATACTATAGTATATTTACACTTTTGGTAGGTCGTGCAAATGCTGAAGAAGAGCCAACTTGCAACTCAAGGTATATAGTCAAATTAGTATTGCACTATAAAACTAACGTAAAAATAGATTGCACTACTACTATTACAATGAATAAACCTGATGATATTATCTCAGCACACTGTAAGTTCATCTCCTAAATACATTGCTCCTTAAGCAAATACTAATTGCCTTAATATAGCGGAAAACCTGGTTTTATCCTCTGCCAGTCACTAAATACCTACCCCAGATCAAATAATAAAGAACACAAAACAAAATACGGTTATATATATAAAACAAAAAGGTTTCTTATTCGAGATACTGTTTTATGACTAGCGAAAAAGAATATGTTTACTCCTGAGATCTGAGACGAGCACCAGCGTTGATAACCTTGACGTTCAATTGAGCGGCACGTTCAAGAAGAGCAACACGCTTCTTGGAAGAAACGTTGTGGGCAATCTCGGCAGCGTAAGAACGGTTGTGCATCAACAAAAGGTTGAGTTCACGAACGTTGGAGACAGTGAACTTGCGGAAACCGTTGGGCAACAAGTTGCGGGTCTTCTTGGCAGAACCGTAACCAATCTTGGGCATAGGAGCTTGACCCTTGAAGCGTCTACGCATGTTACAATCGATACCCTTGGGCTTTCTCCAAGATTCCTATAACCATATCATTAATAAATAAAAGCTCTCTCTTTGACATATCATTTTGAAATACATACACCAACACGCATGAAACGGTTAGATTGGTGACGCTTGAAGGTAGCGGTACGCTTCTTGATAATAGTATGCTTGACAGCAGGAGTGACCATTGTTTACTATACAGAAAAGGTTAGCAAATGGCAACGCAACTGTTAATGAACAGAATCCTCCAGTCGAGTTTCTCTCTCTCTCTTTATATGTATATAAATCTCGGGCATGTTTTCCATTCAAACTTGATTTTCCTAAATTCAATTGTCAAAGGTTGCACTATGAAAATGATCCTCTTCAATTGCTCGGTCGAAATCCATATATCTACTGTGATTTTTCTCGGTCGTAATAAAGAGAGAGAGGATGGATGGATTCATACATATTATGAAACTTACTCTCGTAACTAATGGATGGATGCAAAGAGAAGGGAAAAACAAAAAAATTGGGATTTGGCACTACACTTTGTTTCTCCACCTCCAGCTCACGTCCCAGCCTCGAGAGATTTTTTGGCTGGGCGGCGCTTCAAATCGATAACTACTATTACAGTTGTTGCTTAGAAAACCCTTCGTTTTATAACAGTGGTTGTTAGATCGACTTGGTTAGGGTGGCTATCGTTGCTATATCCATTTGTAATATTCAAACCAATTGTTAAACTGGTTGTTTTCACTGGAATTTTTAATTAGGTAACAAGAAAGACAAACATTGGGATAATGAAGATTATAAATTAACGAATGGTCACATAGCATTGATTGAAATAATATTACTGAAACGAATAGAAATGCTGCCAGTAACAAAAACTATTTTTGAGCTTAGACTACTCTTTTGATGTGGCCTTTGACCGAAATCAAATGAGATCTCTTCAGATAATTAGTGTATCAAGCCGACTTCATCATTGTTAATTTCTTGCATTTTCATTGGATAGCAGATATTCCATTCATCATTATGTTGCTGTCCATTCTCTAAGGCTCATTCAGGTTGTTTTCACATTTGCAATAATGTGTTTTTTTAAGAACAACTTTCTATTAATACGTTAAAGCTTGCTTTAATCAAATCCACATTTAATGTGATGCTTCATCTAATGGCGTAAATAACATTTGATATTTCTTTGAATTGAATGAGCTATTATTGATAAAAGCGGTCATTTGCATTTGTTTTAGAAATGCAGATATAATTTGGGTGTCTGTATATATAATAGAATCTACAAAGAAAATTATAGTTGGATACTATCAATATCGGTTTATCCACAATGTTAGAGAGCATTTACTTTAAAAATATTGATTTAAAACTTTTCAAAAAATGTGTCTGTGATACCTTCCTTTTACATTCTTTAACTGATTCCAGTTCAACATCTTGTCTGTTTGATATTACATGTTTAAAATTAATCAGCGCATCTACCACCCATACTTTTTGAGAGAAGTACAATATGTATCCACTGTAAATCATATGCATTCCATATAAACCAGATCTAATAATTCTTTGTACATTACTCTACCGATCTTGATTTAATGTCGCATCTGATAAGTAAAGCATTTTCAGAATGAAATACAGTATTTGATAAAACTTTTACATTAAATAAGTGTGATGAGCATCATACATCAAAGGTCAACAATTAACTATTACATTTGATATGAATTAGATTAAGCGGTCTATAGATCTATTGGTTGGAACAAACTTACCATTGAATACGGTTGCTAGTGTAGTTAATCTAGGGTGAACTGCAATATTCACTAGAATTTTTTTTAATTAAAGCACAGAGAGTACTTTCCACAGTTGTTTCAGAAAATAGACTATGTAAGTTTTGATGTGAACTAGATCTATTGAGTTGTATGTTACCTTTTTGGCTTTTCAACCAATTGGGTCGGTTAAGGAAGCACATTTTGATTCTCTCATCCCTAATAGATCTTGTAAAACATATTTTGTTTTTGTTAGTTACATATACAATATATGTAAAGGCATCTATACCTGTAAAGCTTGATTCAAGGATAAGGAACGATTATGTTACAATTCTCTTGAGTTGTGCTATATTTTTTTTTCCCTTTTCAAAGTGGCTTTTGACTAGAATTAAACAAGTTAAAAGCAATAAAACCTCAACAACGTGTATAACTTCAAACCAAACCGAATTTAATTGTCAATTTTCGTGAGATATATAAAGTGCGCTATATAATTAAGACTAAACTAGCATCCATAATTACATGTCTACATGAGCAGGCGCTAGACTAGATTCATTAAAATTCAGGAACGTAATGTTCATTGGTACGAAGTCCATTTTGGGCTTTACATGCATCGAAGCTCCGCGGTGCTTTGAGCAATTAGTCTCCAAACCAAGAATCATGTCCACATCAATAGCAAGTTGCTTATTTTTTCTGCTTTTTTGGCCTACTGTGGAAAGTGATAATAAATTTCCTTTACTAAAAATTTAACCGAAAGTGTTGTAAATTGAAGCAATTTTCCATGGTATACTCTAAAGCGTTCAGATTTATCTCTGTTCACACTACGCAATTTCAAGTACGCCAGCCTATGGTATTTACGGCCAAACCTGGAATTGGTAGTAGAATATTTCGTATTAGCGAGTATCTTGCTATTACTCGTAAATGAGCTATTGTTGCTAACATCGAATTCTAGTATGTTTAAGCTTAGTAAGCCAAGGTGTTCACCCATCAGCGAAAAAAGCTCTGATTTTATAAATAAAAAATCTATTTGGGAAAGCTTGTTTCGTCTAGAAAATAGCAAATGCATATATAAATCATATGTTTGCAATTTTTTCCAAGAATGATCTTTCTTCTTCTTTCTAGAATAACAAGTCTTCATCGTCTTCATCAGCCATTGCTATGGACCTTAAAATATAACCGGAATTCGTTTGATTGGTAAATTTTAGTATTGTGTCATTTGATCATTTGCAAACAATAGTAGCGACCCAGCCCGATACTGTGCTATTATTGTTCTTATTTGGGATGTCAACAGTTAAACTGTTTACAAAGGTTACTGAGCTGTCTTTATCGATCCTTGCGTTGGTAAAAATAAGCTCCAGAAACTTAACGTTGTCTAAGCCGTTTGAAAATAGTATAATATGTTCAAAGTTTTGTTTTCTGACAAGTAAAGCCTCGTCTTTTGGATTAAGTGATATTATATATATATATAATCATGTTTTTTGCCGCAAAAGGGTGAATGTTTCTTTCTGTATTTCAGATAGTAGGATGTTATTCAAACTGTGGCCTCCTTTTTTGTAGACATCCGCTAAGAATAAATCGTGATATATGAGACTACCGTCCACCAATATATAATTATAGAAAGCAAGAGAAATACAAATGGATATGTTGTTTATAAAAAAAAGCTGATGTTGGATAGCTTGCTCATATTTTAGATAGAGGCGTTCGGTGTGATTATTAACTATGCACCTCCCTAATTTGCTGATAACCTGCACCCTTTTTTTTTTTTTTTTTTTACTTGTGCTTTTATTCTCTCATTGAACTGTATTTGATAAAGGAAAAGCTGGGTAATTTGGGTACAAAAACATTTTGATCGAAATTTCAACCAAAGATTAGATTGAAAAGTATAATACGAGTGCATTTTAACTGTACGTCAAACTAAAACCGTTGTGATGAGAGTTCCTTTTTGGAGAATATTAAACTATAAAATTAGGTGTATCTGAAAGAACTTGTTTCTCTTTGTATATTTTTTGGGAATAAAGAACGTATTTTTACTTCGATAAATTGAAGCTTAAAAGCGCTATATTTATTATTCATGTAGAAAGCATAGCCCTTCTAAACAGGCTATTCATATCATTAAATAATATCTTTAATTAGGTATATTAACAAATGTAAACAGTCCTATAATTTAAGTGGACTAAGGGCATTTGCAGCAGATATTCAAAATATAAATTTTGAGATACCCTTTAAAGCATCACTTATGCAGCGGATGCTAGGTATTGATACTCTAAATTCAAAAGCCATTAAAATCCATAGCATCTGACCTAGTGCCTACTGCGAACGTTCTAGAGCGAAGCATTAGTAAATGCCGTAGTTTACTCTGAACAAGGACTACTATTGAAAAATAACATTGGACCGAGATCAGCCGAAATCCCTTAAGCTTATTAGCGCAGTAGCAGGTTAAATTTGGAAATTTCTGGACCCAGTAGTCGAAATCTTATACCAGAAATCAGAAATTTCAACATTAAGAAAACCATGTGCAAGTTGGCGTTATATACAGTTAGTATCAATAGTCTATAATAGAATTGTCTATATAATAATGCAACTTTTATAAGAGTATAAATAGAAAAATATTGTACTAGAGAGTAAAAAAACACTATATATCCGGAGTAGTTTATCGCCGTCTCAGATACATGTGTAATCATAAAACACATCCCATTAAAAAAGAGCACAAAAATATCTACAATGCTCCTAAATGTCAAAGATATATCTCCTTTCTTCATTGTTCCAGATTCAATGTATATTTTCAAGGATTTTTGGTCGAGGACAACGTGGTGGTGGTGGACCCACAGTGTAATCACCGCAAGCCAATAAAATGATATGCCTAGCGCCTCAAGCATACCATTCATCTAATCATGTTAATGATGAATGGCACACGGAAACTATGGAGAAGAACATGTAGATTAGACGAAACTACAAAGTAAAAAGTATTTTACCAGATGCTCTCGATTATTCTTATTGTACGGTTGACTCTTGACAGATCGATATCACTAAATCGAGATCTGTGTTGAGTCAAGATTCCAACATATCAAACTGCATATAGATATGCTAAATCTTATAGGCATAACAAATATGCAAACCAGCTGACGATACGTCAATGTCATTACGGAAATCAATTTTATTCTAATCAAGCATAAAAGAAGAGTGACAATTGGTGTTTCGATAGGAGAACCCTTATAAAGAAACGTGTCCTTGTGCAAAAATAGCAAGTAAATGTTTCTATTTCATCTTGTCACAAGAACCCTTTGGAATGTTGGCTTTGGATCTTCAGCGACCACGAGGCTTACAGAAAGCCAACAAGTCTAATTAAAAAAGGAGCTATTTTATTCATATTTCCTTTCGAAATACATTGTTCTTTTGCAATTGAATGTGGCGTTTCGTGAATGTCTTTCAATCTTGTCTGATTACATTATACTCTAGAGTTGATCGGGTGATTCTTTAATAGGATATCGATAGATTTGATTGGAGAAACTGTTGAGATATTGAAAAGCGCAGTGTAAAGGCGCCGCAGTGTACGAGTTACGAGGACACTTCAGCGAGAATAGTATCATTATACTGTACATCATAGACAATACCGTGCTTCTTGCCATCCAATATATATAAATATACATATGTATTAAGGAGCAATGCTTAGAGCATTGTTTGTATACTATGAAGGACAGAGTAGTCTGATTGGTCATTTGTCTTTAGCTTTACAGTTGTACCATGAGGTCTCATTAAGGGCAGAAGGTCGGGTTTGAAAATTAAGCATATAAATACAACGGCTTGATACTCTTTACTTCTTTATACTTTCTTTTCACTTTATAACCATGATGGACACAATGACATTCACTACTTCTTCTGCTCACAGTTTTCCAAAGAGAATTCGATCCGTTTCAGCACGTCTATTCTCTATAAACACCAATAACGATCACCCTTCAAATAAACGCATTTCATGCCCTTCATCATCCGATAATATATTAAATCCATCAAAATGGTTTCCGCGTATAAGATGCCGCTCTTCTTCTTCTGCATCATCTACATTTTCAATCGTCTTTTCTTCAAATACTACTGTTATTGACACACCCTTTGTCATGGATCACCAAGAGCACAATGAACAAACAAGTGCCATATCACTCGAAATCGCGTCCTCGGAATTAGAGAACCTATACAAGGACGCCAAAGAAGAGGTAGCCTATAAAATATAACGCGCAAATACAATAAAACTAACTTATTTCTAGATTGAATATGCTATTGAATCGCAAGGATCAATATACTATGAAGGCGACAAAGTAACAGCTCATGCCGCTTTCGAATTATGTGAGACGAAATATGGTACGGTGATGCAGTTACTGGGTGATACAACCAACGCTATCAAATTCAGATTCAGATGGCAAGCCGACCTTGATCAACTGCGGTCAAGATTAAACAGTTTACCTCCAGTTATTCATTCTATCTATGAATAATACATGCATAGTACCCATCATTTGTAATATAAAACACCCTCCTGTATAGTGTATAGATTAAAAAAAAAAAGACCCTACATTGTTATTGTCGCACTAGTTCATAATGAACCCCGCCTCAAATAAACGAACGAATTACCACCAGATCTTATAGTGCTTTTTTTCTTCTAGTATTATCCTCATATCGATGGACTTTGAAAAGAACCGTGGACAGCAATATAAATAAAAGATACCTTCAAGCAGATATATATTAACGACGTAAAACTGTCTGTATTTCAGTAAACAGTAAACCAACGACCTTTCTCTTTGTTATGGAGTGTATCAGCGGATTCATTTATGAAAAATATCAAATAGACGTGTTCAGATTGTAAAAGACAGGGCATACCGGGTAATCGACACGTTTTATATCGATATATCGTTATTAGTATCGGACCTCTTTCCCTAGCATAGCAAGGGACGATTTCTGATCATAACTCAAACCTGAAGACCAGGATTTAAAATGCTTTTATAAGCATATAGATGATGTTCTAATCAACACAATCAATCAAACGCTTGTCTCCAAGCTTAACTGTGTACCTTTAAGCTGATTTTTCAATACATCGAACGTACTATGATCTAGCAGCCGGTAAACAGGTTCTCCTGGTAAACAGGTTTCTAAATCTAAAACAATAATGCTGTCAAGAACTTGCACGAGGCTGGCAAAAAATGGTTTCTAGCGAAAGAACCCAGCAACCTTCAAGGGACCCAATAATCCAATATGTTTTCGAACAAGATATAAATTTCAGAAGGGCACCGCGCGTTTCATTGTATCAACTGTGTGCTTAGATGTCTTACAATGATATCTTGTAATGTTAAACAAGTATTCTGATAGGGATGGTCAGCTCCTTGAGAATTTTTCTGTATTATATACATGTACATTTAAGTGTAAAGATAAGTAGGAACAGTAGCGGATACAGTATATTATTGTTTTCTTATTGGTGTAGGTATACGATATCAGCTAGAATTTAGTTAGTCAGGCTGCATTAGAATAATGGTGTAGGATCAATAAAAAAGGCCATATCACTAGGTAAAGAGGCACAAACTACTATCATAAAATCATGCTTCCAGAATATATCTTTAAATAATGTATACAGCTTCTTAATGTAAGGGCGCGGACCAAATACTTAATTCCATAATGAAGCAATTCATAGCAATAAAAAAAATGCCATCCTGTACTCAGCTTACAAGTTCATTATCCTGCCTTTTACTAAAACCACAAGTGTACATTGGCCCATAGGTAGCATCTAATCTACTACAATATCACTGGGTTTAATCGCAAAATGCATTATTAAACAATGGCGTGTATTACACAAGCAGCTCTCTTTTGGATAGTCTAACCTTAATGTCCCTAAAGATATCAGATAGACGGAAATAGGTTCAGCCTTGATTAGCCAAAACGCTTCAAAGTCTTATAGATAACAATAAAGCTCGTAGTACGATAATGACGCAATCCATAAATGCGCGCACTTACACGTATATATATATATTATATGCAAACTAACGAAGTTCGTATGCACTATTTTATTAGGTATTTATGTAGCAAGCAATATGATGAAAATAATTTAAGCTTCTGTCTTTTTCTCTTCAAACGAATAGGTAGCATCTAAACGACTACGCAAATGTTCTCCAGCAGTATACACATGATCGCCTGGCTTTACAGTCTGATCCACATACTTGGAAGGCACAGGTACCAAAGGCACGCTATCATTGGGATGCACAAAAAAGGGCATGGAATAACGATCCAAGTGGTTATGTTCAGGCAAAAAGGTCACACGATGCTTGGTTGATTTGAATAAACCGTTTGTCCATAATTCCATTTGATCTCCTACGTTCACAGTGATAGCGCCTTCAATCAAGGGTGCAGGGATCCATTTAGTACGGCTAGCTTGAACTTCTAACCCAGGTACGTCCTTTTGGAATAATAAAGTAATCGATCCATAGTCAGAATGAGCACCAGCGCGAACAGGCTCTTTGTATTCAGCTTCACCGCCGCGGGGGTATTTGAGGAAACGCAAGATTTCGGCAGAATTTTCGTATTGATGGGACTTGGCAAAGAAGTCTTTACCACCCTTTTCTTCAGGAATCTCTAATGCTATAGCAAAGGCCTCAAGCACTTGGAGTGCAGTAGCATGACAGCTCTGGATAAGTCATCTTGTTAGTTACCAATCTTTATTCAAAACAAGTCCACTTACTCGGGAAAATCCTTCCAAAAATTTTTCATTCTCTTGGAATAACTCTGGCAGGGGAGCAAATGGCTTACCATACTCAAAGTTTCTAAAGTTGAATCCTCTAATACATCGTATTAATATTATCCAAAATTGAGAGGGTATATTCATGTGTAACCTACTCTTTATGGTCGCCTTGTCTTTGGTGTTCGGGGTCCAATCTAATGAACAAAAAGAGTTGAATATCTATTGTAGATGGACTGGCAGACTTACGTCTCACTGTATAGTTCAGAGTAACCATGATTATTGGCTTGAATCATGTATTCACACTTTTTTTCCCGAGGTAAATCAAAGAATTCTTTACTCTAAAGACAAAAGATCAGATAAAGATCTTGATTCACTATCGCGTACTTGCCAATTCAAAAGCTCTGTCAATATCTTTTTGAGGAAGGTCATGATTGATCATATAAAAGAAACCAATGGATTTACAGGCATCAAATACCTCTTGAGCTACCTTCTTGGGATTGGTCTTGTATTCAGAAAAGTCAACAACAGGGATAGATTCAATAGCCATTTGAATGTATGTATGTGCGTGTGTGAAAAGAAAAAGAGAGAGAGAAAAGCAGATATCAACTATAAGCTTTTATATCGAATGATTGTTAAATATAGGTTTATGTACTCATCAGCCCCAGGGGACTATGAGTAACACATCTAAATCTTGTGTTTGACACCGGCAATTGAATTAGCTTACTAACCAATCAGAGAAAAACATAGCTAGCTCGACAGAATCAAAATCACAACGTTAATCCATTGTATATTGTATCTTTAATATATCTAGAAAGTACCTGGTATATACCAAGTATTTATGGGCCTGTTGATTTCGATTGGATAGCCATAGTGGTATCCACAAGGCTCTATCAACGTTTTTATTTGGAGGAGCTACTTCTCTTTTTTTTTTCCCAACCCACGATATGAGTTGTGCCCGAGTTCACGGGATGCAGGTAGTGATGCATAGCAATTGCTTTTTCCGTGATGCAATGCATATAAACATACTTTTAAAGCATTTGCAAAAGATGCATTTGTTCACAAGGATAGATCTTTGGCCTAAATCCAATTATTTATATGCCTAAATGCTATTTAGCCATAATAGATCTGTCTAGGCAAAATCTGATGACACTGTTGCTCTTATATATTTAGTAAATGGGAATTTAAAGTATGACCATTTTGCTGTTATAATTTCGAAATATAATCAAAGTGATCGTTCAATTGACCTGATTGTAAATTGGTGTTACAGGTTTCCTAGGAAAACTGATATCTATTCCTTTGATTTCTAAGGCAAAATTGCATTAGGACCACAATTAAAATACTGTTTCAAAATGAAAGATATTTTCAAAATATTACTTATAATTATTGTAGGTCTTATAAGTATCAAATTATATTCTAGCACTCGCTTAGTAGATACTTGGATGCTAAAATTAAGAGTTATAATCGAAAAGTTATAAAAATGTGTTTTTTTTAATAAGGAAATTACTCCATAAGCTTAATATAAACTACAATATGACACCTGTACTATCTGATACAAAATTAGATTTCGTGTAAACCCTATAATGATATTATGCATATATCACGGCACCATGTGTATAAGACGTGCGAATCTTTTTTTTCCTCTTAAGCTTTTACTATAATAATAAATAGTACACTATGGGAAAAAAAAAGTGAAATAAAGTGAATTCATGGCAAAATCAAGTGAATTTCAAGTGAATTAGTGCTTTCACCTGAATTTAAAGTGAAATAAAGTGAATTTCATGGCAACTTGGAAACCAGGTTAATGCACCTTAACTTTTATTTCCATTATTTTTCCATGAATTTCCATGTTTCCCAATTGGAGTGAATATGGAGCTAGTTCGAGTAAATTGTATGTTAAACTAAACAGTGAAGCAGAGCTCTGGTTTCAACGAATATAAGACAGCATTGATAGTATAGAATAAATTTATATATGTACTTGGTTTAATAAGGTCTCCAAGCAACATATGTTTTGTCTTTATTTAATAAAGAAGGTATAAGTATAGCATATCCTATTATGTCCTTGGCTTTGATTATTTTCCATAGGAGCCTTTCTTCATAGGGTTGCGTATAATAGCAGCATGTTTGACCATCAAACACTAAAGTCGTTTGATGTTGTAATAAGGCAAGTATTTGATCTTTCCATCTAATAAACTGCTTTACTTGGCCTATATTATATTGTAAGGACATAGTATCATCTGATATGTATGCAACTATCTTTTGGTTTTGTTTTCTTGAAGAAATATCAACGGTTTGGCCATTCCTCGTTTTACCGTAAGTATTAGAAGTAGAAACAGAGTACTCCTCTTCTGTTGAACTGGAACCATTATGATCGGCTAGATATTGCTGGATTAGATGCTTAATATCACACGTTGGAAATAATTGGTTGATTAAGTCAGCAGAAGAAGGTTTAAATACCATATCTTCATCAACACTATGGCTTTCAATTCCAATCTGCCAGTTTTTATACGCTTTTGTGTAGTGATCCATTAGAACAGTGACAGAGTTTTTTTGAGGATTTTGTTTAGACTTGATATGTCTTTTTACATCTTGAATACTTCTTTCAAGAGTTCGGGCGCTTATCAATCTAAGTGGACCAAGCTGAAAAATAATATAGGACAAATGTTTTAGATAATGCTGGTTAATGGTAAATGTATCTTTTCCCATCTTCTGCAGTAAGAACGCATGCCATCTTTTTACTAATCTAGAATGAAAAGACGATATAAATTATCGAAAACTTAGCATAGCTGCACGTAGTAGTCTCTCAAAAAAAAAACTTACTCATCAATCCGTAACAGATCACTTGGATATATGTTGAATTTTTGGGTCAAAGTGCAGACCATGGATATTGATTTCAAAGCATTGCACGCATCATCAACAGCTTCCAGTACAGGAGAAGCTACCTTTCTCTTCTTTTTTCTATTTCTTTCGGTTTGGTAAATATCAGCATGTTGTTTTCGTAACGCCTCCACTACCAAAGTGGGTACTATGTACATTAAAAAATCAATCCAGTCAACGCTACGAGATTGGCCTGATTTGGAAGAAATATCTAAGTGAAGAAAAAAGCAAGGATATTAATTCATTGGAATAATTAGCATTAAGTTTCTTGAGTTAATCTCTAATACCTATAAATTGACCATCAATGGCTCCATTTGGAAGCATTCGTTGTATTTGAACCATTGCTCTGCCAATTTCTTCTCTATAGGCGTTCCGAAGGAACAAAGGGTTATAGTATCCGAATCTCTGAGAGTCATCCTTCATCATGGACCATATGTGCTTGGCTATATTCATTCCCCATAAGTGCATCTCATCTAATCCAAAAAATGAACATCCATGAAAGCTTTTTAATAATGCAAATGGCAATTTCCCTTTGAGTGAAGTAGCCTAGATAGTTAATCAAATCATACTGCATTAGACACTGATACAGTTACTATTGTTTAATTTATTAAGCTTCTTACCAAGTCACCGTTTTGATAATCCTCAGAAGTCCTTAATGGGTATTCAATGGGCTCTTGTGCTTCATTTGTTCCAGGAAAAACTATAGTCCTTTTTGATTTGGAATAAATGCCTTTGATCTTGCAAATGCGGCATCCATGGTAAGAATTATGGCCAGCATGTAAACATAGCTCTGATAGTCCAGGAATATCACCAATTATGTTTAATAAGTGGGCCTTTATACGGATGGAAGAGGTTCCTGTTTCGACAATAATGCCTTCTGTTTCCAAAACGAGAAGCTCCTGGATGGTAGGATAAAGGAAACTAAAGATATCATAGGGTTTTCTCGGACCAGGTATGACGGCAACGATCAGTCTGTTTTCTGGATCAAATCTATAATAGAGCATTTAATTTATCCATTAAAGTTTCAGCGCCAAGTTATTTTGTTTTGTACCTTTGTTCTGGTGGTATATCATTAATAGTAAACATGATAATTGCCATACTATTATCACCTGTGTCAAAAGGATGGAATCCATCGTAATGGAACGAGAGCGAGAGGTTATAGTCTTCTTCGGCGTCACTATTTCTACTTTTAAAAGCGAATCCATCCAATATATCTCTCTCGCAGCCATCAAGCTCATCGGTTGAACTATACACAGAGCTACGCGTAGCTTTATATTTCAACTTCTTCCTATTCTTTTCAGACAGCATAAAAT
Source organism: Actinomucor elegans (assembly GCA_026027325.1). Classification (NCBI taxonomy): domain Eukaryota; kingdom Fungi; phylum Mucoromycota; class Mucoromycetes; order Mucorales; family Mucoraceae; genus Actinomucor; species Actinomucor elegans. The sequence continues at coordinate 166,955 of JAMSLZ010000018.1, forward strand.
AGGCCAACTGCTTACTAAGTGATAGTTGGTAATGCTTGGCTTTAGCTTCCATGATAGTTGATGTGGACGATGTCTCTTCATAACGATGTCTCTTGCAACTTAACCTAGGGCAAGCAGTTTGACTGTCACCAGGGTAATACATGTAGCACCCTTCAGGACACATGTCATATTTATCAGCTTGAAGTTGGATTATATGATTATTATTAATGCTTTCGCATTTATACGGGCTGATGAATTTTAGATGTTCTATAAAAGAAAATAAGAATAGCAGTGAGCACACTGGTAGTAGTAAAGCAGCAAGATGGAAATAATAACTATACCACTATTCATCTCAATTAAGTACTCATTGAAGAAGTTGAATATTTTTTCGGTCGTACTTTTTGATACATTGTTTTCTTTTAAGAGATACTTCAGTTCTAGACTTTTCCTCTCTGGAGGACTTAAAATATCCATGTACTGTTTACCATCGTCCTTGATTTTAAGCTGAATAGGATGGGTAATAGTATCTTTGAATTTGCTTAATCTAGAGTATATTTCTTCCACTGTGGTTTTTTTTATTGCGTCTTCTTCTATAGCGCCAACTGTTCGCCAACCTTCTTGTATTACCTTAGTTTTTTCTGAATTTTCTTCTTCATTCGCTATAGAGTCGCATTCATCCAAGCTGTTCATATCTACAGAGTTACTGAAATCACAGTGGCTTGTTCGTAAAATATCAGCAGGATTGTTATTTACAATATCAGTGCTTGATTGATGTTGCGTTTCATGGTTTAAAAGATCATCTGATACATAAGGGTTACTGGCGAAATGACCTTGCTGAGATAGTGTAAGTTTCTGCTTTACTTGACTATATATATTGAAAGCACGTCGCATTCTGCAATTGATAATATGCCTTCTTATTTCTTTTTTAGTAAAGTACTGTTGACACACTGGGCAGTTTTCACCAGGCATTATTCTTGTTGAAATAGGCGAAAGAGTAAAATAAAGGTAAAAGCGTTGGGACTCTGCACGTATTATATGCACAGTTTTAGAGATGCGGTAAAAATTGAATAAAAAGCGAATAAATGAATTAAAACCGTTTTATGAGGTTTTATTGATCTAAAGTAAGTTTAGCTATCCTATCTAGCACGTATGTCTTGTATTTAGATTTCAAAGAAAATAGTCTCTTGGTAACAATCAAAGGTCTTTTTTAATATATGTTCACTCTGCATTAATTGTCCTTTCAGCGGTGATCCAAACTTCCCTCTTTAGATGGATGGTTAGATGAAACCCATTCCTTAATATATATATGCAGAGTGCCATATGTGCGTTTCACCACAAGAGAGATATCAATATTCGAGCAAGGTTTGTTTATTACGCATAATTACGTTACATTAGCTCTAATAGGTTCTGATTTTTTGTATATGATACCTAGCACTTCCTGGTAAGATTCTCCCGACACAGGCTATACCTATTAAGTTAAAGCCATTTTTAACTGCAGGGCTTATGATATAAAGATGGTTCCACTACATGCATTTCTTTTGCACTCATTTCTTTCCATAAATTTTATAAAATCATTAGAATCATGCCAGCTAACAGAAGACAAATTAGACAGACCAGCCAATCCAGTCAATCCAGCAGCAGAGAAAACGACAGAGATCTTAACAGTCAAATAAATCTACCTCCACCTTGGATGGAAGATTTTAAACAAGATCTCGTAAACTATTTCGATGAAAAGCTTCAACCCTCTTTAAACATAGGAAGCTCAAAAACTATCCCAGTGCCAAAGAAGCAAAGGAGAGTAAATTCTAAAGTCTATATCCAATGCTTTTTAAAAGAACACCTAAAGGAGCCAGTGCCTAATGATGAAGATATCAGCAGCCTGATGGGAATACTTGATCAAGAAGCTTTCTCTTCAGTACTAACTTTTGCGCAGCAGAACCCAGAAGCTGCATGTAAAAGCTGGAGGCTGCTTTCTTCTCTTAATAAGCTCTCCATGATACAGTCGGCACTACAACAGTCGATAGCATCAGATGAACGGCTTGCTATCATCAACAAGTGTGTAAGATTTTGGCCTTGCGAGTTTCTTGTGCAAGAAAAATGGACTAACAGAAGCAAATATAACAGGAAGAAAGTGTAAGTGTACATTCTATAACTATTGCATATTGAATCAAAAGGAGAGAAAAATGAACACCCATTTGTAGGCTTCAAGCGGAAGGTGCGCAGTTAAGAAATGCAAGAAATCAAGGACTGCAGTAATATATCAGTAAATATAATTAGCTTAATATTATATACCCATTTTGTATCGTTTATCTTATTGAATAAAGAGTCATCATTACACATATGTTGTTTCATTATCTATACATGGTTAATACATGCAAAAAAGGTTGAAATATAAGTGGTTGAAATCATAGGAAGGTTAACATGCTTTTCGAGTGAATTGCAAGTGAATTGCAAGTTAACATGTTTTTCGAGTGAATTGCAAGTGAATTGCAAGTTAACATGTTTTTCGAGTGAATTGCAAGTGAATTGCAAGTTAACATGTTTTTCGAGTGAATTGCAAGTGAATTGCGAGTTAACATGTTTTTCGAGTTAATTTAAGGTGAATTTCGGGTTAACCTGATTTTCAAGTGAATTGCAGGTGAATTGCAAGTTAACTTGAATTCACTCGAAACGGCAACGATTCTCCTGCAAACCGAGTTAACTTGAAATTCACTCGAAATTCACTCGAATTTTTCCCATAGTGGTACTCTGCTTTTCTAACCCAGCAGTCCAATCACAAGTTCCATGCATTGCTTAAACGTCGATAATATAACTTTCATATTTGCTTGGTCTATAGTATCGATCTCTTGTTGAATGGACTTAGATGTCGCATCTGATAAGCATTAAATATTTGAAATTAAATGATATATTGCATATACCCTTTATTTGATGATACTATGGCGAATATATTGTATTATGATTAATGGATTGTAAATGCAATTTATACATCTTTCATCCAATCTTGATCTCAATAGATCTAGGTCAAGTAGACATCTATGCGTTTAGAAAAAAAACTTTTTATTCAGGAAGAACTACTGTACTTATTAGCTACAACTATTATCAAAGCTTGTTTGAGCAATTGAACCTGCTTTGTCTACAGAAGGAAGATTTATATAGAAAAAGTATTTTTGCTGCGGATCCAAAGGATCTGGCAAATGATATTTAGAGAGACATGACGGCATCGATCAAGAATCATCGTATAACAGATGCCCAATTATTCAACTGCAGACCTTGTTGTGGTTCTAGTGCCTTTTTTTTTTTATTAAAAAAAAATTAGTGCATCTTTTCCGTCTCGGAATCTTAGAAATTTAAAAAGAAGTACAGATCATTGATACATAATACCTTGTCAATACTATGGCCGAAAGAGAATGATAAACCCCAGCTAAAGATAAAAGTCCTTGAAATAGATGAAGGAGAGATTTACTATTCCTTATTCCAGTGTTCGCAAGGAATACATTCAGATCAGAAAAAAAAGGAGCTCACTGAAGGTCTGGACAGGTACAATTAGTACAAGTTGCTTCATGCACGCGTATCTCCACGTGTTACAGTTGAAACGAGAAAATGAGTAGAATGAAGTCCCTGAAAAATGTCCATGAGCTTATCATTAACATGCATATATTAAGATATCCTGTATAGAAACATACTCTAACAATCGTTTGATTATAGAACGGAGCCAATTCCAAATGGAATCCAACTCTTTAGAACAAATGCTGGTAACAATGCAACAGTAAACTTGACTGCAGCCACGCTATATTCTAAGTAAGCCGATAAAATATCCATTGAATTTTTTACTCTTTCCAAATGATTAAATATAGAGCGATCAAACGTATAAATTAATAGATTACACCCGAGATACTGGCTCAAGGAATAATGCAACATGCTCACACTGTCCTATCCATACAAAGTCTTTTTGCCAAAGTGCTTCGAAGCTAACGCTCGCAATGTCTTTGACAAGGTGACTGTGTAAGTGTTTGATTTATGGTAATCACTTCAGATTCAAATTTTAAAAAAGAAACTTTTATTTGTGAAGCCAGAAGATAATATTTCGATGTATAGTATATTAATGGTATAAGTTAAATGTTGGCGTATGTATACGTTATTTTTTTTTTCTTTTGCTCATTTTGATCTGCCCTGTAATAAGTAATTTATAGTTCAATCTTCAACAGCCAATAGTAGCCGAAGAAATATTGTAGTGCACAATGATATCAAGAACCCCCTTGGGCATTCATCCATGTTATCCTTGATCCAAAGCCTTTTCAATGGTAATAAAAAAGAGCTTTTATTAAATACTGTACATAAAACTTTTGTCTTTTTTATAAGATGCAAATGATCTGCAAGAAAAAAAAAAGCGACAAAAAAGAGTGTGTTTAAAAGAAATGGTGTGAATAGGAAAAAGTTATATAACAGTCTAGAAAGGCATTGAGGTCTTTTGTTTGGCGAGTTCCTTCAGCTTGTCCTATTTCAAAACGAATTAGTAAATCAAATGAAAAAGACTTGTTTTATTCGCTTCCATTACCTCCTTCCAAGCTTGAATTGTTTCAGGCATCTTTTCCAAATTACGTTGAATAGTTGCTTGTCTTTCAGCACGCATACGCTCGTGCTTCTCCAACTTGTTGGGCTTGTATTTCAAAGGTTTGTGAGGGGCAGGTGCAGCTAATCCAATGCTTGTAGGTTCGATGCCTTGTTGAATACATGCTTTGCGCAAATCGTTTTGCACACGTCTGGAAACTTGAGCTGGTCTCCAGAATGCTTTTCCCTTTTCAGCATTGAACACTAATTGAGGCTTGATATCTCCTTCAACCAACTTGGGTTTGGAGAGCTTCGACAGAAACTTTTGTGAGAATTGACGGTAGGTTGACATGGTAATCTAAAAGCTCTATTAGCGAAATGCTTCAAGGGTTGTGAAGGGTATGAAAAAAATATCATAAAAGGCAAGCAGCCGTCACGTAGCGGAAATCCAAGTATATCTTCTACTCAAATATATGATTGGATATCGGTAATTCAACAATGCAGCGCCTCCATAGTGATTATCGTTTGTTGTCGAAATACTTTGATCGATTTCTGGATAATATAAAATTTGTTATTGATGCAAATGTATATCAGATGATATAAAAAAAAAGTATGTAGTATCTCCTTCAATTAGTAGAAGTTTATGGTTAAGAGCCAGATTTTTTAATGTTTTAGAAATACAATCATATCTTGGGCGTTTTAAACTGCATAACTTCCCACAAGAGTTAGTTTATATACCATCAGAAGTACAGGGCCTACGATGCTTATAAGGTAGTCTATGTAAATGCCGTCTATGGCGTAAAAACGAATATTGAAGCTTAGTCAACATCAGAAACAAGGTGTCCTACAGGATGCCCTTAGTTTTTCTTTTTTTCTTTTTTTTCGGAAATAATCCCATTTTGGTCGTTTCTAGCTGATCTCCACAGTCTCGGTTTAATATCGCCTCTGGTGATCAGTGAAGTTCAAAAGGAACTACTGAATTTACCTCGGAATATTATTTAACTAAAATACCACAGTCATATTACGTGTTGGTGGTTAGCAGTAAAACTCGCGCATTTCTAAATGTAATTCTAGATTTATGATAACCGATTCCGGTCAAAGATCGCATCGGACAAGCGTCCCATACTCAGAATGAGTCACTGTATCAGTTAGAGCTTTTATTTAGCTGGACTACAATCAATATGTTATACTTTTCAGGGTACTATATAACTTTCATATATGTCGTGCCACAATGAGTATTCAATGTCGCAATGATTGATTATCAGTATATATATTTTAATATAACTAGTAGTTTGCGTTCAAATGAAGCACTGAATTCATTAAATAGACCATGAAGACATAGAGAGTGGGATTTTACTCATATCAACAATAATCTCATGATACCTTTCATATACTGACTTGTTCCATCAAAAATGAACTACCTTTGTCTGCAAAAGGAGGTAACTGCAAATCAGTATAGCTCCCATCAGTGAAAGATCACTGGAAAAAAAAAATTGAATCAACTCAGTGGCTCTTTATCTATAGCAGAAAGATCTACGATCAAGTGATAGATGAAACTAATTCTCAAATACGTTAGAAACTCTCATAGGATTCTATTGATAAAACAAAATAGTAGTACGACGTTGGTTAAACAAATATGAAACGAGGTCCCTGAAATGCATTGTTTCAATAGTGAGAAGGGTATATCCACGTTTATTACAATCTAGAGCATTCTATCTACAACGTTCAAAGCTAAAAACACGACAAAAGTACAGATAGGCACGCAAACGACACCATAACTCCAGAACAGCATACGTAGCATTTCTTCTTCAAATATATGATTAACTTGTGTAATTTGCACCAGATTGATAGCTGTAGGAGTACAACCCAAGACAATCATCATGGTAATAAACACTGGATCACTTGCTAATGTCGACCATGTAGACCCATAGAGAACAAACAAAACAACGATCGGTACAACCAAGAAGGGCATCAATACCATTCGAACTGCAATTGCAATTGCTACAGGCTTCTTCATTTCAGGTGAAGCAGGATGTTGGGATTCTTGAATAGAAACCAATTGTGCACCTAAACAAGTTAAAATGAGGGGTACAGCAGCTTTACCACAGCTCTCAATAGCCTTTGTGAAAGATGGATACAGGAATGATTGTTTGTCGTACAATAGTGGCTTTAATGGGGAGAGTCCAACGAGTAAAGCAAAGAAGGCAGCGTACAATGGTGGAGACATGAAACTGTTAATGCGTTTGACAAATGTGTGGAATAAACTGGGTTCTTTTCTGGATGTGTGAGGAAGCTCTGGAACAGCTTTTTGTTTGTTTGTTTGAGGCAATAAACTAGTGTTTTCATCTGCAACTGAAATGGTCACTGCACTGAGCTGTCTTGGTGGCATTCCATCACGAGCTCTAGTGGTCAACAAATCCTCATCTTCGGATGAAGAATTGTTCTCGAATGACTGATAATTAGTAGTATGTCGCTCTTCGTCTTCGTGAATGGTAGAAACATCGTCATCTTCATGCTTCCTTAATAGTTGATATCCATAAGACCAACGAATCAAGTTACCAAAGATCGCAAAGAACAAAGTATAAGAAATACCTCTACAATATGAAAACAATGTTAGTAATTATATATAAAGACATAAAGATCCTGTACCTTGCAGCAACTGTCTCAGGTGTGTCATCCGTGCCCCAGTACAAAATATGAGCAGCTTCAGATACTGCCAAACTAGATATAGTAGCGATCGGCAGCGAATTTGAATTGGAAAACATGACACAGGCCAACACAAACCGACGGTAAGGTGCACTTAAACCAGCCAATCGAGTGACGATTTGACTGCTCGTGTAGTTCAAGATAGCGAATACCAAATAGAAGCAAGGAATAGGCCAAAAAGCCAAGAGCTTCTCAAAGGATATAATTGAAGCAATATTGGAGAACAAGAGACAGGGTGTAAAAAAGACCAAATTCACCTTGGATAGCCACTAAAAACACATCATGTAAGTCAATTGGATGACTTGCAAAAGAATGACTTACTCTTTGTTTATCCATGTTAAAGTATCCTTTCTTGGCCAGCACACTGCCAAGGAATACCACTACCATGACCTGTAGAATAGCCTATACGCCGAATTAAGCTTCTGTCAAATCATGGATATAGCTACAAGCTTACCTGTATGGCTGCTATAATCAAATTAAGCATTAAAAATATAAAGTCGAAAAAGTGTAAAGAAGTAATAAGAAAGCAGAAAGAAAAAACTTATTTATAATAATTTACTATTTACCATTGCAAAAAGAAAAATCCGGTAATTCCAATCTAGTTTGTTTCATCCCATTATTTCATTATAACGACGATACCTACGCCTCTTTTACCTTTTGTGAAACGGAGCCTAGTTTTACCTTGCCGATTGGCGGGTTATCGCTGAAAAACTTGCCATTTCCAAATATTAAGCCTTAGATAGCTTAGCCAAGTCTCTATGATATAATAATAGTGGCGGCGATCTCTTTATAAATGTATATAAGTTAGAGGATATCCTATCATATACTTGCCTCTTATGTCACTTTGTATTCGCTGCATAAACACTATGTCTTACTGAGCATGCATTAGCCAGTTAAAGACTGGTGGAATCTAGTCTTTCCACGAACCAAAACGTTTCTACAGCAACAAAAAAAAAGAAAAAAGCATTGAGTATGAAATACATATTGCGGAGCTTGTCGGATGAACCTCACATGGTGAGCTACCTTCATTGATAACCAGGTCTTATCTTAAAATATCTCTTTTTTTTTGCGAGGGAGTCTATGCCCCAGCTTTATTTCATTTCTTTATAACATCAATTAGCAAATGGCCAAAAAGAAAGTATAAACAAAGAAAAATTAAAGAGAAAGATTTAGAATACGGAGAAATATAGTAAGCCTATTGATTACTTTGGCTCAAATTTAGCTGCGGTTTTTAGTCAAGTTAGAAGTTGTGTTATCATCTTGATTACCATAACGGTATGAACATAATATTATCAAATATGAAGCCCCAATGTGATTGTCAAAAGCATTGAAGCGATCAAACAAAGAATTGACACATTACAAGAGAGTGAAGCAACAGAGACGATCTTCAAGAGAGGATAGATGTATTTACTGATAAAAACGTCTCAACAATTAGTACTCGTATCCTCAACTGAGTTTAAAAACGCGCCATTGTAATATACTCAATTTGGGGATAGAAACTCTAATCAATTGACTGATAAAAAAAAATGCGCACGCGTTATTCAATATAAAGTAAAGTATTGCAATAGATCTGAGGTTTTGGTAGATGCAGTAGTCCACACTGATCATGAACTGCGATCCAATTGCTTCATTAAACTGAGATCTGCCGAGATCGCTCACGCGTTGAATAGGCACCATGCTAATGATATTTTAAGCTAGGGGTTTTTTTTTTTATAAAACTTTTCAGTGTGGAACCATAGCTATAAAACTTTAAATCGCGATATACAAGTAATGAATACGCATCTGTACCTCATATTATCAATCAAAGCAGTAGAGGATCAAATTCTCTTTTGGATGATATAGTAAGAAAGCAAAAGATTGCAGGAGATAAAAACTCAATTACAATTGGATTTCCTTAGCGCTTTTTTATGTTACCAAACGCTTGTGAAGTTTTATCCGTTGAAGAGCCTATTTTGTTTTATATAGTTTCTGAAATTCAAAGCTTTATTTCAGTTCTCAGTTTAACTTGATGTGTCTTTTGATTTTTTTTTTTTTTTTTTTTTTTTGGTAGGAAAGATTCTATTTTGTAAGATACTTTAAACGTTAAATACAGGTGGAAGAAAAAAACTATTATAATAAAATTAAAAATTAATTTGAATTTGAATGAAAAAGAACTGAAGAGGTGATTATAAAAAAAAAGTCTATATTTTTTAGATTTCAAATTTTTTTGCAGTGATGGTAATGGGTAGTGAAGGAGGACCCGTTTTTTAATTGCCTTCCGCCAATCAAGTTAAATCTCTTTGCATCAGCTTAAGGGGTAAATCATCATCGCTCAGTAACAAATTGAATCAATTTAGACCACTATGAGTGTTCAATAAATGCACTGTATAGACGTTATATATATATGAAAGGTACACATCAACTCAACTTAAATGTAACAATAACTGCTTCATGTTTACAAAAAAAAAAAACTAATGCAATACGATCCATGACTGAAAAAAGTGATTTACATTTAGTTATTATGCTGAATCAATCTAGATTTTTAGTTGTGTTCGCGTCAAATCCATCAACTGGAAGAGTTGCACTCCATCATAGCTGGAGGCTACAATCCAATCCCTTTATTCAATATAAGGATAAACGTTTAAGCAGATTTAAATAAAAGAATGGCAATTTGACCATGGTAAAAGTAAATAAAGTGTTTGGATTCTACACCAAAAGAAAAAAAAGATACATTAGTAGACAGAAAACATAATACATGCTGTCACTTACCATGTGTGACGAAACTACCAAAGTTACGACCAACGACACAGTGCCAAGTAGGTCCTATAATGGCAATATGTTTTAAATCTCTTGCATCTGTCTACTCTGAAGTCATCATCTCTTACCGTATTTACGATCGAATTCACGCTTAATGTGTGCTGCAATATCCTTTTCAATGTTGAACTTTTCCAAGGCCTGTGTTGAGCATTCAATAGCCTCTTGTTGCATTTCCTCGCTCATGTCAACGCTCTTCACAACAGCTTTGGTATCAGACATCTTGTGATCGCGTTAGTAATTCGTTGGATATAACCTTACTTTTTAATTACCTTTGTAATATATTCAGTTATAAACCAAGATTAGAATAAAAAAGGGGACGAATAGGTTAAATAGAAAAATATTACTCTTAGGAGTGATACAGAGAGACCGTGTCAGAGAGAATAGTCACTATCCTCGAGGTTCTCATTAAAATTTTCATTCCCAGTTTTCACATTTGGCATGGATACTGTAGTATTACTCGCTCTTTTTCGATATTCCTGTCAAAAAAGTCTTTGAAAAGCAAGCAACAGGTTCAGTGCAGCTATATGACTGTCAAAACGCGTCTTTCAGTAATCGTACAGCTGTATGATATACTAACCATAGCCGTTGTATGATTTTTTTTCTATGATCTTCCATTTCTCCCTATTATTCAGTGTTGTCATTTGATATGTGAACCAACACTGATCCATTTCGATCCACTGTAACTGATTTTTGTGGAACTAAATTCATTGGCTAGCTGAAATTGAACATACGGATCCATGGCCATGGTACATGACAGGAATGTTTAAAATCTAACCATACCCAGCTTAACAGGTTATCAAAATAGGACTTTTATTCCCGAGTAAAACGATTATATAGGACAGGGTGTGTCCCCTCGAATGAATGCTCCTTCACAAGTGTTGATGTACTACTAATAAAGATGTTAGGTAACTCCAATCAAAACATGTTTTTTTTTTGCTTTCTGAAGCTACACATTTCCTATTGTACTTTCACAGAGAGAACATCATTTTAAAGAAAAAAAGCTTAGCTGTCTCTACAATTGTGATGAACATTTCAAAACTCACGTTATGTAATCATCACCTATAATACTCTAATTTTTACAGGTGGTGTTTTATCCATATAATCCAGCTTAAAGATGAACGTGGCATAGATATTCATCTCTAGACCTCTCTTCAATGTCGCTTTTGATTAATATTCCATATTCCAAATGTTGCAACATTGGGCAAAACCAAAGATCAGTTGAAAGTATTTTGTTCGCATATCGACCTTCATTGGTCTAAACTTGTTTTTTTTTTTTTTTTTTTTTTTTTTTTTTTTTTTTTTTCACTCAACAAAGCCTATCATTAGTGTAACATCAGACAAAGTTAACTTACAGGACTGAGAACCAGCTGAATAGTTCTTTTATACTTGGCGCAATCTCAAGGGACTGCTTCTATCGATTCTTTCTAGCTGTCAAAATCTTTCAGCCAAACCATTCATAAGCCCAAGTGCGATCTGAAACAAACAAACAAAGAGGTCATTTATCTAATATTTATAAAATAACATTCCACAAGCGTATATATATATTTATGTTAGTAGAAATGATCTAGATTTCAGGTGAGAGAATCAAGAATTCCATGCAGAATAAGCTTCTGTAAAAATGCTTTTTGTAGTAATACCTTTCTTTTATGGATGATAATGACGGATGAGATTGATATAAAGTACATTGTGATTGAATATAATACAAAAGGTCTTATTTGACCATGAACGAGTTATAGTTTGCATTGGACCAATAATAAGCATCGGCATTACTTTGATCAAATACATCAAACACACTTTGTGTTTCTAGATATATTTTACAAATAGGCAGAATGCTTCCATTATCCGCACCAGGAAATGCTGGTTTGACCCAATCTGGAGGGGGCCCTACAGTCATTAAATGCTCATCGAGAAACCCTTCATACTGATCAAAGATAGTATAATCAAACGTTTTGAACCTTTGTTCTAGCAACTTCAAATTCTGGCTATATCGATTGGATACCGGTGGCCGGCTGGACCGTTTATAGCGGTTTATCCAGCCCATTACGCCTTCATTGGCTTCAATGGGCTGTGTGAAGCATTCTGCTTCTTTAATTGATAGGTCTACCTCGTTGATACTAGTATCTTTACATAAAGAGGGTACATACATAGGCCGACATTGTTTGTTATCCATCTTGCGCCAATCAATCGAATGAAAGAATGGGTGAGAAGCTATCTTTTTCCAGCCTGATATGATACCATGACCCATGCGTTTCTTGTTGTCTTTTTCTAAAAACTGTAAAGCGTCAGTCTTGTTCATTGGAAATTAAAAAAAAAAGGGTATATTTACACATTTTATGGCCGATACACAATGAGGTGAAATAGATTGATGATAAGGGTAAGGGATATTCCTATGCAAAACTTGTTTACCAAGCTCATCAATATTTGTACAGTGTAACCAAGGTCTCTAAATTAGAAAACAAACAGTTAAAACGCGTATATGAACTGCTGCAGTACGTACTGTTCCATAGATGCATTCGTAAAAGGTGATACCCAAACTCCACCAATCCACATCCTCATTGTAGCCTATACCTTTAAACATCTCGGGCGCTATATCAAAAGTCAGAAATGATATGAAACACTTGGATACTTACATACCAAAGTAGACAGCAGTGCCAGATAATGAAGATAGTGGTCTTTCATCCTTTTCCGGTATATTACAGGCTATATTAAAGTCACTTAGATGAACATGACCTCCATGGTCTAATAGAATGTTGTCTGGTTTAATGTCTCTATATTATATATTAGTTATTATATCGGGTATATAAATCTATCTTACCTATGAACAATTCCTTGAGAGTGTAAGTATTTTATAGCGCATATCAATTCAGCTATCCAGAACTTGATGGTACTTTCATCGTGCTTCTGCACAATTCGAGATCGTAAATCACCACCAGACCTACGCAATGGATTGTTGTTAAACAGGATATTTCACTGCTAATGCCTTTATTACATTAAATCCATAGCCATATATATCGATTGACTGTCCTGGAAAGCAAATCGCATATTACAAACAAGTGGATGATCCAAGCATTCAAGGATTGTTCGTTCTCGAACAATATTAGGTACTGCTTCCATATTGATACATTTCTCTTTAGCGATTACTTTTAACGCGTATAACTCTCTACGACTTTTGTGCTCCACTTTATAAACCTGATTCTATATATTAATCAACTATATATTGACATCAATAGTAATATACCTTGCCAAATGCACCTTGGCCAATGGTTTTCAGTATCTTGAAATGCGATAGATTCACATCTATATATACAAAGAAACTGCTATAGACTATGCTGCTCTAGTTTTTTATTTTCCTACCTTCTTCTCTTTCTTCATTCTCTGGTATACTATCGACGTTGCCCATGATCTTGTTGGGTAAGGGAAGAGCTTTGTTATTGTAAGAAAGAAAGAGAAAAGTGCTTTTCCAGCCCCTCTAAGCTAGCAATCTACTGCTTCTGTCACATGATGCGGTTATAGAGCAAGGTAGCATCATACCATGCATTACGCCCAGACCCGTTTATTCTTCCTGCTAAAAGAAAAAAAAACTTGATAGGATGCTCTTAGGTTTCATAATAATATAGTAGCCAGTTATCTCGGGCCTTTATAATCCATAAAATTTAGAGTGATAAAGACAAAAAAAAAAAAAAAAAAAAACGCTGAGCTATGCAGTAAATACTGACTATCTTCAAAAACTGCCATCTCATCTGTTCTTAGCAAGTTACACTAGTACAAAGAGTGTGCTATGATCATGACATTACATCAGTGTTAGGTTATACATGTGCTTTTTATTATACAAAACTCAAGATCCAAAGGTCAAAATCTATTAAACAGTAAGTACATTGTATATACTAATATTCAAAAGACCTACCTCATTCACTACACCTGCAGCAACTGTTTCACCATCCTTACGCAGCATAATGCGGCCCAATTGCTTATTGTCCTTGAAAGTCTCCAAAGGAATGGGTCGTTGGGATAACTTGACCTGCACCTTGGCTGTCATACCCTTGGTAAGTACGCGAGGATTTCTCTTTGTTACTTGGCCTGTTGATTTATCCAAAACCTCTATCAGCTTGATGATTGAAGCAGGTTCATCCAAACTGCCGTGATGAAGTACTACTGGATATCCTGGTGTAATAGGGATTCGAATGTCAAACACAACAATCTGTGCTTCAAAAGTCGTAGTTACAGGTACAGGTTTTGCTCCAGTACATAATACACAGCCATTACTTTATACAATCGATTAGGTCCAATTGCTTCACAGGCTGCAAATGATCCTTACCTCAAATGCATGATATCTAAATTGACTAGGGTCATTAATACAGAATCGCCTGCAGCTGCCCAAGTTGCTGGTTCTTCATTGACTTGCATCGCTATCGAACATATTTAGTTGTGATACTATTTAACATACTTCGAAACTTACTCTTGACATAACCGGTTTCATTACCAGGTACGACCATCACTTGCTCACCCACTTGTATTGTACCAGATTCAATATTACCAGCAACAGAGACGCCTCCACTGCTACCAATACCACCCTTAAAGAAATCAGTAACACGCATTCTTAAAGGCTTATCCAACAGTCGCATAGGTGGCTCAAACTTGTCGATTTGTTCCATCAAAGACGTACCATCCTTGTACCAACACGTCAATTCAGGCACTACGCTTCTCTTGACCAAGTTTTCACCTGTCAAACCAGATACTGGAACAAACACAACATTGGACTTTTTGAAACCCACCTGGTACAAATAGGTGCTCAACTTGAGCTCAATCTCTCTAAACCGATTTTCAGCCCAACCTGCCATATCCAACTTGTTGATCGCTACAATCAACTGTTGCACACCCAAACTACGAGCCAGTACCGCATGTTCTTTGGTCTGTCCACCCGCATCAAATCCAGCTTCAAACGCATTGGTAGATGCATCCACTACCAAAATAGCTGCATCCGCTTGTGCAGTACCCGAAATCATGTTAGGAATGAAATCTCGATGTCCTGGCGCATCCAACAACGTAAACTGACGATGTGCAGTTTCGAAATGGTTGGTAGCAATATCCATCGTAATACCACGATCACGTTCTTCACCCGTTTCATCTAGAACCCAAGCATAGGCAAAAGATCCTTTACCAATCTTTTGTGACTCTCGCTCAAACTTACGCATCGTACGCTCGTTGACTTGACCCAAGTCGTAAAGGAAATGGCCCATCAAGGTGGATTTGCCGGCATCCACATGGCCAATCACCACCAAATTGAGCTTGGGCTTTTCGCCAGATCGCTTTTGATATTCCTCGGCTACGTTGACCCGTTTGGATGCAGGAATCTTGGCTAAAGGCTCAGTCACCTTGGGTTGAGACGAAAAACCCATCGCATTCATGTCTTGAGTTAATTCTTCTTCATCCGATAGGAATTCGACCTGATCTTCCTTGGCAGCTTTGGTGGCTTTGGCAGCGGCAGCCTCGGCAGCGGCTTTAGCAGCTGCAGCCTTCTTTTCTGCAGCAGCTATCAAATGATAGTAATATATTAGTTTTCAACTTATGGTTAGTTTTTGGGGGTAAAAAAAAAAAAAAAAAAAAAAAAAGAGAGGGAGGGAGAGAGAGGAGGAGGGAGGAGGAAATGATGATGGTTTAAGCCTTTTTGCCACCACGTTGACTTTGGGCTGCTATGACAATATCATCAGGACTAGGTTGATCAAATTCGAATACATGAATACAACTGGGCTTTTTTGTGGCTTTTTGAAATACATCTTGAGCATTAAACACTCTTTCAGGTTGTGGTTTAAATAGGAATTGAGCAGCGGCGGATGGTTTTGCACAAAGAGGATTGATGAAAAGTTCTTCTTCCTCAAGCTCCTGGTCCTTTTCTGGCTCCAAAACTGCTTCCGTAATTGGCTTGGAGGCGACAGGTGTCAAAGAAATTGTAGGTGGTTTGGTTTGGCTGGGGGATGATTTGGATGCGAGGCTAGCTAAAGAACCTTTCTTTTCTGAAGTAGTTTGTCGCGAAGCCAAGTGAGTAAGGCTGCTGGAAGAAGCAGTGCTGCTTTTATGGGCAAGAGAGGTGAGTGATGATTTGGAGGTGGTAGGGTTCGCTCTTTGAGCTAGTGTTTGCAAAGAAGACAAGGGTTTCTTCGTAGATGCTGAAGCAGATGCAAGTAATGCTAATGATGAAGTAGGCTTTTGTATTTTTTGCTTCAATTGAGCCAAACTATTGTTATCGTTTGATGTTGATGTTTGACGTGCCTGAGAGAGAGATGCGAGCGAAGGAAGACTTTTTTTGTTACTGTCACTCATTATAAATGCAAGGGAATTAAGAGGGAAAAAAAGAAGGAAAAAAAAAAAAGGGATTTCTGTGTAATTTTTGAATTTTTATACCTTTCTTTGCTTCTTCCTTGGTCTTCTTTTTATCTTCTATCGCCTTTTCTTTGGCTATTTTATCTATCAAAAACATTAATACATTGTTTCCGTCGAGATTCCCAAGAATTTGACCAAGATTCATTCTTGATTCTTACCTAGAGCCCATTCTAAAGTCTCCTCTCTATCGAAATAATAATACCATAATGCCTCTTTAATCTCTCTCTCTCCCAAAATCGTATCATCGCCAATAACACTATATATATAAGCCAAGCCTTCGTCTAATTTTTCCAAATCTTCGTTTGACATTTCGGTTTCGTCGACTATAGATTGATCTAGTTATTGACATGGGTATTGTACTTTCCTGTAGCCTATTCTTACGTTGGTTTTCGTCATATTCGCTTTCATACTCGTCTTCATCGAGAATATCTGTGTATGATTAAGCGATGAGAATAAAAATATTGATATTACAAAATCCCTAATGAGCTGTTACCATCGATATCCAAGTTTCTAACTGCTCGATGTCTAGACATGGGCTATGATTATTGTAGGAAATCTAAAGAAAAAGTTCATAACAAAAACTGCGAGCTTCATTTTTTCTTCAGTTCTGGATTGAGCCAATAAGAACAACGTACTTTTCTAATGAAATCATGCTTTGATAACAGAATTCACTTATACCGAGGTCTTTTAAGAATTATCCATTTTTTTAAATTTCTCAATTGGTTGGAGGTGATTGAATAAGAACATGTGGTGGTGGTGGCCTTGATAGACAGCTCACACACAAAAATATTGAGTTTCTTAAATGCATAAGAATTTAAAAAAAATATGTACACGTATTTTAAATATTCACGATATTTATTAAGTATAAATTAGGCTCTAAATATACTGCTTTTGCTGCTTTTTTAATTGTTGTTTGGAATATAAATATGGACCTTAGGCATACCCCTGGGTGTTTCATCTAAAAATCGCAGTTTTCCGTCAATGATATCTATTAAGTGTCGGAATGAATCAATATATATATAAAAGATCAAATATCTAACTCAGACCTAAGTCCCTCGATCGCTTTCGGGGACTCAAAAGTGACGCGTTCTTTCTCTCGATCTGAACAAAACTGATTTCAGATAGAAGCAAACAGATTTTCTAGCCCATTCATTGTACTGACGCAACTAGAAAATGTCCACCAACTCTGGAATTACAACTGAATCTCTCAAGGCTGTTATTGTTGAACGCCTTCAAGCGCAGCATGTCGTATGTAGTTTGTAATTAACCGATAAACTAGACACTCATAATGTGTACCATTGGATAGGAAGCTATTGATTTATCAGCAGGTTGTGGACAAATGTTTGAAGTCATTATCGTTTCCCCTCTTTTCGAGGGAAAGCGTCTTTTAGCCAGACATAAACTTGTGAATGAAGCCCTTAAGGAAGAGATTAGCAAAGTGCATGCTTTCACTCAGGTAATTTGCTCGTTATAACTATCGATTCTTTGTATCTAATTGCTTTGAATCACAGAAATCCTTTACACCTGAGGAATGGGAGAAGAAGAAGGCTGAGCAAAACTAAAATCAGTCAAATTAAACAAATGAATAAACGAAGAAAGAGAGAAAGGGAAGGGATTACCAACTCCTCTCATGTACAATAGAGATTCCTTATTTTAGATAATTGAAGATGACCAATATTCCAAGTAGAATAGAAAAAAAAAACGCAAGATTTTCTTGGACCTTTGACAAAAATTGAGCCAACGTTATATAGGATAAGTAGACATGAGGGATAGTTTGCTATGAGGGTCAGTGGCTGAAACTGAGTTAATATCGAATATACTTCTTGACATATTCGATAAAGAGGTATCTAGACATTATTAGTCAAACAGTCACAAAGACGCGGCATTGAAACCCGAATGATCCAAGCCAAGACTTTGTTCAACTCCTCTTTCTATTATTCATACAAAGCATGGCACGCTGGACTCTAACAGGCTTACAAGAAGGCGCTGTTTATGCTGTTCAAGGCATCACTGTCGTCCTTCAGAACCCGAATATACGAAAACAAAGATTCCTAAAAATATTCATATACCTCTCCATTGTCTCTTTTATACTTTTAGGCCTAACCAATGTCCTCATTGCCATACCAATTCATGTCGTTCGATTCATTCTTTGGCTGTCAACCAGCGATAAAGCGTCTCAGGCAGACGAAGCCCTTGAATCTGCTAATCGTTTTGTTCACGAAATAGTAGCTTCTGTACCACTACTCGCGTTATTATGCATGCGCTATGTGTATCCTAAACCATTGGATGATTTGTTTATGGAATCTCTACGTTACTTGGACTCAATTCATCCCGATCGTCCTCCATACGCCAGTATTCTTGCTGAACAAAAGTTTAAAAGACGATACTGGCTAGATATGAAGAACTACATGCTAAGAACTTGGAAAAAGGTCAGATTGGGCTTGTTACTATTCGTCTTGTCCATGATACCCTTTGTTGGTAGATTTGTATTTCCAGCAGCAGGTACAAAAAAAAAAAATGGAAGGAGATAATAGTCAGCGCAACAAACTAATGTAATTTGCATAGGTGCTTACACTACATACAAGGCTTTGGGTAAAACACAAGGCATCGCAGTAGGCATCTGTTTTTTCTTTTTACCTCGGTGGGCCACTATGAAACTTGTCCGTGCTTTGATTGGCATGAGATCCTTAATGCGTGAATTGCTTGCACCGTATTTTGTTAGAATGCGTATGTCTCATAAAGAAAAACGCAGTTGGTTTAGTGGACGCAAAGACATCTTGTTTGGTTTCTCCGCTATTGCATATATTATCATTAGACTACCTATCGTTGGTATCCTTGGATACGGTATTGCTCAAGCCGCTTCAGCTTATATGCTGACGGTAGTGACAGAACCACCATCAAAAGATATATTTAAAAAGAGACTCGATGAACACGAGAACAGTGTAGATGATTTGACTGCGCTCGAGAAGCCTACTCCTGAAACAATGACCAGTAATAAAAAACAAGATTAACAAGCTTGATGCTTTGTTATCAGAGCAGCGGACTTAATACACTACATGTACATAATAATATAATATGCATGGCTTAGAAAAGCTTCAAGTATCTAGATAGATATCGTATTCTTGGTTTAATAATAAATGTCAACACGCATAAGATTATAAAATAGAAACAGAGGGCATTAGTACAAATTTATGGAATCATAGACATACACTATCTTGAACTTGTCTGAAGAGCTCAGATCAAAACATGCCATTCAGGGGGTGGAAGGATTCCGTTAATATTTGGAAAGTGATTATACATGGGATATTTATTATAATAAGGTACAGCTTCTTGGCATCGTACTCTACCCTATAGGACACAGCCAGTTCGAGCCGTGACAACACATCGACGTAGAGAAGGGCTAAAAGCAGTTCCATTTTGACAATCATGTAAGGTTGGCTCAGGATTACCAGCAACGCAATAGTAATATTTAAAGCAGTTATTAGAATCAGGATATGATCCAGCTCCACTCGAGCCTGCTGGGCATCGCATGTCTCTTTCTATAAACATTGTTATTATCTATTCTATATAAATTAATAGCTATCTAAGACATACTTATAATGGCAGCTTGAGTAGCAAAAGCTAATAATCCAACAAGAAGTAAAAAATATTGAAGGTGCATATTATCGCAATAATGTTATGTAAAGAAAAAAGAACTAACCTCGAATATCAATAAAGACGATGGTCTTTATATATAGGCGCAAATAAGCGGCCTATTGCATATAGACTGTTAAACTGTCTTGAATTACTCCCGTACGGTATGCATCCAAGTATATATATAGATCTGTATCTACATCTATTCTTTCATTTTTATAGTTGAAAAAGCATTCCAAGCATATATTTGTTACTGCTTATTACCTATGTAGAATGTGTTGTAATCTGTTAGAAATGTAGATATGATATAGTCCACATTATTGCATTTGTTTACCTCCATTGAATGATTTACATATTAAGAACTACAAGAAGGAATCAGTTTTACCAAGAGAAATGACTGTTGCATGCCTGCATTTTGTTACATGACTTCCGATGTTTACCTGGGGTTGGTGGCGAGGGGTTACCGGGCAAATCTAAGTAGTGTATGCAGGGTGAAGGTTCTCCATAATCCTGCAAGATGTTTTATTAAGGACATGTATATACAAACAATGTAATTAAAAGAAGGCATAATCGTTAGGTAGTGAGCAGTAGTGCTTTCAGGAACATGAAACAAAAGGAAAGGACTATGTTTCTGGATAAATTCTTGATGATAAGCACCAGTTTTGATCCATGATCGACAGCCGTTACTAGAACAAGCTGTCGTGAATATAGGTACACCCTTTGCTTGGCTAAAAGTGCACGTAGTAATATGTACAAATAACAGCTAATAGATGATGCACATGCTGCTTGGGCGTATTCCTTTTCTTTCAAATAAACGATAATGGTTATTAGAATCAACTTGGATGCAGCGTAAATAAAATAAATGTAGTTAGGTATGATTATAAAATCGTAGTACTTTCGTTTTACCTATCTTAACTTGTTCAAGTAAACTCCTACGTTAAGTAGATAGATATTAACATTCGTGATTAGATAGATGTTCTGTTTATTTTACAAAATTAAACTAAGCAATTGAATTCCCATTTGCTGCGGTGAAGCCTTCTGTCAGATGAAATAATAGTTCAACTAAAATTGAATATAAACCATTCCTTGTTCAAAGAACCTTACGAACTTTGAAAAGATCATCTATCCCAATACTCGGCATCAATGAGGACGCTTCATTAAGTTTACACTTTATCCTGAACACATTAAAAGCAGCATTAAATTCAAGTTATGACCTCAAAGATCCAGTTTCAGCCAAGTTGGTTTTTGAGAATCCCAAATACAACCTGCTCAAAACAAGAAGATAACAGGCAAGAAATATGCATGATAGCAGAATAACGCACTCGCGTTTCTGATTGGCTATCGACACTTTATGATTTTAAGGTGTCTTAGGCTTTTTTTCAAATCAAACATTTCCTTTTGGCACGATGTTTAAAATGAGGAAGTATTTACCCACAAAACATCTATTAATAAAATGTGTGAAGAATATCGTTGTATATCTATTGGAGCAGTAGTTATTGTATAGTTTACTAAATTAATATAAGTTTCTTTGCCGAAAAGTTGATTTTTCTGTCATTTGGTAATATCGCTACAACATCTATCTATATATACATTGAATTGTAAAAATATACAATAAATATGAAAATATACCCTTAAACACAACAGATCTATGATGCTTAAAAACTAAGTCTTTAAAATGTTTCTATGTCCTTTGAAGAATATCACGTGTTTGAGAAAATGGGTCTGAAGCAATTTTCTTAGAGTTTTATCCCGGAGCCATTATACATATTTCGGTTAAATATTGCATCTCATTAGTAGCTCACGTTCATAGTAAGCTATTGAATCTTCTAGTATTTCTATTTAGATAAAATAAAATGGATATATTACATAATTAATGGTGGGCAATAAACTATATATATTTCATTTAATAATAAACCTAATCAAGTACAGATAACTCGGTCGATCTCGATCAACTGTCGCATCTGATAAACGCTTCATGCGTACATTAAGTAGCTTCTTGTATTACAAGTTTTAGTCTGCTCTGATTTTTTTATCTTATCAACATCGGTTCATTTATAACCTCTCATTAACCATTGATCTTCCTTTGCTGGCCGAAATGCTTGTTCTTTTTTTGCTCTTTTTTGCTTTTAAAACATACATAGTAGCATTGTTCATTACACATAACACCTCTGTTTATTGCCATTGCCACTTATTCATTATTACGAAGCTATACTTGTTTAGGTTACAATGCAGTTAATAGGAGTTTCAGGGATATAGAGCAAGTTGACAGGTCACCAATAACAATAGAAAACGTACAAGAACTAAAAAGGACAAATAAAAATATGTGTATATATATATAAATAAAAAAAAACTTTTCAATGGCTCGTTAAGCGTCTATCAATTGAGCCGCATGTAATCTGGTTACTTGGTTCTCAATCAAATCATTCAATTGATATCCTGCTAGCTCCAGTACAATAGATAATATATCATACTGTATTTTGAGATATGACAAACCAATTTTCATTAGAGATCAGATTTTTATAATGTCTTTTTTATTTTCTTTAGTGGCTGATCTACTTCTTTTAGCTAGAAATGACCGATATCTCAAGCATAAACTAACAGCGATGACAAGAAACTAGATTGCACATCGATGAATGTGAATTCTATCTAATATTACCCTTCATTATGCACCGCGTTATCATTGATATGAATAGATTTCTAGGTTCTGCTATAATATAATAAAACCCAAAAAAAATCCTATCAGGGATTATTAAACATACTAAACCTACGTTATTAATAGGTTGGTCCTTCAAAACGCCATATTTATGATGCACAAAAACTCATGTTGCGCAGAAAATTAAGCCTATGTAAGCAAAGTACATATGGACTTTATACTTTTGCATTTCTCAATCGGTTCCAATTTAATGTCGCATTCAACAGCCATTACATAGTTAAGAATAAACCTTTCTATCTATTAGAATACAGGTATTTCATATGAATTTGATTATTGATCAACAGATCTTCTAAACACTCTGACTGATAGTCTATATTTGAAATGAAACGTTGTACCTACAAGGATAATCACTACTATAGCCTATAGTAAGAGAAGCAGTACATCGCAATTTAAGACTATTCAGAAACATGTTGGGTAGTACATTCTTGAAAATAGCATTCTCATTTCATCAATGGAGTTGGCTGATTGTCCAAGAGTAAGATTCAGAAAAAACTTTAAGGTATACCCAATATTCATTATTTCTGGTGTGTAATATGATTATGATTGGTTATCTGATGTTTGAAAAATTGGTGATGATTGATAATGAACACGCCAACAACCTATACTCGACACAGTGTTTTGACGCAGCATTTGTATATTAAAAATATGAGCTAATATAGATTCGATTAATCAAATTTATACAGAATTAGATTGCATATCGGATAGTGCAAAAATCATTCTAAATACATTGTGTATATATAAAAAATAAAAAGGTAGACTGTCGATTCGATTAAACGAACGAATCCCTGAAGCTCCATCCTCGTGCACTACTAAATCTGCATGAATGTCGAACTTTTCCTCCAAAGTAGCCGAAAACTCGGGAAAACTATTGTTTTATCATAGACAGGGTATTAGGTTATCATTAGCGCGTAGCAGTAATGTACTACACAATACAAAATGTAACAGACACGGGGCAAAGGATGCTCAAGTTTCATGTTTTCTGTGCTGATTTAATTCAATTTCCGAGTTACCATGACAGCACTTTGTGTAAGTTCGAGAATAAGCGCTTTTTTTTCTCTCTTTAGTACACTTTAAAACTTTTTCACAATGGAAGAGCTAGTAATGCCTAACAATGGTACTTTAGCTGGCTTTCCTTGCTTTTGGATCTTCCGTTTTCTATGTGAAGACGAAGAGCCTCTACCGGGATCACCAGCGCAAACGTCGAAATCGCCTACTGGTCTTCAAACTCAACTAGTTTTATGTACAAGTGTAGGCGTATTGTGTTTTTTGCTGTTTTGTTTTTTGCGAGTGAGGTATAGATGAATCTATAAAAATAAATTGGATACTGTTACTGACATATTTTTAATAGATGGAGCGGTATCTACTCGCCAAGACTAAGAATGAGAAAGTGAGTGCAGCCGCAGCGGCCTAAATAACATATGCTAAATATTTATCTTTTTCGCAGGCATGCACCTGAGCAGCTACCGACAAGCTTTTTTGGTTGGATTATACCCCTTTTAAAGACACCCAACTCTGTAATTATGGATAAGGTCGGCCTTGATGCAGTAGTGGTAAGAAAGACATGAATGAAAATAAGCGCATGATCTAACGTTTACCACAGATGCTTCAGTTTTTATTAATGAGCGTCAAGCTCTTTGGTTTTTGTGGATTCTTTGGCACAGTTGTATTATATCCTATCAGTAAGATGGGCGGTGATATAGCAAACGGAACCTATCCCGAGAATCCAGGCAACGACACTAACGATAATACATTATATGCAACTCATCACGAACAGTTCTTCCTTGGTGCTATGGGTGCGAACAATAATAACTTCGTATCTCGCTCAGTCTCATTTTTATGGGTATATTTGTTCTTTACATACTTGTTTGTTTTTGCTACTTTTTACTTTACCTTTCTCAATTACCGAGACTATGTTCGCATTCGCCGCCAATTCCTGCTCAGAAAAGCAAAGACCTTATCAGCACGTACCTTATTGGTCACTGGTATTCCGCCTTACCTTAGATCTGATCGTAAATTAGCAGAGTACTTTGAAAATCTGGGCATTGGTGTAGTCGAGTCAGTACATACAATTCGCCATGTAGGTCGATTATTAGAGTTTATCAAAGAAAGAGCGCAACATTTGCGCCAGCTGGAAACTGCTTATACCAATTATTTGGGCAACCCCTGTGATGACCCCAACTATGACCCAGACGAAATATTAAACGAAGAAGATGCACGCGAATCTACTCTGCATGAAACGTGCTCAGTTGATTCGGATAGCCTACCTACACATCAGAAACGTAGACCTCGACCGATGATTCGACAAGGATATTTTTGTGGGCCCAAAATCGATGCTATTGATCATTACACTGAAAAATTTGATGAAATTGATCAACTAGTTGTAAAAGCACGTAAAGTAGGCAAGTTCTTGCCTACCAGTGTTGGATTCGTTACATTCGAAGAAACCATGAGCGCTGTAAGCCATAATACCATAGCATATCTTTACAGTAGTACTAATTCTACCAACAGTATGTTGCTTCTCAAGTTTTGATTGATGCTACACCGTTTAGACTTCGAGCACAGCTAGCTCCTGAGCCAAGAGATGTATTATGGGAAAATATATCCATGCATGGTCGGGAAAGAGTCATTCGCAAAGCATTGATTATGTTCATTCTGCTATTCTTGGTGTTTTCATGGGCAATTCCATGTAATTATTTGTCTGCTTTGACTTCTCTAAAGTCATTGAAAGCTTACTTTCCTTGGTTACTGAAACTGGCCGAAAAAAATAAGATACTGAATCAAATCGTCGCTGGTTTCATTCCTACACTTGGAGTGGTTATCTTCTTTTCGGTTTTGCCGATTGTATTCAATAGTAAGTACTACTTAGTTGGAAAAAAAAAACCAGTTTATTGATATATTGAATTAGGTCTTAGCGTCATTGAAGGCTTTACTACAAGAAGTGAATCAGAAGAATCCTGCTTTGCAAAGTAAGTACTCTATAATACAAGTTCAATGGAATTATTAATTTTCTTTTATAGACAATTCTTCTTCCTATTTGCAAATGTATTGTTGTTCATTACAGTAGCTAGTACTTTATTCAAATCACAGAAAGATATCTTTGAAGACCCAACCAAGATTGCCAATATTTTCGCCTCTAAGCTTCCAGAAGTAGCGCCCTTCTATATCAACTATACCATACTTCAAGGCTTTATGCTGTAAGTATAGTCTTTAAGTTTCAGAACACTTTTGTTAACTCAAGTGATATCTAGGTGCCCTATCCAATTACTTCAAATAGGTCCTATTCTTGTCCAGCAGTTCTATCGCACCTTCTTGTGCAAAACACCTCGCGATTATGCCGAAGTTTTTGCGCCTCGTATGTATAACTTTGGTTGGGGATATCCTGTCCCTGTCTTCATGTTCGTTGTGATTCTGGTATATTCTACCATCTCACCTTTAATCTTGGTATTTGGAGTGATTTACTTTGCCATGTCTTATCTCGTCTGTAAATATCAACTACTTTACGGTAAGATCTAGATAGATTACAAACACAGGCATATACTAAGTTTATGTTATAGTTTATTTCCATTCTTATGAAGTAGCTGGTAGAATGTGGCCGTTGGTGTTCTCGCGTATTATTATAGGTCTTTTGATTTTTGAATTAACATCTGCGGGTTTATTCACGTTGAACAAGTCCTATCCGTTAGCTGCTCTCTGCGTGCCACTTATTTTCCTCACAGTAGCATACAAGTTTATGATGGATAAAGCCTATCAAAAGAGTACGCAATTTCTGCCTCTTACGTTGTTGGCTGAAAAGCTTGGCCCAATGACTACCATGGCTTTACAATGTCACCCACAGCAAACAAGAGACATTATCAGTAGTCCGTCCACTATGGACGATGCTAATGTACACCCATTATCCAATACCAAAAAGGAACCAATTCCAGTAACAACAACAGCAGCAGCAGCAGCGGCAACAGGAGCATCAGCAACGCATTCAACTGGCGAATCAAGCACAGCAGCTGTTAAAAAGAACCGTAAACGTCGCACTGTTTTGGATGAAGATGATTATGTCGCAGATCCTAGAAAGTTTACAGACTTTAAGGAGCCACCGATGACCTTATTGAACGGTATTCTGAATACGGGCATGAAACAGTATGGACACCCTGCTTTATTGGGTGTCTTGCCACAGCTTTGGTTACCTGTCAAAGCTGGTTACGAAGATCGCGGGATTGTACGAAATATTATTGCGAGTAATGATTCCTCTTCTGCTTCATTCACTTCCTCATCATCTGCATCTACTACATCCTTATTGAAAAAGCAACATCCACAAGCAGGTAAGAATAAAATATAGACTGTCGCTTTAGTATACTGATATTGTTGGAGCAGGAGCGGATGAAAGCCAACCCCTTTTACAAAGAGATATACCCAGTCGTGCAATCAATAACATTGATACAACCAACATACCAATCAAAAGAAGAAAGAAAAGAAAGCTAGTTGGACAAGAAGAAGGTGGACAAACTGATGAAGAAGAAGAAGAAGATAACGTAGGCACTTATTACCATCATCCTGAAAGAAGACACTCGAGGAACTTGTTAAGCAGATCTTATGGTGCTTGTTCCTTAACTAAATAAAATAACATGTCTTAAAAAGGTTTTTATATCAACTAATCGTACACAGCAGTTGATGTCATTTAAGCTATCGCTCAGAATCTCTTTTTCTTAACGCTGATGTTCAGATTGACCTTCAAGGATAGGAGACACTGCCAGTAGGAGCCCAAGAATATTCATTTAATAGATAATCTATAGGAGATAGTCCATGAACAGCATGGAATCAAAACGTTTTCAATACCCCAATAGACGTGGATGCTCCTTCTAACCTCCTCTTATAATCCCCTATGTTTCTTCATATATAGACAGGGGAAGAACGTACATAAAGGGAGGAGCAATACTAATGTACAAGACACACATAAAACGCGTACAAAACGCGTACAAAAGCACAAGTTATCTGTTCTCAATTGATTTTCTTCTTCTTTTGCTAAAGTTTCTCTTTGTATTTAAATACCTTAGTCTTGTTTAGTACATTACATCCCTTTTCCCCGTCTTTCTTACACTCTTTTCTTTATTGATATCTCTTTCAAACAAATCCATCCCTTTTTCCCCTGTTATGAGAATGGCATCACACTATTATTCATCTTCTATTGCTTCAGAGAAACTAGAAGAGATTGATGAAGAAGAACAGCTCATGTGGCAGGCAGAGCATAATATGCATCATGATATGGACGATGACGATAGCGAAGAAGACGAATTAATGATAGAAGATGCTTCATCCATGTCTTCTTCTCCAAGTATCCCAGATGAAAACATCAACTTTGACCTCGTTTACGCGCTTCATACATTTGTTGCAACTGTGGAAGGCCAGGCTTCTGTGGTTAAAGGTGATGCTTTGATATTGATGGAGGATACCAATATTTACTGGTGGCTAGTTGAAGTGCTCAAAACACGCGAAGTCGGCTATATCCCGGCCGAGAATATCGAGGTAATTTCAATGTAGTGTGTACCTGAATCTGAATGATTTACGCGTCTTATCCTTACTAGACGCCTTATGAACGACTAGCAAGATTAAACAAACATCGCAACGTAGAAATTACTTCACCTTCTATTGCTGATTCAGCACCTCAGCCTATCCAAATGACACATCCTCTAAAGCCGCAACGTAGAGTCACTATTGGAGACGAATCCATGTCAAAAATATTCCATTACGAAGTAGAGTCTGAGATTGACGAGGACGATGAAGATAGACTTGAAGAAGACAGTATCCATTCTGAACGTGGTCAAGATACTTATCAGGATACTCGTCAAGGTGAATTCCAAGAAATGGTAATGGATCCATATGATGAACAGGCACGTACCTCTCAGAAATGGCAAGAGAAAAATTGGGATGAAGAATATCCTTTGCAGAACGGCCAGCAGCTACAAGCAGTACAGCCGCAACAAGCGCTACACATGCCAATTTCTTCGGCTTCAGAACAACAACTTTCAACTGAGGAAACGCTACAACAAAAGATGGAACTTCGAGTGTTTGCCGGCAATATCGGTCAAGGGCCTTTATTTCATACTTTCACTATTTCAATAGCCACGACAGCTGATGAACTGATACGAACTTCTGTTAATAAGTTTGGAATGATAGATGTTGAGCCATCAGAGGATACTACAATAGAGTATTATCTTGCTGTACAAGGCATGGATGGAGGTAAATTATATGAGTAATACTACAAAAAGAATGGGAACTGATATAGATTTGGTGAACGGTAGATGAATATGTATTGTCAGCTCAAGACAAGCCATTTTCGATCTTTAAAACACTGACAGATTCATTAACCACGCCCATGCCATCATTATCACATATAAAGCGTATTTCGCAGCAATCACTGTCATCACTTCAGTCGCGTAATAGCACTAGTCGTCGTCCACGATCCAGTAGCTTTAGTAATTACGAACAGACATCGTATGACGAAGATTCTGTCATTCGGTTCTATTTACATCGCCGTATCAAAAGGGCCCATGAGCGAGAAGGTCTCTTGTACATTAAAGTATCACTTTATCCTGATGAATCCGCTGCCTCAGCTAGCGCAGCTGTTATCATACCAAGTCGCGATAATACTGCCTTTACAAAGAACCCTACGCCTACTAAATCTAAAAAGAGGCAACCTGCTATTTCATCCAGATCTGAAATTGATCGCATTGACAAAATCATTGCTGTGCATCAAGAGTCCCCTATTGGTGCAGTAATTAACCTTGCATTGGAGAAATTCCATGTTCCAGATGCTCAAGCAGATGATTATCCCGGCAAAAATGACCAACTACGGAACTCGAGACAGCTAGGTAAATACAGAATGTCGGTACGGGGTAACGGTCAAGGTAAATGTCTATTATATATATATAGGGGCGCTTATAGGAGTAGCATAGAATAGGAGCAGCAGCAGCAGCAGCAGCAGCAGCAGCATGTATTACCATGGGTTCAGTATGATTAATTGTACTTTTTTTTTATATAGAAATCGAGTTACATCCTAATCAACTCATGTCAAATGTACTACTACAGCAACAGTCTTCATCTCCTAATCATTCTGGTCCAATTACAAGTGATCTCTTATTTGTAGTACGTAAAGCAGGTTCCATGGTGAAACAGTCTCAGAAACAAAGACATCCTCCCAAAGGTAGTCAGTTGTCCCAAGATAGAATGCTCCCTGCGCAATTATCAACTGCAATGGCTTCCGAAGATCGAAGACCAAGTATCCTTGATATATTAATGGATTCTACTCCTAGGATGGGTGAGCGACGTCCGAGTGTAATGAGCAGTTTACTAGAACCCCCACCACGTTCAACGGAGGATGCCAATAACAGGAGACCTTCTGGTTCGACTGCTAATAGTAGCAATGGGAATCAGGAACGAAAATCTTCTCTAAACCATCAAATACAACAACAATCACCTTCTTCTTCCTCTTCTTCTTCATTCCAAAATTCAAAGTCGCCCAATTCTCTTCTCGGGTTTAATAGACGTTCTTCTGCTCAATCTTCTTCTGTTATATCTGGCTCTTCCATTGACGACGAGCGAAATATCCATCCTGATTCTACCATTGTTATGGATAATACTATTCAAGTTACACCTACATCGTCTTCTTCTATTATGCGCTCACAACAATCCACTGCTAATACAGAAAAAAAGAAAGAAAGCTTCAAACAACAGTTTAAACGTTTTGTTGGCTGGGGCTCATCTTCTTCTTCTTCATCAAGTAAAAAGCAGCAGGCAAATCAACCTCCACCTTTGACCACACCTTTTAGTAATAATAATAGTGCCATTGTAGACCCTAATTCTCCTTCTGATATCAGTTTTGTCTCTGCGCCATCCACTCCATTACCACCTACGCCAGGAACACCGCGTTCGATAGCTTTACCTAAATCTCGCCAAGGAAGTACAAGTCACCATCCTTTAGAAGTTAGTACACCTATCTCTATGTCCAGAAGACCAAGCGAAGCCACTACTTTGAATGACCCTTCTGCTGCTTCTATAGCTGCAGCTGCAGCTGTTTCTGCTGCCTCAAAGCGATTGTCGACTGTCTCTTCCGTTTCCAGTGCATCATCTTGTATATCCTCCGTTACCTCGGAAGAGATTGCTACTGCAACGAGCCAAGCTCTTGCTGTTGATGAGGAAGAAGAAGACGATGATATTGATTCTGATGATAACAGAGCCGATACATCTACAGCAGCTACTGCTACATCATTCAATGAAGAAGCTGCAAGCAAGAAATTGGTTGAGGTACCAATGTCTACATCGCTATCACAACCATCGTCAGAAAATCCGATTGAAGACCCTTCAACTACAGATATTCAAACACAATATGCTATGTGGATGAATAGCCAAACCAACATCTCTATGCCAGAAGAAACACACGTGTTCGCAGCTCCTATCCCACCTGCCAAAAATACGTCACAGGCTTCAATGACTACCAAAGCTTTATCTCCAGTATCTACACCCTCAAGAAACCCACTGCGTAATAAATCTTCTACCATTTCAAATGCTGCTAGCGTTTCAACTACTACATCTGTTCCACAAGCTATCTCTGTTGCAGCAACTACCCCAGCACAGTCCAACTGCACCACTTCAACCCCTTCCATAGCATCTGCAACTACTACAAATAAGATAGAAGTAGAGGAGCCTCTGCACCCTATGCCTTCCAATAATGGACAGGATCTCGATGATCTGTTCTTGTTAGTAGCACATGGTGTGGACTTCTTAACTACGCGAGAGAATACCAAGTGGGAAGAAGAAGGTGGGTACGAGTTCCATCCTTGGAATCGACCTCAAAGTTCATTTGCCGTTCGTCAGCAACAACAACAGAGCCATAATAATTGTAGTAATGATATATCGCCTTTACTTCAAGGTCACCAGCAATATAATGAACAAACTATGCAGCAAAAGGTACAAATAAATGTCGAAGAGGGAATGAAGACAGGCAACAGTGAAGCTGAAAGCACAAGTGCAGCACTTTCTATGGCAAGATCTTTATTGCTATCGCCGGCAGCTTCTGAAGAAAACAAGCCGATGTCTCCACCTCTAACTCCCATACCCCAACACCAAGCTCAAGAAGACAGCACAAACAACAATGTACAACCACCACAGCAGCAAGAATCACCTTCGTCTATGGCTAAGCGTATCTTGGGCGCTAAAGCTGAAGTCAATGCACCTATACCCCAAACTCAACAACCAGCACCACAACAGCACCAATCAGTAGATGATGAGGTAAATTCACTGTTGAATCGCTATGCTATATATATATAAACTAACTGGGCTTTATCATTTAGGAATTACAACGTATTGTAGCTTCTCATATTCTGTTTTAAACCACTACTGACATGCTAGGATTTGAAATCTATCTACAGTGTAGATTTGTTATAAAGAAAATTATCATAGTACACTCTCTTTCCCTCTTCTTTCTCATTATAATTATACAATAAACATACATAATACCATTCCTTCAAAAGGCATGCATGTAAAAATTCAAGATATATAAGTTTATGTACAATTCGTGTGGTTGTTTCGAGCTTTTGGCATATCACACTCTGCTATTTAATTTAAATTGGTTGTTTACTTGGCCCTCGCCTTCTTCCTCATCATCTGTAAATTCCATCAAAGCGCGTTGGTATTCTGCCTCGCGTTTACCCCCAAATCTTCTTTTGTTTTCTCGATGTCTAGCAATCAAGAAATCAATCAAGCAAGATAATCCAATGCCTGATGTTCCACCTAGTAAATTGGCCGCTATGTCATAAGGATCAAAGGTGCGATACTAAGATTCATTAGTCCAAGTTGCACACACGTAGCAGTTATAACAGCATCTTACTGGTAATAATCCTTGTATAAGCTCGCTACCAACAGCCAAGATCAGCAGTGTGGTAGTGGCCAAGATCATGTTGCGATTGACAGATAGATTCCATAAAAAGTAGAGCAAGACAGCGAGTATAAAGAAGATTGAAAAGTGCAACACCTTATCATCAATTTGTTCATGTAGATGAATGGGCGCGAATCCAAGCACGCCCATCAAAATCAAAAACAGGAATAAGGCAATGAGTACTCTTGGGCGCATGAACTTGGAAAGAGATGAACAAAACGAACAACACTAACTTTCACGGAATAGTAAATATCTAGAAATCCCAATAATACAAGGAATTAATTTTATTGGCCAAAGATTGCGTAACTCAAAATTCAAAACACGCTCGGCAAACTTCAAGCTCAAAATCTTGCATATCTCATTCAGTAGCCAAGATTTATTTTTGATTTTCGGAAAATATGTAGAATACAACTTGTTCCTTGGATATGTATGGCTCTATGCTTGAAAACAAAATAAAAATGAAAAATAGTTTTAAATATATACACTCCAATTTTCCCTGCTATAGCTATTATGATGATAATTATAACGAGTAATGTTTATCATTCTAGAGACATAATAATGTATAAGGCATCAACGTTGCAGGATTATGCTTCAGTACTGCTGAAGCATAAGTAAAAACCTAAAACTTATTTTTTGACATATATTTTTTTTTTCTTTTTTTTTTTTTTTTTTTTTGATTAATGATTGCAAATCAAAGAATGGCGCATATTGCTGTCTTGTCAAAGAAAACTTCGTAGATTCATGTGAAGCTCAGCATTCTTGTACCATCCATTACACCAGTGCATCCTATACAGAATCTATTTCTGCAGGTTTACATGTTGAGCCTTTTTTTCTTCTTATGTTATAACCGGATGAATTATATGGATCCTCCAACCTGATGGCAAGCGAGATTGTCTGGTTTTACAATCATCAGCTATCAAAAAGCAACAGCTTACTCGCTTTAGAACCGCGGCACAGACAGAATACACTTCTGCTCAGTCATGCCCATCCAGATTTATAGAGAATGCATCGCTTAAAAGACAGTGACTTAAGCAACTCGAGCGTTACTGACATTGTGACTTCAAAAATATGTGCATACTTTTTTTTTCTTTTCACTCTTTCAAATCCATATCTGATACACTTACATTATAGATCTTGTGTGTGTTTAAGAAACAACAGCTAGTAAAGAATGGATGAGCCACGTGATACCACCATGACAGACGCACCCAATGGACAAGAAGCACCTTTTGGTTTGACCACTGGTGAATGGAAATTTTATCAGTTCGTTCGAAATGCTCCCAGGGTACCTTCATTGCTTATATTTAGTGAATATAAAGAGATTGAATAGTATGAAGTCTAATGCTATACAATAGGGTGTTAAATTTACAGATCGTCCGGAGGACATGGATGTACAAGAGTCTTACTTGGCAATGAATTCACTATTGAAGAAGGTTTGATCAAGATCTTTGCATCAAATTTCAAACTAACAGTTCATGACGCGTAGAATACACTAGAAGTTATCCAGCTGAACGGCGAGAACATGTTGAAGGCTATTGATCTAAGAGATGCAGAAAAGTAAGTCAGCCTCTACAATGATAGTATCCAGACACTAATACTATCTCTGTAGAGCAAGTAAACTCAATGATGATGCACGTCTAGTTTATAATACCATTCGATCTGCTGGAAATAACGGTATTTGGACAAAAGATTTAAAAAAGAAGACCAATCTTCATACAATTGTGTTGAATCGTACGCTCAAGTCCTTGGAACAAAAGCAAGAAATCAAAGCTGTCAAACACGTCAAATATCCTACACGTAAAATTTACATGCTCTTCAATCTAACTCCTTCCAGTGAAGTGACTGGTGGTGCCTGGTATACAGATCAAGAGCTAGATACCGATTTTATTGATAGTCTAAAGGCTGCCTGTTTGAAATATATCATGTCCAGAGTAAGTACGTATGTATGTTAGAAAAAGCAAGTTATTCAAACTTCAAATAGAGCTTCCCTCGTATCGAAGGCGTTGCAGATGCGGTCTTTGGTGCAGATCATGAACATTACCCTACAGCTACAGAAGTGAGACGTTTCATTACAGAATCGCGTATTTCATCCATCGATTTATCCGTTAAAGATATCACTAGTTTATTGGATGTATTGGTATATGATGGTGTGGTTGAAAAAAAGTTACCGTTTATGGCTGGTATGGAGGATTTCAGTGATGATGAGGATGATGGCGATGATAGTTCAGTTCAATGGTCATATAAAGCTATTCGGAAGGTAGCCAGCCGCTTACCAACTGAAGCTTTGACTGAAACTCCTTGTGGAAAGTGCCCAGTGTTTACTTTTTGCGTAGAAGATGGACCCATATCACCTGTGAACTGCGAATATTTCAAAACCTGGTTAGATTGGTAATGGAAATAGCTAATAGTGGATTATATGTAAATAGTTAGAAAAAGATAATGGACCTTTTCAGTCATAATAAATATCAAACTTTCAATAATTTATTATGAAGCAATCTCGTTATTTCTTTTCTTTCATATAATCTACAAACTATGATAGAGCAAAAGGTGAGTATACAATCAGAGGCTGACTTGATAGAACCTACTTCATCAATCAAAATGGGCCATGCACCTTCTGAATCATAGTTTTGCATATCTAGATCCTTTTGGCTTGCAAAGTCGAAAAACTAGGCAGTAGAAGACGTCAGCTACACATTATTGTATAAACCGGTTCTGCTTACCAGATTCCATGTGTCGCGAGAAATCGCTTTGCCATGCTTTTCCTATAGTAACCTATAAGTAGAATAACTTGTAAATCTCTCTTCATCACTTACATGCAAAAACTGGATCCAATCCTCTAGCATAGAGAATCTATCAGTCAACAATAATCTCCACAATTCAGTGGCAGCTTCTAAAGCTATTATATAGTCAGCATCCTCATAATAGCTACATATTATACATAGTCTTACACAAACTCTTTTGCCCTGTCTGTCTGCCGATCAAAAATGCATAGCTGTACACTTTTTTAAACCCCTCGACAGTTTCAAATCGATCCTTTAAAGTTGTATTTAACGCGTTTTTCAAGCTTTCAATGGTATCCACTTGTAACTCGACAAGCCCTTTAGTAAATGCTTCTTGTGTAAATTCGCCCATTCTCTCGGATCCCAACTGATATGAAAGTAGCAGGAAATCCAAATCTGTTGGTTCTATGCCGAGATCTTGGCATAATTGCATAGTGCCTTCTACGCTAATCAGGTCTGGCTTTTGATTATCTATCATTTTCTATCAATATCAGCACTTGGTTGTATAGCTATACCGTTACCTTTGTACTTATCAAACAAAGCTTTGATGTTTTGGGTATAAGTTTTGGAAGATCTAAAGCTATTTGCTTGCTGAAATTGCTGCTGCTCATAAACATTGTTTAACGCGAGATTAATGTCCCAATTAGACATCTTTAGGATTCTCAAGCTATCTTTCTCACTATTGGGGAACTTTGAGAAAACTGTATTTGACGCGCTTTTTAGTTTATGTACCTCAATTGAGCGAATTCCATTAATTGCCTAACCTTGTCTAATTGCTGTTGACGCTATAGTAGAGAGAAATTTTAATTAAAACACGTATGTCAGTAATAAGAATTGATCTTTACATTAGCCATTTGAAGAAAAAAAGTTGATAAAAAAGAAATAACCAGAAGAGACTGAATTCAAGCTGAACCTGATACAAAACCCCGGGGTTGAAATAAAGCCAATATTATTTTTCTTTTGGTGATTCCTTCTTTCACTTATTAATAATGTACAGACGTGTTTTGGCTACTGTAAAGCCGTCTCAACGTACCTATGTTGGACTTGCTTTCAATCAACAGCACAAGAATGAAAGCATTGAAACTGTTGATCGATCCTTGAGATCTTTTCAAAGTATTGTTAATGGTCCTACAGATACTATTTCTCAAGTTGGCAAAGGTAAAATGAGACTATTAGTCAATTAATAAAGTCGTTAAAATTACATTTAAAGATGTCCATATGGAAAATGAGAAAGAACCAAGCTTTGAAGTCGTTTCCTCGGGCGTTGGTAAGTCAAAAACTGATTTTTTACTATGGGTTTATTGAAGATATCTCTTGTTAGGCTCCGCATTATTAGTCAAGGTATGTGCTTATATATCATAAAAGGTTATATATTCATTCGTTACCATAGTTACCGCCTGATGCCGAGATCATTGCTGCCACTGGTTCAGCTTTGGGATCATCTACTCGAGTTGTGTCTCAATTATCTCTGGATAAAAGTGCTGTCAAATCAGCTGCTGGTGCATTAGTTGGTGAATCTGTGTTCTATCAGAAAGTAAGCATCATCACAGGCATATGCGGCCCTCAATACTAAGGCTTATGTAGTACTATACCAAGAACGCGGCAGGCGATATCTTGTTGGCTCCTCAGCGATTAGGAGAAATCACGACCATTCAACTAAAGAACAGCGCAAAATACATATTACGACGCGACGCGTTTTTGGCCAAGACTGAGAAAGTAACCTTTGACTTGGGAATCAATCATGATAAGACTGTAAGTGTTTGCCATTGAGTATAGTGAAGTGCTGACAAGGATGATAGGGGTTGTTGAATAAGCTGATCCACACTGTCAGTGGTCCAGGCACATTGGCCATTAGTCATTATGGTGGTCTTTACCGTATTTCGCTTGCTGCTGGTGAAGAATACCAAGCCAACCCTCGTAATTTGATCATGTGGGATAAGCGTACAAAACCATCAAGACTTCATTCAAAGCGCCCCATTGTGCCTTCGCCTAGATCTCCACTCAGAAGATATGAAGTCATTAGAAATATTGTTGACAGTCCTTCTCTTCAACCCAAATTACAGTATTTAGATAGTCTTTCTCGAACTGTTCGCAATATTTTGCTCGGTGCACCTGTAAGTTATAATTGTAGTTGAGAAAAAAAAAACACAATTCTTATCATAGTATACGATAGGACTTTGTCAAGTTGAAGGGCCCTGGTGACTTTTATTTGGCTTCTCGCGTTGAACCTCGATTCGAAAAATCAAGATTGTAAATGCCACTTATAAACCCTTACTTTTATATACTGACTCTTTAATATAGATTAAATGCATTGGCAGCGACGACTGATTCTGCTTCACAATTATTTGAGAGATCAACTGAAATCTTCCCTCCTGGCCCACCAGAACCTGTAGACCAATTTGTCACGAAAAAGCATCCTGGATATGCTCAAAAATCAACAGAAGGCCGTCCATCTTATTATGCTCAAGTTGGACCAAAGGGCACCATTGAATTTATTCCTACCAATTACCAAGAATAAATAGTAGAAATGTATTATACACTTGCAGTATTAGACTCATTTTTGAGGCTAATAGTGACTACCAAGCCTAGGTATCTAAACGTATCGGGCAATTGACGTCGAGATAACGTCCTAGAACACGTTTAAGCTTGCAAGTTAATTTGAATTATTTTGATTGGCTTGCCGGGATCAAGCTTTTTTTTTTTTTTTTTTTTTTTTTGCACTTCAACTTGACTTGTATATAGTAAGAAAGTGAGAATTGACATGTAGTCTTCTGGCAGACCTTATACATATTTTCAATACGTATCGAATGATATCAAAATCTCGATTCATATGCTATCAAAGAGCTGAAACTATCTCAAAATCTCAAACGCGACCTATCTCGTCCTGAAAACACCATGATATCATTCCCAGCTTTCGCTAACTTTTCGGTTTAGCGCTGTATGTATAAAGTCATTTTTGTACTTGACGTACAGTTTATGCACTTTTCACTTTTTGATCAACAATAATGAATAGCCTTCGATCACTCAAAGTTTTTTACAATAATTCCTATAACAAGAGACCCATTTTGACTTTATGTGTTGCAAATGGTATTCTGGGCGCCGTCAGTGATAGTTTGGCACAAGGAATCTCTTTATACAACAAGTACAACAAGCAAATAGACGACCGATTCTTACCAGAGAATGTTCGGAAACATCAAAGCATGTGGACATTGTCAAAGTCATGGGACTTTGGCAGAACATTACGATTTGCTACATACAACTTTTGTGTCGCGCCTTTTGGTGGCAAGTGGTATATGTTTCTAGACAAATTTTTTCCTATGCCAATCATGACTGGTGCTGTATCCAAAGCTGTACAAAGCCAACTAGCTAGAAAAGCAAATATAATGGCCATCAAACGCATGGCAACTGACCAAGCTCTGTTTGCTCCTGCTGGTCTTGTCTTGTTCTTTACTGTGATGGGATTGGCAGAGACTGGTCAGTGGGAAGGTGTGAAAGAAAAGTTCCGGGATGCTTATATGCCCGCTTTGATTGCCAATTACAAGGTCTGGCCTGCTGTACAGTATATCAATTTCAAGTTTATGCCTTTACAATATCGCTTGCCGTTTGTCAGTAGTTTGGGTATCATTTGGAATGCGTATTTGAGCTGGTTAAACAATGCAACAAAGCAAGAAGAGGCTGTGCTGCAGCTATTAGAAACTAAAGATACTGGAATGGAAGTTGTACAATCGACCTAGACTGTGATTATTAATTGTATATACCATTACTGTACAAACTATACATATAAACGCATGTTGAGTTAATAAACTATATACTAAACTTGAAGAAACTAATGTTCCCTATCGCTTCTCGATATATTTATTTAGTTGAAAAAGTAACATAGGATCATGTAGTACTACTGCTCATTATGTGTAATCATATTATACTCATTGTATTGAGATTAAACAAAGGTATTAGTGGACGCAACAGCTCACTTTGAGTACATATATTACTTATTAGATGAGGTATTAAACCAAGACCAGTTAGGTGGATTATAGACCATTTAAATATGTTGTCTCTAAAGCCTTAAGCACTTTTGCTTGCTATATGCCTGAAACTTTATCAAATACAACGTTCCCTTTTGAAAATGTAGTATTCATTGGATATGACAATGAATCGGGATTAGTCGAGAGATCTTTAGATCATTAGATACACAATCATAACTAGCATATGATTCATTATCTAACTTCAACTATAGACTACACTCTTGCGGTTCGGTTAAATAAAGTTTGTGATAGATATAACTGTTTATTCTAAACATGGACTACTAATCAGGTGCGGCATTGGGTCAAGATCTTGAGCTGTTGAAATGGGGAAAAAAAACCCAAAGAGCATTCCTTGTAGTCACGTTTAGAACTCCTTTATGTTTTTTGTAAGTGGAGAAAACGTTTTTAAGGCATAGTTGACATGTAGAGTAAATTACATATTTTTTATACTACGTTTAGATACTTTTGAATGTTTACACTACCAAAAAATATGCGGGTCATGATCTTATTTGCAGAAAAACAG
The DNA here is from genome assembly GCA_026027325.1 of Actinomucor elegans. Taxonomy (NCBI): domain Eukaryota; kingdom Fungi; phylum Mucoromycota; class Mucoromycetes; order Mucorales; family Mucoraceae; genus Actinomucor; species Actinomucor elegans. The sequence continues at coordinate 206,952 of JAMSLZ010000018.1, forward strand.
AAAGTCGGTATTTCAGTAAAAAAAAAAAGACGCTCCATAATTTTAAAGCAGTTCGACAAGCTATTTACATTACTTGATGCACAGTTTAGTTTTCCATAAATTGTGTTAATTCGTTTTTTACTTCAGTATCTGAACAAAAGAATTCAAGTTCTGAAGGGCTGGAAATATTTTTTAGTAGATTTCTACTTTCACCGACCAATCAATGTTGTTACTTTTTTTTTAAATCATTTAATTTTATTGACTGATGGATGTTAGTGGCAAGTGGCCACAGACACACATTCTATAAAGCCATTTAAATCCTGCAACTGTATCGACGGACAATTAGAAAAGACAATAGCTTAATTTTCAAATAAAACATAGAAGCAGACACTTATTTCTAGGCCGGCTTGGATCTTGGTCAAATGCCACATCTAATTAGTAGTCCATGTTTAGAATGAACCGCTGAATCCAGTCCAATCCCAATCGGGTTTTCCCACCTTTATTTCACTGATGGCTTGGACATATTTTCTAATTTAGTTGCGGGAAACTGAATGAAATAATAATTGTGCGCGCGTGATTTCTACTCTCTGCCTATACAAAGCCCTTCCATCCCCCCCCCTTCTTTCCCTTTGAAGAAAAGAATAACCTTGGTTATGATGCTAAAAAACGTACTAGAAGATGAATACAATTTTTTATTATTTCATCTAGGTGAGTATAGAGGGGTCGTTGAATAAAATGTGATACGGTTTAACGCATGGAGAGATGTTCTAGACTCAATTAGATTACAAACACTTTAATGAAATTCTACTTTTTTTTTCATAAATCAAATTTTTATTCAACTTTAAAGACCGCATACCTCAGAGAGATGATCTTTGAATATCTAATAAGATAGTATCTACGAGAAGGGGGTTATTGGAAACAAATATGATATGTTCTACTATTGAAAAAAAAAAGTTCACATGATTCGCTTTCTTTTTTTTAAAAAAAAAAAGTAAAACAACTATTGGTTCAAACTTATAGATACAAGCAATAGGCTTTATAGTGCGAAATGCCGCATGGGCCTATTTTTGCAGCAAGGCACATACCACACGTTTTCATCGTGCGACGTAACGTCAGATTGACGATCAATTCAACTCCACCTGCATCTATATCTAAACGCTTGGTTTATTTTTTTTTTAAAAAAAAACAAAAGAATGTCAAGAGAAGCTATATACAAAATAAAATAAGATAAAACGAAATTTTATCCTCTCTGGAATGACTCATTCATCGACATAACGCGTTGTCTCATAGCACAGACTTGAGAAGAAAAGTTTGGTTCGTTCTGAAGAACTGGTGATGGCGTCAACTCTACACAACAAACTATTTTAGTTTTGTACTTGTATAATATGTATGATGTTATTACCTGCAGCATTGGAGCCTATGATGGAACTAGTATGAAATTTACTAAACCCTTCTAGAGCTTCAAATTCATCAGGGGAAATATCTACTGTATCGTTGTAGTGCTTGAATGGCTTTTCGTCTAATTGAATATCCCTCAAGTGTTCAATAGGTAAACGAAGGTCATCAATAGATATTCTTCTTCTAGCGACATGTGGTTGCTGAGGAAATGCGGTTGAAACGGGTGAAACAAGCGTCGATTCAGAGGATAGGGTGGAAGTAGATGAGCGACGTCTTATATGGTTGTATTCGTCATGCGTGGGATAGGGTTGATACGATTGTTGGTGATAGAAACTATGGGGATATGGTTCTCTTCTTATAGGCCAAGAGGAACGGTTGCGCGGCATATCGCCTGCATACAGTGGGTGATGATTGAACGGTGTTGGATACGGCAATCGCATGTCATTAACTGATGAATGGTATGGAGAAGAAGACATGGAGGCTCGTCGTGTGGGTAGTGGGAGAGTACGACTATCAATCATAGAAGCATGCTCTACTGGAGCCTTGGTTATCAAATCGGGCATTCGGTCAGTGAACTGGTGCTCAGATTTAACGGGAGTACTTTCTCGATAGACAGGATTAGCTCCACTGACTGAAGAAGTAGGTGTTGAGCGTGAGCCCACCATCTTCTTATTTTTTTCATGAGTTTGAGTGTGTTGCATCATATTATCAAATCTACTGAACATTCTACCGCAGCCAGGCACAACACATTTGTAAGGTTTCTAGTGAGAAAAAAAAATATAAGTCAAGATGAGCGCTATCAGTAAATTCTTTATTGTACCTCGCCAGTATGTTTTCTTTCGTGTCGAGCCAGATGTTCACTTCTGGTAAAGACCATGTCGCAATTACCGTATCCGGTACATTTAAACAGTTTAGGAGCTGCTCTGGGTCCTGTTGATCTTCTTCTGTTAGGCATTATGCTATATATTATTGAATGAAAAGTGAAAGAGAGTGAAAGTTCCAATAAATAATCGTTAGTACTTTTATAATTGATCGGCTCTTTTTTTTGTCACTGAGTGAAACCTGTCTAACCTAAAATGCTTGCTAGAATCTTGTGGCTGGCCAGGGCGAGTTGAGACATATCAAAAGGATTCATTCGCATTAATTCCAGTTTGTCTTACCCGCTTTACCACATAATACTGCTCAAGAAGAATAATCGATTATTACATGATGATTAGATATCACATAGTCCCTAAAAAAATATTATTCAATCCTCTAAATCCTTTCCCTTGCAGCCAAATAGTTTCATTTCCAAGGGTCAAAACGAAGCACGAATGCTTACCATCATTCATGTTTCGCATCTTTCTTATCCACTTAAAAGAAAGCTTGCCATGTGCCTTGAGTCAAGTATATACTCTAACCTCGGAATACGCTGTATGCAATTATTTATTGATTAGTATAACAATTGACTCGGTGAAATCAAAGAAAAAGAAGCGAGTCATCAGATCCCATCTTGTCAATACAGCTTCCCACAGGGCGGACTTGTTGTTCAAACTCTATTTGTCCATCTAAAAAGCATATTCTATCTAGTAGCAATAAGTAGGATAGTGTTCATATTGACCAATTTAAAGATAAAGGAAATACCAGCCCAGTTCAATGGCAATCTTCCACAGGCTAATTTGATCCAATTGATATTTGTATTCCCCCCTTCCTATCAATATTATTCAGCAAGAGTCAGCATTCGGAGTAAGCACGTACTACACTTTCTGTTACTCATGTTCTTAAAAGAGTCTTATTTCCGAGAAACTGTGCTCAAGTCGATTTGAAAGAGCATTGAAAAAGAAAAATGTCACTGTGTCTATTATACAAGAGAAGTTGGTTATGATTTGTAGAATCAAGCTTGTGCAAGCTCGCTCGTATAAGAACGGTACTTTAATTGAAACCCGCGGTCAGATGTCTGAGCAAATGTATAATAGAATCCCTGATCCAGGTGTTCTTCTTTTCAAGGTCGTTCTATAATTTGAGATAGGTACCGCAGCATCATACGAATCAGTCAAATGAGCTGATCAAGGTACCATTGAGGGCGCTCTAACAAGTCAGTGATCACCAAACAAAAACAGATAGTGGTTTAAACTCCATCATACTAGCCCGCTTCCATATTTTCTATTTGAATAATAAAAAATGCCAATGCGCTCAACAAGGATCTAAAGTATTATCCGATTCGATCGAGGGTATCTTCTGGTTACATGAGATTATGCATATCCAGCTAATTAATCGAGAAAAAGTTACTGTTTTCTAGATCGGGCTGGGGTTTCGCTACTGCCCGCGCTATCTGAAATCCAATAAATCAAATTCTTTGCCTTGCCTAATAGTTCTCAATTCTAGATCGACTATAAAGAGCTAGAAGGATCTACACACGCTGCTATATAAAGTTTAAACTGACAAGTCGTTACTACCTTTGACCACGTTCGATTTAACAATGAATAGATTGGCTACATTTATCAAATAGCAGTGTTCATTTTAAATATAATATACAAATTAATATTAAACTACATGCCATTGTTACTCATATCTCGATGTTTGATTTCCTCTTGACTTATGATGCATTCAGAAGGAGTACGCACAGACTCCAGAAATACAGAGCGCTGGCCAACATATCCCGTTGTCGCCAAGTTACCCAAAGAATGGATTTTATGAAATGACTGCGCAAGTCTTTTCACTCATTGAAATGTTCACACATGTTTGCATAATACTTTATTAAGTTTTCCCAACAATTATAATCGATCGATTAAGATTTAATAAAAAGATAAGACTCCCTTCTTGTTAGAATAAGCGAACTGCCTGCTCATCAGGAACGGTTACTTGTCAATCAATTACTCTTGGCAGGCACAATTGATAAACAAATTTGTCAGGTAAAAAAAAGTATAAATCTTTAGTTGATTTTTCTGGCACTTGACATGCCCTACTACGAGTACTTCTTGTTTTGTTCAAATATTTCCTTTTATTGAAAGTAGAACGCCGATTGATCGGTCTCACAAGTGGCAAATGCAATACAAGCGGTAGCTCTTGATCTAGAGATAGCCCAACATTTTTAACTTAAAATCTTTATTTACAGGTTGGAAATAATAAGAAACAGTACTATTATACTACTAAAAGAAAAGGCTCAAGCTATTCAATTATGTTACAGGGGGAGTGATCATTTGGATAATCAAAGAGCTGAAATTAAACTATGGTTTCACTAGATGCAGGTTCGTTTTTGGGTATGTATCACCAATCATATATAACACTGGACCAAAATCTCTTTTTGTGGAAAGCTGATTGACCGAAGTTCAATGAAAACGCACGACTTTATGAAATCCAGCTAATATTAGTGGGCCAGTGAATAAATATCGATTTTTCACCTAAAATTTGCGCAAACGAAAAATATTTCTGCGCATTTGACAACATTTTTTGCGTCAAATCAAAATATCACTATATATTGAGGGAATTAAATATAAGGCCAATTTTATAAAAACCTCAAGAATATTTTTCACATCATGCACAGTTTAAATTTTTTTAATGCATATCTGAACCTCTATATTATTCAAAAGTAGGTTTAAAGAATGTCGATGGACTCCAAACTTTGCAGTGCGCAATCACCAACGACAATAGTAGCTAGTTTATTAAACAATCGATGTCCAATAAGAAAGATTTATGTTTGAGGCGATCAAAATTATAATTGGATTTCGCTAATTAAATAAAAAATTGTTGTTGCTCATAGAAATCCTCAATTGGACGCTGATTTTATTTAGTTTATAAAAAACCAACTAGAAAACAATTAGCAACTAGTTTGATAAATAATCTAAGAAACACATTGACACTATACTGTTAGTTAAGAATGCTGTAGTATAATTAATAGTAAAAGTAGTAAAAAAAAAAAAAAAAAAAAAAAAAAAAAAAAAAAAAAGTAAAGTGGAGAGGGGTCAGGGTCTGGATTGGAGAATATATTAAGTAGAGATAAACAGCCAATAGTGTGATTCGACAAATTTAGTAAGCAGGAGAGTTTAAATGCCATTTTGCTGATTTTAGGGTGATTAAGCTTCATGTGGTCGATTTTGGTCCAAGTGTACGTTTTTTTTAAATCAATATTCCTATAATACAAATGCTTAGATACACAAAAAACGAACTAGTAAGCATACTATAGGGTTATATTGTGCGTCAAATGGTGTCAATGTAACTTTTTTTTTCTTTTAATCCATAGCTTACTTTGATGAAAAGCTAATTTTTCACTTTTTAAATGCATCCCTAACTCGGTTACTTGCTAAGATATAAAAAAAGCAACAAAATATATTTGTATACTTCCAAATACATTATAAATATAAATAGTATCTTAGAAAAAGTGTTCTTTACAATTCACGAAAAAAAAAAAAAAAAAAAAAAAAAAGCTTTGAAATTTGGGCTTGAAGGTATACTTGTAAATTTTCTGAAATAAAGTTATTTTAGCCTCTCTATGCTCTTCAAACAATTCTGGCTTGATATTGTATCTACTAGAACTATCGTTTGACTGAACTGCTATTAGTATACTATATTTGAGAGATATACAGTAATTTGCATGCATTTCTCATGATCTAGATTTAGATCTATTGATTTCTCAACCCATTCCGGTCAAATGTCGCATCTGATTAGTAGTCTATGTTCAAAAAGATTTGTAGCTTATATTGAAAATTTTATATAGCTATATTGCAGCCAATGCCACTTATTAATCAATAATTAACTGTGAATTGCATGCACAAAACACTAGGTGTTAGTAATAACTAGCCAATAGTAAGTACATAACACTATGGCAAAGAAATGAGAAAAGTATTACCAAAACGTGGACAAAACCTGTTTAGGATTCATAAATTAAACTGTCTCCGTCAGCTATTAAGTTGATTTGGAAACGTAGTCTAAATGATTGCAATGCCTAGTGTCTATTTCATTATCATATTAAAACAGGCGTCGAAGGTATTGAATACATGTAACAACGTTTGATTTCGTTGTCTATCAATCTATCAGTCTGCGACTCTTTCTGCTATAGTTTTAGTATCAAGACTTTCACAAATTCAATATATGTTTCGAAACAGATACATTCGCGCACTATTTTGATATTACTGCTTCTATGGCTATCGAGTATTCGCATAATAAAAAGATTTGTGAATATTTTATCTATTGGAGACATGCAATCATAAGCTTGATGGTCTAACGGAAGCCCAAAATCGATGCATAGCTAAACCAACTGTCACACATGATACCATTATGAATCTAATGCAAGCTTTTGTGTCACCCATTTCCGGACAAACCAGGAGAATATGTCAAATCCGTATATAGCCCTTTCAAAAAAGAAATTAAAGGGATTGATGGGCTGCTTCTAGTATAGGAGCAGGAAAGAATGTATAATTATAAACGTGCTCTTTTATCTTTATAGTTAAAGCGAAGCACGGATTGTAATTAATTTAATCCGAATCTTAGCTGTCATTTCATGGCGGTTCTACATGATACGTAGCTACAAAGCATCAATGCTTATTTTCATAAGCACAATGTCTCTTGATTCTAATATCAATAATATCTTCTATAAGGGTCATATTAACCACTCTTTGATATATCGTGTATAATTACACTTGAATGTGTTTATAGCTCTCGACTGTGCGCGCCTTGATGTCTTGCTTGATCTTTTCATTAACGAATTCTTGATATATAAAACCTACGTTTGATTAAACTCTTTTCATAAAGAAGGAGATATTATAGACCTGTCCTGCCAATATACACATCATGTTACTAGGTCCTTTAGATCATTAAACGGACTAATAAGGTTAAAAATACATATTTCATGATCGTTACTATTCTTCATTCTTTCACCTCTTTTCCTTTAACTTTGTTTAGCATTCTTGACCATGACACGAGCCCGAAAAGAGTCAGCTCTTCATCTTGCACTACTAGTATTAGTTCAATGGATTAGTCTAGCCGTTGTCATTTTAAATGCAACAGCGTTGTACTTGCTAAGGTCTTCACAACACAGAGGCCTGGTGAATACACATTCCAGCCCTATAGATTATATGCTTCTTATCTTGTCTTGTACTTCTTTTGCTGGGTCCACCGTGTTCTTATTGCTACATTTACAGTTACATTTTCGAATTGCCGATGATCACTCATTCTCTCCACCAAAAAGCCTTATTGCAACTGAAGTTATCGTCTCTGTTATATCAATTGCATTATGGACAGTAGCTACATCTGTTATCCTGACTCATTCGCAAGGTAAGACACGTGTATATCATTCACTATGGATCGAATCTTATATGTATCTTTTTTATATATAGAACCCTCATCAGCTTGCCGATTTACAAACTCTTTATACATCCAAGGCCACAATAATGTCTGCCAACTGTTTGATACGACGATCATGCTTGGTAATGCTCAGGGATAATGAAATTCAAGGGACATGTTCAAGTACTCAATTAGTATAATTTTAGCATTTGCGGCTGTAGGTAGCTGGGTCTTGGTCTTGCTAGCCACTCTATTCTTCTTAATTCGCTCTCCTATTCCACCAACTACTATATTCACCATCGAAGCACCACCGCAGAGATTTTCACAGCCTATGCTAGTTTCACAACCAGAGAATGTCTACCTTCAATCAAGTCAACAACCAAGTCGGCCTTATTACTTGGGTCATTACTCAAACAAAGTAAGACCTATCATAGATGAACAAGAAGACCAGAACTCGCAGCGTGTAATAGTAACAGAAGAAATAACAGAAAATACATCTCAGCATAATAAGCGACGCGCTTCTGTTGATGTTTTAGGCATGAGTAGTTGTGATTCAGCTATACTTGGATACACAATGAATCATATAGAAGATGAAGTAGAAGAAGACGAGCTTGGCTCTACTACGATATCACCATCTTACTATTATTATTATCAGCCACATCATATGCCTTTATCTTCACCATCTAATAACAACTCTTCCGTCACGCATAACACTACTTCAAACGCAACTGCAGAATCATCCTATTATTCCACCCGCTGCCAGATACCACAGACTGAAAGCCAAAGAACGTTCCAGAGTCTATCTACAATAGATTCGATATACACAGGATATCAACCAATTCAATTTGATTTACCAATTATTCGCGTGGGCATGTTGTCCCACATTGATGCCTCTTTTCTCCAAATGAAAGTAGAAGAAGAGAGGCAATAGTACTATCCATTGCACCATGTATGAATCATACATACAGATCTTGACTATATAAGCCAAACCAGCATATGTATTCCCTTAAGGATTACTATATGATATGTTACCAACTAATACGTAATTGATTTATAATATATTTTATTATTTTAAAAAAGAGGTGCTTCCAGTGCAGGTGTTACTATGAGTTTTTTTTTTAATGTAAAAAGTAGATTTGTAACACATATACGAGAAAGAAAAAAAGGTACAAAAAGGAAAAATAAAAGAGAATTAAATTACAGGACTAGTTTACTGAGAACCCATTTCCTTGGCGAGTTCTTCAGCACGCTTTTGAACATCGTTGATATCACCTTGCATGTAGAAAGCAGATTCGGGCAAGTTATCGTGCTTACCACCCAAGATTTCTTGGAAAGAACGGATGGTATCAGCGAGCTTGACGAGACGACCTTCGTAACCAGTGAAGACTTGAGCGACAGCGAAAGGTTGAGACAAGAAACGTTGGATCTTACGAGCACGTTCGACGACGAGCTTATCTTCTTCAGACAATTCATCCATACCCAAAATAGCAATGATATCTTGGAGAGACTTGTAGTTTTGGAGGATTTGTTGAACCTCGGTAGCGACCTTGTAGTGCTCATCACCGACAATACGGGGATCGAGGATACGAGACTTGGAATCAAGAGGATCGACAGCGGGGTAGATACCCAACTCAGCAATGGAACGAGACAAGACAGTGGTGGCATCCAAGTGAGCAAAAGTAGTAGCAGGAGCAGGATCGGTCAAATCATCAGCAGGGACATAGACAGCTTGGACGGAGGTAATGGAACCGTTCTTGGTAGTAGTAATACGTTCTTGCATACCACCCATATCAGTGGAAAGAGTGGGTTGGTAACCGACAGCAGAGGGAATACGACCCAAAAGGGCAGATACCTCAGAACCAGCTTGAGTGAATCTGAAAATGTTATCAATGAAAAGCAAGACATCTTGACCTTCATCATCACGGAAGTATTCAGCAATGGTCAAACCGGTCAAAGCAACACGGGCACGAGCTCCTGGGGGTTCGTTCATTTGACCAAAGACCAAGGCACACTTGGATTCACCTTCGAGTTGAATGACACCAGTTTCAATCATTTCGTGGTAAAGATCGTTACCTTCACGAGTACGTTCACCGACACCACAGAAGATGGAGTAACCACCGTGAGCCTTGGCAATGTTGTTGATCAATTCTTGAATCAAGACAGTCTTACCGACACCAGCACCACCGAAAAGACCAATCTTACCACCACGAGCATAAGGAGCCAACAAATCGACAACCTTGATACCAGTCTCGAGGATTTCGGGTGTAGGAGATTGGTCAACGAACTCGGGAGCTTCAGCGTGAATAGGACGGTGAGTCTTGGCGTCAATGGGACCACGTTCATCGATGGGTTCACCAATAACGTTGATGATACGACCGAGAACTTCCTTACCAACGGGAATGGTAATGGGAGCACCAGTATCAACGACCTTTTGGCCACGGACGAGACCTGTTAACGCGTAAATCATCAATATCAAAACCGAAATCTCCACTCAATTTGAATATCTTACCTTCAGTACCATCCATAGCAATGGTACGGACAGTGTTCTCACCCAAATGTTGAGAAACTTCGAGAACAAGACGTCCACCAGAGTGATCCTTGACTTCGAGAGCGTTCAAAATAGCGGGAAGGTTATCTTGTTCGAATTGGACATCGACAACGGCACCAATAACGGAACTAGGTTGAAAATATTATTGGGTAAGTTGATTGTAATGTATAGATCTGATGTAATGCTGATGAATTTACCGAATTTGACCAGCACTGGTGGGTTCAGTGGCATAAGAACGAACTAGTAATAAACTCAAAGTTAGACAGCTTTAGTAACAGAGTGTATCAAAACCTACCAGCCATGGAAGCTTGAGCACCAGCGGCACGACCAAGCATACGAGCATTGGCCTTTTGCACACGAATGGCATTGACAGAAGACTTTCCTAAAACACGAGTGAAGTTCATTTTTTTTCTTTAGGTACAAAAAAAAAGAGAGAAGGGTTGTAAGAATATTTTTTTTTTTTGTAGGTATTCGTTATTAACACGCCCCCCTGGGTAGCTGAGTTCAACCACTATGGACACACCTTCCCCCACTCTCTCCACGGTGAAACCTAGATCGTGACGTAAATCCCGGAATATCAAAATGTACAGCGGGGGATAACTACAAGATACCAAGCTGATTGGGCGCTCTCGACGAATAGATTTGGCGCAATATGCTTTACAGAAAAATGGGATATAATGATGTACTGTTTAATCTGTTTAATTATTTATTATATACATATTATTAGATAGGAGTTCTAGTAGGTATAAAAATCTATTCTGAGCAAGGACTGCTAATCAACCACCAGATTGGGCCGTGATCGGTGAAGAGATATATAATTGAATAAGCAATTGCTTTATGAAATATTTGTAATCTACAATTATTATAGACTAATAACGTACATTAATTGCGCTCCAATTGAATAACAGTTCTAACCAATACAGTAAACCATTCTAAGTATGGATCATTTACCAGATGTAACATCTGACTGGGATCGACCGAGAGATCTATTGATTTAGTTTATGTGAATTGCACATAATTTGTAAGCTATTATCAATATTTAATATAACCGTTGTTCTTTAAATATTACTTCCCGTAACTGCAGTAGTTTATCCTAAATATATGAAAGCAATCTGATGAAATATTAAACCGGGATCATTTGAGAAATCTAAAGATGATTACAGAAAGCTTTCATAAAAGGGACAACGCCTTTGGTCCAAAATTTTAAAACCTCATCCTTTTGTGAAGTGTATGAAACTTATCCCCAAGACATAGCTTGTAGTCGATTGATATACATCGTCTTTGAAATAATACTAGTATACTTTTGAGGACGGCAAGTTTTCAAGTTATAATGAGTTTGTTAATATAAAATGAAATTTTATCAACGGTGATTCTATAAACAGAAGGGTATATATAGCACAATTCATACTTGCATCATTCGATGTATCATTAAATATAAAATAAGCATTGCCAATATGCTTTAAACTTTCTTTTTTGACACTTGTTAATTGTTAATAGCCAATGAAAACCAAGAAGCATCCAAGTCGTGGTCGTATACAGTTGCGTCACTTTTTAACAATATGGAAAAACTATATAAAGATATTCTACATGTAGCAAGTTTATAAGCTAAAGTCAAAGTGTACAGTGGAGTTGATGTTTAAAAACGGTTCAAATAAGTTCTTATATTTGCCGAATCCTGCTAAAACATCAGGTGTGTATGTAGAGAAATACATTGGCAATCTGATTTGACCAATCAAGGTCAAGTACGCGTTAAATCTGTCTTCGTTGTTCGAACTTTCTGCTTGCTCATTCACTCTCGTTAATCTATTTGAAGAACATAAACCGTTAAAGCATGGCGAAGAAACGCTCTTCCAATAACAGTGGTTGGAAAAAGAGAGCCATATATTTGACTCGTAAGTTATTGCTAAAGTTAAATCTCATATACAACTTTATTAACATATAACTGTAGCTATTCTACTCGGTTGTATTGCTCAAATTGCTTCGGCATCTGAAGGCTATGACTTTAATAACAATCCTCAAAAAGTACGAAATTCAATTTAATGCATAATTCAATAATACCAACCTTTTATTTCGTTAGGTGCTCTCAACGTCCATTGAAAAAGGAAATCTCGAACCTAAAAATGAAGGTACGAAAGCATTTATGCATCTAGTTGTAAAAAAACACCGAATCCAAATTGAATTCTTTTGATATAGGTCAGCAATTATATAATGAAGCCTTAAAACAACTCGAAATTATCGAAAAGAAATACACAAATCAAACTTCGAAATCGACAAAGGATTCCAAATCGAGTTTTACAGATATCTATATCCAGAAAATAATCAAAGCTTGGCAGTCAACAACAGGTACTTCTTCTGTAGCACCAGTATTGAATGATAAAGAATTGGAAGGTTTAAAAAAGAGTGAGTTTGAAGCTATCACTTTACTGCTTCAAAAGGCTGCCAGAGAGTATCAGAACAACGATGCATTGTTGCTTTTAGCAGAACTAAATTTTGTAAGTGTAATTAGATCAAAGTCTATGCAAACAAATTTTAACTGAACCTTTTGGAAAACAGTTTTCAAAATACGCGTATCCAAGAAATTACCGTGACGCTTTCACTTATTACGATGAATTGGCATCCAAGGGCAACGCAACAGCGCAACAAATGCTTGGATTTATGTACTCAACTGGCATTGGCGACACGGTAAAACGAGATCAAGCAAGAGCACTGCTATATCATACATTTGCTGCTCATGGTGGTGACACTGCAGCGGAAATGACAATGGGATATCGTTATCTTCTTGGCATTGGCACTGATGAAGCATGCGAAGATGCGCTTTATCACTATAAAAATGTAGCTACCAAGGTTATTGACTATTATCTCTCTGGCCCACCTGGTGGTCATACACCTCCACTATCTAAGGTTCGCTTATCTGAAGAGAATGGTGGCGTCTATGGCTACGGTGCTAGTGTAACAACTGAGAAAAAATCAAAACACCCTGGTGGTGCTGAAAAAGCCGTGAGCGTCGATGAAATCCTACAATATTGGCGTTATTTAGCTTCTAAACAAGATGTGGATGCGCAACTTATGCTAGGTCAAGTCTACTACTTAGGTACACGCAGTATACCTCGCGATTTTAATCAGGCCTTCTCGTTCTTTAATCAAATCGTCGATAAAGTACCTTGGGGTGGTAAAATGCCTGCAAAAAATACTAAAGCAATTGGTCAAGCTGCTGGCTACTTGGGTTTGATGTATTGGCGAGGTGAAGGCGTCAAGGCAAATGCCAAAACGGCCTGCGAGTGGTTTCAACGAGGCGTTGATTTGGGTGATTCTACTTCACAAAATAGTTTAGGTATGATGTATCTGGACGGTATTGTTGTAGCCAAAAACCGAGATAAAGCAATTGAATACTTTAAAAAGGCTGCAGATCAAGAAAACCCCAACGCTCAGGTCAATTTGGCTATTGAGTACACTCAAACAGAAGTTAGTATGCCCTTAGCTATTCGTCTATTCTCAAAAGCTGCTATTGCTAAACATCTGCTGGCTTACTGGTATTTGGCCCATATGAATGAACAGAATATTACACCAAGTTCTTCTTGCCGAGTAGCAGTATCTGTAAGTTGAACACCCCACTCTAATAGAAATGATTACTAATATAACGCAATAGTATTATAAAGCTATTGCAGAGAGAGGAGATTGGCTAAACCCTACAGTTGAAGAAGCATATAAAGCTTACACCAAAAAGGATAAAGAAAGTGCGTTGCTTTACTACATGCTGGCCGCAGAAAGAGGATACGAAGTTGCTCAATCAAATGTAGCTTATATACTGGATAAGGATAAAAGGATGTTGGCTAATTTACCACTGATTGGCCCCAAACCCAACCACGAGCAACCTTTGGAAACTATCAAAGGATTGAACGAAGAAGAATCTGCATTGATCTATTGGACGCGTTCAGCCAATCAAAACAATATCGATTCAAGAGTAAAGATGGGCGATTATTATTACAAAGGTATAGGAGCACCATTGGATTACGAAAAAGCCGTTACTTGTTATCGCTTAGCAGCTGAAGTGGGTTCACCGTTGGCTTTTTGGAACTTGGGATGGATGTATGAAAATGGTATAGGCGTTGCTAAAGACTTCCACCTAGCAAAACGTTCTTACGATCAAGCTCTCAGTATTGATCAGGACGCGTATCTGCCAGTAAAGTTATCACTGATCAAAATGTACGTGAAGTACTATTGGGAATGGATTACAGGCCATGAAGTAGGTCCAGCACTTGATAATGACAAAGATAAAGATACCAAATCTGCCGCGGCAGCAGCCAAAAAGAGAAAAGAAGTAGATCAAAAGCAGTATGACATTGGCGAAGAAATGGAACGTCAGTACAAAATGAAAAAGCAAAAGGAAAGAGAAGAACAAGAACGTCTGGGTGAAGATGGCTCTTTTAGCGATGACCCTTATACGCTGGATGATTTCTCAGAAGAAGACGAATTATTTGAAAGCTTATTAATACTATCGTTATGTATTTTGGTTGGTTATCTTGTTTATGTGAGACAGTTCCGTTTTGGCGGTAATAATCAGCAAGAACAGCAACAGCAGCAACAGCAGGGATTTACGGCTGGTTTTAATAATCCCATTCAACCACCAAATGCTAATAACACAAATGATAATAATGATCAATAAATAGTATTTAACTATAACACCAGAAACTTTTTTTTTGTTATGAACACGGTAATGCTAATTTACACTTCTGCAAAGCTGAGAAATGGTGCATTGCATGTGGTAATCCGTTCAAATAAATGAAGTGGGGTTTCTAAAAGTTATAGCTGCTTGTGCAAAATGAAAATTACTAGCTAGTTGCAGTATTCGACTGAATCCTATCACGGTCACCACCATGAAATTTATTCGATTTTTATTATCTGCAGAGGCTCGACAAAATGTTGTCTAAACGGTCAAAGCAATGGCAGTGCAGTACAAAGCTTTCAGCATGCAGAGTTAAATGGCGCATGGGACGTAACTAGAACTTTGAGAAAAAGTAGATTCACTATTGTTTTTATAGAAATGCACATATAACTTGAATGTTTAATACAATATTGTCAATACTTATAAAAGGCGCAATTATATTAACAATCAGCTCTATCTCTCTCAATTATCCTTTTATATTCTTTTTTATACTTTTAATCATACATTACTTTCAACATTTATATAAAAACCAGTATACTTATTAGCTAGGCTAAATATAATATTACACTTACATTGCTGTAGTTGGTTTTTTATTATTACTATTATATTTTCAGTCCATAAATCAATATGCAAAAAAAAAAAAAAAAAAAAAAAAAAAAAATTGTTTCCATTTTAACATCTCAACATTCCTCAACCATTTCCAGGCTAATGTCGCATCCGATGATCTGTATTTATTCAAAATCAAGTAATGTATCTAATAAAATATTATTTAACTTAAATATAATGAGTGTATTAGACATTAATGACCAGCAGTGAATTGCATGATTCTTTGTGAACAAGAAGTAGCGATCTATAATTCTTTTAATCGATTGAGGTTTAATGTCACATTTGATTACTAATACATATTCTCAATATGCTGCTGTATCTGGATACTATGTAAAACCTTTACTTGGTAAAACTGCAATGGTTATATTGTACTAATTATGGAGTTTAATTTACATCCATTTCATGTGGCCTACTTGATCTTATTGATCTATAGATTTTTCAGTTGATTTCGGTCTGATACCGCATCTGTTAAATAGTTTACGTCAAGAACAAGTTATTGTATCTACTAAATCTTGGTTTAACAGAAATGCTATTGGTACATTACTTGTGAAAGAATAGCAATATTATAAAGTGGTTACCATCTGTGTTTCAATACTATGTTGAATCTGACAAATATCGATCCAATAGCAAATTGTATTCGCTAGCACTTTGTCGTGAGAGAAATGAAAAAAAAAAAGTGATAAGGAAACACGAGAGTTTTATATTAGAGTTATACTTCTTCTTCTTCTTTGATATCTTGAAATGCTTGCCTCTATTTTTAATAGCTTGATTTTGACTGGGTACTTAGCTTCTGCTGTTTACGCTCATGCTGGACATGATGATCATTATAGTATGGATACGGCTGGTCAAATCCCTTTAACAGGACCTAATGAAATGCCTGTTATATTTAATCGACCTCTTCTCGAAAAAGATGGCTATATTCCTTCTTTTTCGGGTATTTCTACATTTGCTCATCTACCTTATCTTCAGTGCTGGGAAGAAAATGCTAATGAAAACTATGATATTGCAGTCATTGGTGCTCCTTACGATATCGGTGTTACTTTTAGAACCGGCGCTAGGTTTGGACCCTCAGGTATTCGTGAAGGGTCAAAGCGAATCAAGGTAAAAACAAAAATTTATATCAAGTTGCAGCTGCATTGACGTTTTGTGTCCTTGTTAGGGATATAATAATGAATTGAAAATCAATCCCTTCAAATCATGGGCAAAGGCTGTTGATTGCGGTGATATCCCATTTGAACCTTTTGATGCTGAGCATGCCATGTCCCAAATAGAAGCACATACGAAGTACATCTTATCTCGTCCTGCACGTCCATCCCTCTCGCAGCTCAATGGGGGCATCCCTCGTTTAATTACACTGGGTGGCGATCATACCATCCTGTTGCCTGTTTTGAGGGCCATGCGTGAAGCACACGGCCGAGCTGTTTCAGTGATTCACTTTGATTCTCATTTGGACACATGGGCACCCGAAATTTACAATGTCAAAGCCAGAGGATCCAAGTACAATCACGGCAATCCACTCTATCACGCTTCCAAAGAAGGTCTAACTACCAATGGCACATCATTACACGTTGGCATTCGATCTAGTTTGTATGATAAAGAAGATATTACACGTGATGAAGCCTTAGGATTCCGTATGATTAAAGCGAACGATATATTTACATTGGGAGTGGAAGGTATATCGACACGCATTAAGGAAATTTTAGGCTCGCCTGAGGAAGCTTTGGTGTATCTGTCCATTGATATTGATGTAATTGATCCTTCAATGGCCCCTGCCACTGGTACTCCAGAAACAGGTGGGTTTTTAACAAGAGAAATGAGGTATATCCTACGTAGTTTAAATGGCTATAACATTGTCGGTATGGATGTAGTAGAAGTTGCTCCCGCTTATGATACTCAGGCACAATTGACTACTTTCTTGGCTGCTGACCTTATTTACGAAACTATGTCTATGATGGTAAAATATGGCGAAACTCATTAGATATTTACAAACCATTTCAAGTATAATAAATATCAGTGTATCCATGGCAATTTGGAATATTGCACACCTTTCTCAGTATAGCATTCATATAAGCAAGTGAATTTTTATTGGTTGAGATAAAGCGTACCTGAAAAGATGAATTGCCGAAAAGACCGATATATGCAAATCATATTATTGGTTGACGGAGAGTAGAAAACGAAGTGATCATAATAAGGATGACGATAATAGTAAGTTATCATTGAATGATGGAAGTTAGGCGGAATTCAGTAAACCCTCCCATTTACAAAACTATATTTAGGTCAACAGCCCCCCAACTGTGGGCTTGGGGTTTTTTTGGGGGGGGAAAAACATAAAACCTAATATATGCATATCTATCTATAATGAAAAAAAAAAAGGATGTTCTCGCTCCATTCAAAAGAGAGTTAGATTTATGTTACAAAGTTTATTAAGCAATCAAAACTCAGTTGTTTATTTGTTGCTTTCATATGATGATTTTTGTTTTCTTGGTATAAATACTTTCTATGGAAAATTGACATAGCGAGATAGATGTCGGACGGTCATGATAAAATGTGGCATCGGATGGATGTTCCATGTTTAAAATCAGCTGCTGGATCTAGTAAACTGTTTCGGTTAGGAGCGATGCGATCAGTGGCTTGCAGGTTGATGATTTGAATATGAACTAGTACAAAGGCGCACTCTTTGTCAATAAGCCTTTTCTAGGTTTAGGTTGACTGTCATTTACCAAAAGCAGTCCAGATGGAACGGACTTGACCAGATTTAAAAAAAAAAAAAAAACTTTTTTCCAGGTTTGTTTAGCAAACAAATATTAAGGTACATGGATTTTCAAGATTTATCAGACACAAAGTCACTTTCTACTTTTTCCATTCAATTAAGTCCCTCATTCACGTTACATCTAAGTCAACAAAGTAATACCCAAAACCATGGCACCACCGTTTGGGATTCAGCTAAGCTTTTAGCGTTTTATTTATTTGACACGCTACATAAACCGGTTTTCAAACACAATCAAGTACAGAATACAAAGCGGTGTCTAGAACTAGGAAGTGGGTGCGGGTTAGCTGGCTTGACTATGGCTTCATTAGGATTTGAAACACTGTTAACAGATTTACCGGCAGTGGTAGATTCTGTGTTAATACCCAATTGCAATGTTGCTAAAAATGATATTCAAGATTGGTGGCATCATTTAACGTCTGGACTCATTCAGCCACCCAAGATCACTGTGAAGTCATTAGACTGGCTCAGCATTGATTATAATATGCCCAGGGATCCTTTCCACTATATTTTAGCTTCCGATTGTATATACGAAATAGAATTGGTGGAACCTTTGCTGGAATGCATCCGATACTATGCTTCTAGCAGCACGATCGTCTTAATTGCTATGGAAAGAAGAGATGATGCTGTAGTGGATGGCTTTATCCAAAAAGCAAAGTCTTTAGGCTTTGATGCTAGAATGATACTAAAGAAATTAATGAACAATAAGGCTGTTGGCAATGATGATGTCGAGCTTTGGAAGCTCAGATTAAGAAATAGTCATCTAACAAACAATAAAAAATAGAAGCTTCCATACTTTTGAGTCACCTGTGCTACTCGTCCTGGATTTTTTGTCAATTACCTCTTTTATATAAAGTGCCTTTTCTCTCTCTTTTCATTTTCATTTTTATTTTTCATTTCTTTTCAAAATGCGCTTTTCTACTACCAACTCTGCTTCCATGGCTCACTCGGCTACGAACCCATCCATTTCTATCAACTTCAAAAAGGTTTTTTCTACACTATTCAAACATCATCAAAAAGTGACTCCGGTGGTGCATACACCGGTGATTATACCCAAATCAACTGCCATAACAAAAGACGATGATATATACCGAGATCTTCGAAAATATTACAGCAACCATGTGCCTAAAAAGAGACAGTTGGATGAACTAGTAGTGACCGAAAGAAAGAGTCTAGAAAGAGAAACGCGTCACAAGACTGTCAAGCAATATCAACAGCCATCTGAGCGTAAATATCACCATTGGAAAGAATCTTCCTCACCGTCTTTTGATATAAACAAAGCTGCACCTACAGCTTTCAAGACGCATGGTTATGTCAGAGATACAAGATCAAATTCAAACCATTTACGCATATTAGCTATTACGAACAATGCTTCCAACAAGATCATGAGCAAAGAGAAGCAATTCATTCAAAAGAGAAAAGACGAGTTTGTGTGGGGTTCCAAATCCAAACTACGACAAGTATCGACTATCAACTAATATGCCTATGAAACCTGCTATTATGTCTCTTTTTTTATTTTTATTATTATTATTATTTATACAGAATGATCAGAATCATCTTGACCTTCTTTCATGTACATATTATTATGCCCTTATTTGTTAAGCGAATCAAATTACCCATTGCAGTGGAATACCTAATTACATAATCAATTTTTTTTTAACCTACATACTTCTTATCCTTCTCTTTTACCTTTCAACGCGTCCACTTCCTATTAAATCATGAATCAGGAATTCAAAATTAAAACTCGTTTTATGAAGCTTTTTTCGTTTCAACAACTAGTTTAATGTTAGACTTGTATACATTTGTTCTTTGTGTATAACAAACCTTTTCCATGATATCTTTTGTATTACGCTTCTTTAAAATCCTTAGTATTTCCAATCTACCAGCTGTTATATTCGACATAAACGAGCCTTGTTTTCGTACAGAAAACCAATAACGACCGACTTGCATATGAGGAAGCAATAGCCCAAAAGACACCAGTTGACTATATTATAATTAGTAAAAGTACACAAAAGTCATCATTTCATGCGCATACGACAAGTTTTTTTCAGTTAACTTCTTTTGTAATAGTGCATCTTGAGATATAGAGACATCATTGTATTGAGCATCAGTAATAATATCTTTAAATATACCTAATTCATTATAGTTAATTTCCAGTATTTGTTACACGCTTATTTAACAAACCAAAAACGTTGGGATCGCCCTCTTGTCGTTGAATACACTCTTCTCTTGCTTGATCAATTGCTTCACAATAATCACTCGTTTTCATAATTATATATTCATCTTCTAGCGATCCCAAGACATGAAATTTTCTCCAAGCACCTTCCTTAATAGCTTCTTGCTATACCCTTACAAGTCAGTAACCTAAATACACTTTAGGATGATCATAGCATTACCAATTCTCGGTCCACAACGGTATGGTTTGGTAGTATACTATATATTTGATGAATAAAACAAACGGGTATATTTGACTTGGAATTGCTTTGGATCAAGAATTGCGCAGCAGAAACGCTATCCGAATCAACTGCTGCCTCTATATCTTCAAACTCATCATTATCGCTTGTCTCATGGCACTGATGATTTAAGCGAATGAGCCTCCTACGACTTCCATAGACATCAGGTTTTTTTATTTTTCCTTGCTGCGCATTATAAAGTTTTTGTTCTGCTGCAATTCTTTTTCTACGTTGGCTCATGGATATATATATAAAAAAATAAAAAAAATTATAGAAAGATAAAATGCAATTTGACGAGTTCATGCAAGCGCAGTAATGAGACCGCTTTATGTGACTACTCTTTTAGAATGGAGATTAAATAACAACTGCTACTTACTACTCGCGCATCGCTGCATCTTCTCTTTCACCTATTGCAAACCCTATAATAATAATAATAATGCTACGATAAGAATAAAGTTTATAAACAAAGTATAATGGGGAAAAAAAGGTTTGGTTGTGCATCAATTGGCGTAAGCATCATGTCATATTTTGTTTCAGCATTTGCGAGTTATTCCCGAGTGCAGCACATTCTGCTGCACTTTTGGTTTTAAATTAATTCATCTGGCTAGATATGTTTAAAACATTACATGAAAACACATCTTTAAACGAAAGGAACATACCTTTTATTATCAAGCTCATGTTGAGAGTGCCATCTTTTATTATGAAAACCAGTTTTCTGGACATGGTAGCCATGGGGCGGTACCTTACAAAATAAGCAGTCATTATTCTTTATGAAACAAAAAGTTTGAATGCTTTCTCGATTACACCTGATTCAAACCATACCATGGCCATTACTTCCATTAGAGACATCGACGAACCTTGCTTCCAAGAGATCGTATCCCGCATTTATCTTGGTAGCTGTGAGGCTTACACTAAAGAAACAATCACCGAGAAAAAGATCACTCATATCCTCTCACTTGGCGATTTCAGTAACGATCTCAATCTTCAAGTTGAATATAAAGTAAGCGTCTTTTCAATATGAATGTATATTATAGACTGATACTGTAATAGAATATCAATGTGATGGATATAGACGAGCAAAATATCATCCAACACTTTGACGAAACAAACGAATTTATCCAGGAAACATACAAGGCAGGTGGCAGAATCCTGATCCACTGTCAAGCCGGTGTTTCCCGCAGTGTTGCTGTATTGGCTGCTTGTCTGATGAAATCAAAAAAGATCAAGCGCGATGAAGCTCTTGATATTATTAAGCGCAAACGCCCTAGTATTGCTCCCAATACTGGCTTCATGGAACAGCTCGAGCTTTACTACGATCTTGGATTTGAAGTGGATTCAAAGCATGTTGAATATAGACGTTTCTTGGTCGCCAGTATGGCTGAAGAACAAAAAAGTAAGTGGTCTATTTTTAATACTCTCTTTTTTGGTATTCACTCTCTTGATCAGATTATGGTTATATCGAGCATGTCACTTTAGCAGCGGATCCTGAATATACACCTCTCACTGCAGCAAGTGATCTCAAGAAATTCAAAGCTTTAAGATGTAGAAAATGTAGACGTATGCTGGTAGGATCAGAACACGTCGTGGATCACGAATCAGGACAGGGCCAGATCTCATTCTCATACCACAAGCGTAATTCCGACATTAATATCACAACTAATGCCTCCGTCCCGGAAGGATCGGAAGTAAGCCAATCGCTAAACAAAGTCAATGCGTCATTGAACCCCTTGTTAGCATCTTTAGCTACTCAAAACAATACATGTTCTTCTTATTTCATTGAACCAATGCAATGGTTGGAAGGATTGATAGATGAGTTACAAGGTCGCATCGACTGTCCTAAATGCCAATGCAAACTGGGATCCTATAACTGGTCTGGAGATCAATGTTCTTGTGGTCGATGGATTACACCTACCTTTATGTTACATCGCAACAAGGTAGACGAGGTTCGAAACGTCTTGAGAAAGTAAAACCCAGGGATTACCTTTCTTTTGTGTAATTATCACGGTAGAAACCAATTATAATTACTCATCTGGATTACAGCGGCAGTAATCTCCGTCTTATATATAAACCCTTTCTCTTTTTTTTTCCCTCTTGTTCATTCTTTATCTGCTTGCATTAAATAAAAGTATCATACTATGAAGACATATACCGTTGAACAAGTTCAAGCTCATAATACCTCAAGCGACTGTTGGATCATTGTTGATGGCAAGGTATTTGATATCACCCAATTCTTGAACGAGCACCCAGGTGGAAAGAAGATCTTGATGAAGAAGGCAGGAAAAGACGCGTCCAAGGAATTCAAAACTTTTCATAATGATAGCATCTTGAAAAATGTAGCTCTTCCTATGCAAGTCGGTGAAATTACGCCTGCTCAATCCAAGCTTTAATAACAAGTTTACCTCTGGTGATTCAACAAGCATAAAAGTTTCAAGTTTTATATACAATAAAAGCCCTTATTATTTATTAGCTAGCTAGCTGACAAACAACCACGCCCAACTATACGATCCTTATTTATCAAGAGCAGACTGTCTCTACTGCGACTATGATTCAGTGACATAAGAATAACCTGAGCATATTGTTTTGACTGTTGGCACACTTTTTTTTTTTGATAAATCGCTTCTACACACAACACTACAGCAACTATTCAAATGTACATACTGCTACGTTACAAACCAAGTTATATTAGAAGTAGTGTTTTTAAAATACTCTTAATGCCTTTAAAAAAGTGGCATAATTTATTCTACTACCAAATGTTCCCGATCTTTATTGGCTAGCGGTGCTAGACTAAATAATTTGCTTGCTGAATTGTCACTGCTTGTTTTCTGAATCATGAGCCGTTTAGCCCTTAGGAACCTTTTCTCTACATCTCTCGACTGATTCCTGTTCAATACCGCGCCTGAGGATTAGCGCATATTTAGGATGAATGTGTTGCATTCCAGTGATTAACTGATAGAAAATATCCATCTTGTATGATCTAGAGATTTCTCAACCCGTCTCAGTCTAATATTTCATGTTCTAAATGAGCTACTGAATTTATCTCCCATTGTCTAATGACAATGCAATTCATATGTTGTACTTGTCCATAATTGATCTATAAATGAGATCCATATACTATAATCTAAAACTAATCATCAATAGATGTCGCAACCCTTCCCAGTTAGCGTTGTGTTTGACAAATAGTCCACATCCTGAATAAACCGCTGCAGCTACGTTAATCTTTGTTAAGCTATGACATAGTTCATGTATATCAAAAATAGTTGGTCCAAAGTTGATGGTGGGAGTATTTGCCAAACACAAACCCTTAAAACTTCACAGCGCGTAGTGCGTATACCCTTTATTATAAAAGACATGTCGGAGACGTAGCTCATAATTCAGTATTATTTTTCTTAGGTCAAAACATATACTCATACGTTTTGCGCTGCCTAAATACAATGAAGGGAGAAGGGGGGGGGAAGGCTAAGTTGCATAATATTTAAGTTCGACATATGGTATATTGAACATAGCCACCAGATGTTTAGCAAGCCATATAAGCACTGAGTACATGTATATTTTCAATTCTATTGGCTATGAACTAGCCCCTAAGTTCCTTTTTGCAATGCAGATGAGCTCTTACAGCTAACATATACATATATCTGCATTGAAACATTCACTGTTTTGTTATACGAATAACATCTTATTTAAACAAAAAACAAAAAAGCTTCATCTATTTGCATGCAATACTGTACCTACACAACTAAGCCTAACTGCAAGTACCTTCTGTTAAATGGAAAGAGAAGCATCCGCTTCAATAAAAGTGCTTATATGATACCCAACTTGCTTTTCGTTGTTGCTTTTCAATCTCTTGTTCCTTTCTATAATGGGAATGGCTCTCATTCACAAATATATTTTGTCTTTTCTCTTAGTGCTCAGTTTCAGTCATTGCAGCTTTGCTGCTTCGGCAACGCCAAGCTACAAGCAGGGTAACGTTGAATAAGCAAGTACATAAATGTAATCTAACGTACGTATCAAAAAAGTATGCGCACTACTTGCAAACACTATCTACTGTTACGGAGGTGGAAATATGACAATAAATGAGCACAAAGATATACCTCGAGCAGTAGAAAATCATGTATTCTTGAACTTGAATCAGACTTTAGAAGCGGACTATCTTGAAGGGAAATGGGGTTTGAAAATCCCTAACAATTATATATTGGAACCGGCTGTAGCAAGCTCTATTACTTCTATTTCTAATACTGCCTTTGTAGTAGACGGTGGCTATGATCAGCTACCATTAGCAAAGAACTTTACACGATTATTCACGGCAGGAACAGACAAGTGGATTACCATTAGTAATGAAAATCGAAACATGCCCGACGCTATGTAAGCAATCAAGCACTACCAATGGCCAATGACTAATGTTTATTATTATAAACATTCAAAAGTTACTTAGGAACAGCAGTGCATGTGTCAAGTCAAAATCGTATTTACTATTGGGGTGGGCTTCAGTAATGCTATAAAAAAAAAGGTACAAAGAATGTTTATAGTGACTAATGATGATGTATAGTGGCGAATACCCCGGTTCTGCTGTCAAAGACACGACTATTTTGAGTGTCAACCAGGTTTTATACTGATCTATATGCGAAACACTGGACGCTGATCTCTATTTATTATAGAGCTTTGCATGGTCTGTTTGTCCTGGCGTACTACCATCTGGCGTACATGCTCGATATGGACACACAGCGACGTTAGACAAGGATGGTACCAGCATCTTCTACTTGGGCGGGAAAGTGAGAACCTCTCAAAGCCCCTCGTTGCTATTCACTTTTGCTCCAATGAACGAGATCTTGACTTATAATACGATAGATGCTTCATGGTCATTAAAAAACAGCTCTTCTACCCTAACAGATCGATACATGCACACGGCCACCTTGCGTATGTTATTTTTTTTTTTTTTTTTTTTAGAAAAATCTGATTTGACCTAACGTTGTTATAAAGTGCCTTATTCTAGAAAAATATTGATCTATGGGGGTGCAATTGATTATGATGGCAAAGAAAACAGTAAGTTACACACTGAAGCATGGGACGCATATGTTAACTTTCTATTAGAATTGTCGCCAGTGCCTGATTATCTTTATTTGTTTGATACAAAAACATTAGAATACACTTCTATTACTGAGAATAAAGAAGAAAATGATGGTGCTGGTCCCAGATTTGGACATTCAGGTATAGAAAACACGCTGTTACATTGCAATCAACTTAAAATCACTTAGCCGTTCTAAGCAAACATATCCTGATTATTCTCTTTGGAGTCAATAAGAATATTAAACTGACGCATGATGTGCGTTTTTTGAATACCAAAAATTCAAAATGGTTGAGCTTGCTTTCGTTCGATGGCAGTAACAATGTACTTCCTCCTGCTGGAGGTTTGGACGATAAAGCGATGATCGGAATAACGATTGGTTCCGTTCTTGTGGCAAGTTACACTTATTTTTCATATAACTATATTAAGACGTTTGTTTTTCATAGGTTGCACTATTCACTAGTAGAATTGCTTTTGTAGTCTATAAGAAAAGAAGAGCGAAAAAGCCAGTCGATATACCTGCTGAAGAAAATGCAAAAGAAGAGAACCTGCC
Source organism: Actinomucor elegans (assembly GCA_026027325.1). NCBI lineage: Eukaryota > Fungi > Mucoromycota > Mucoromycetes > Mucorales > Mucoraceae > Actinomucor > Actinomucor elegans. The sequence continues at coordinate 233,236 of JAMSLZ010000018.1, forward strand.
ACAACTATACAAAGAATATGAGCATTACAATACTTTGGATAACCATCCTGATACATATTACTCAACTATTCCAGATGGCGGTGCTTTATATTCAGATTCTGCTACATTACGTGATAACACCAGCGCACCGCGTGGTTCCGGCTTTGATCATAGTGTGGCACCCATCACAAGTAACTCTTTCTTACAGACTTCAGATAAAGCTGCAGTAAAACCTTCTTTGTAGCATACTAAAACTCGTGCTATGCCCCGTACCCTATTATATACATTAAAACAGATCTACATATCAGAAATATTTCTTTTTTTATTATCAATAATGAAAAAGAATGTCATAAGGTCATGAAGCTTACAAGTAGCATATGAAAGGAGAATGTAACAAAAAAAAAAGGCATAAGTTCATGGCATAATTTATCGATGGAATAGACCATAGTGAAGGGAATGGTCATTACGTGCTTGCTGTAAATAAAGGCTTGAAGGAGGCGAATCAGTATTGTAGTGTTCTTGTTTGATCATCGGCTGTAGAAAAGAGTCGATTTTTTGAGTTGAGTTTGACCAGTTTATAATACTGTGGCTATCCATAAAGTTGGTTGGATAGCTTAAATGGCTATAGTCCGCGGAAGTAGGTTGATAGTCTGGTGATGTATTGTATACAAAGTGATTTTCGGCATATGAAGACGTAGTGGAATAGGCATCACAAGGAGAAAGGGATGGAGGATGACTACTAGAGTAATTCATGTCTCCGAATAGTTCGGCTGTGTGCTCTGGGTATACGTTGTATGACATGGATGTTTCAGGCACATTATGAAGTAAATGGTAGGTAGGAGAGCCAGATAAAGAAGAGGACTCTGAGGATGTAGTAGTAGTGCGAAGAGGACCCTTACAGATACTCTTGGAGTCATAGATAGCAGAAGAGCGACGCGAGATTTGTTGCCTTTTGGCAAGGTGAGATAGTGATTGCTGCTTTCGAACAGGATTTCTCTGTAGGTTATCAATAAAGTATTTTTCTTTCCCTGGTCGGATTGTCCAGAAACAGCCTTTCCGAGGTGGATTTTGTGAGTTCGGATCGCGATCAATCTTGACAAAGGATTTATGTAGGGACAAGTTGTGTCTTATAGAATTCTGCAGCACTATTAGTATCAAGTAAGAATGTTGTTGCTTCTAATTTACCTGCCAACCTTGGGTGTCATTGGAGTAGAATGGGTAGTTTTCGGTGATCCAGACATAGATATCATGTAATGTGAGTTTTCGTTCTTTACTGGTCAAGATAGCATGACCTATAATGGTTGCGTATGAATAAGGTGGTTTCTCTGCTCTATTGACTGGATTCCAGGAAGCAACAATGTTAATAGGCCCAGGAGGATAATCAATCATCTCTAACTCTGGTGAACTGGCTCTTTTCCAAGAGCATTCGCTGCGTCTACGTCGAATTGTCTTTATGTTGGTTTTATTGTCCATGTTATATATATATATACAAGTAATGTGGTATTGAGAAGAAAGAGGGAAAAAGAAAAAAGAAAAAAAGTGTTCCGAGAACGGCATCTTATAATCCTTGTAAGGACAGGTGAGTTACACGACCTATTTCCACTAACTAAAAGCCTTTTGTAGGCTTGTTAATCAATTAGAAACATACTCTGGAATGGTCGTTCCGAACAAGAGTGGTACGTGCGGAATAACTTTTGTGAAATGTTACATTGTTTCGGTCAAAGATCCCTTCAAATAAGCCGCTTCACACACACACACACACACAACGAATATAATCTATACTGTCTATTACATACTAATTTTTATTACTTATTCCTTTTGCTTTGGTGTGTTGACATTGAGTAATAAGGTATCAGAGTCAAGCATGACCTTGTTACCAGATCTAGAAATAACATTGGCAATTTCGCGAGCAGCTTCAATTCTCTTCAATTCCAAGAAACCAGGCTTGTTCTCAATAGCTTCACCAATCAATTCAGCTGATTTAGCCTCACCTTGAGCGCGGACAATGATAGATTGCTTCTCTTGACGAGCTCTGTCAACAATGAAAGCAGCACGTTGAGCATCTTGTTGAGCAATTTGCTTGGCTTCAACGGCAGACTCAAAGACAGGTGAGAAACCAACATGAGTAATAGAAACATCATCCAAGATGATGTTGAAACGCAAAGCACGACGCACCAAGTTTTCACGGACAAGACGAGAGACACGCTCACGCTGTGTGATCAATTGAGAAGCAGTGAATTGAGCAACAACAGACTTTAACACTTCATTAACAACAGAAGGAAGAATACGTTCATCATAATCTTGACCAAGAGTACGGTAAACAGTAGCAAGTTGATCAACGCGAGGCTTTGAAAGAACACGACAAGTGATATTGACCATTTGCAAATCTATTCAAATAGTTAATCTATCTGACAGCTGTCATATTTCCCATAAATTCTAAAGCTTTCTACATCAAAACACCCATATTTCTCCTCTTTTTCATTTTTCTTTAGTCTATTTACCTTTGGTACCAGTCAAAGAAGCAACGTTGCGAGGCTTTGCACGAACATCGTAAATGACGGGGGTCTCAAACCAAGGAATCATGAAATGAGTACCTTCGTTATAGACAGTGTCTTGAACACCAAAAAGACGAGTATATTTAATAGCTCTGTGACCACCATCAACTGTAAAAAGGAGAAGGTTAGATTCATACAATCTACCCCGGACATGTGCAAATTTAAATTACCATTGAAAAGAGCAGCGTTAACACCATAACCCAAAGCACCAAGGACGGCAATAGCACCAACTGCACCACCAATACCCTTTCCAGAGCCTTGGGGGAACATGCCTCCTAACTTTTGAGCAGCTTGCTTAGCTTGTTGAGCCATACTAGTTTATATGAATAAAGTGAATTAAACACCACCTGGGAAAAAGAGGCCTTTCAACCTACTGAAAAAAAAAAATCCAAGCAAGGGGACTGCTAAAAAACGTCACCGTCGGCCAAACGTATCTGAGCTCCAACCCGACTGAACGCGTCAAAATGGAAAACTTTAAAGCAAAATTCTAGTAAAATTCCTTTTGTACAGAAAATAAATCAAGATACTTAGTTGGCTTTCAGATAATGTATAGATCGCAATATTCTGTTTCAAATGAATCTATTTTTGTGGCTGTATATTAACGTGTGCGCAAGAGAGAGGAGACAATATGCTGATCAATAATCATTTATTTCATTGGTAGGCGGTGAATAAATGTTATGATTCTTCAATTCATGGCACCCTCGACGGAAAACACATCGTGTATCTAGCTGATGAATGAGTTATGGTATGTTTTTGAGAATATAAACAGCTATAGAACATAGGATTTCTCTTTTAGCACGTATTCTCTCCAAATTTTGTATAAAGATAAAGGGTCGCTAGGAAGATTCGATGAAGTTTTTTTTTTTTTTTTTATTTTTCAGAAAAAAACCAACTTGATCAACCTTTTGTGAACTTGCCATGATTTGAAAAAAGAATCAAATGATATACAACTTTAATTATGAAACTAAAGGACAAATGTGCGCATGTCGTTCGTTATACCTTGATTCTTGTTTTCTTGTTTTAAAATCATAGTTTTTGGGCCTCAGATTTTATTTTAAAGATCGGGTATGCAACAATCAGTCAAGAGCGCGCAGTCTTAGCTTAATCTCTGTCAAATAACGCATCGAACTAGTAACTCATGCTCAGATAGAATCATTGCATCAGAATTAGACTCTAATATTGGCGGTGCATGAAATAATTTACATGCATCTGTTGATCCGCAATCCCGTTTACTAAACAAATGGCTATATTTGATAGCCTATTTAGCTATCTTACCAACATCACTATTAGGAACCAGCCGTATAGACCCGACAGAATTGTTATAGCCTTGAATCAGGATTAAATCTAAAGTATATCAGAACAAGAGAGAAACTGTCAAAATACGTAGTCTAACAAGCTTTCGAACTTAATTTGAGTAGTAGAAATGCAGCTATAAAAATTTCGAGTTGAGTAAGGAAATACATGTGTAATTATAAGTTTATAGGTAGCGTGTAAAGAACCAGTTTAATTAAACAATATAATACAAATACTGTTATCTACAAGGAAATATAATCACTTTATAATTTGGAACATTTCTTCATTGCTTGACGAACACCAAGATCCAGCATAATTTCTGTATAATCATATTAGTTATCCATTATGTATAATACTAAAACATCTTTCTTACCTTCTGAACCACCGGGAATAGCATAAGCACGAACCTCACGATATAATCGTTCAATCTTTTCACCTTGTCCACCACCTATTATACAAAAAAAAAAAAAAAGTTACTAACGAATATCAAATGCATTCCAATTATATAATCATTACGTGTATAGGCTAAACCACCAAAGATCTGAGCGGCTTCGCGGGCGCAATACTCAAAAGTCTGTGTGCTTTGCGCTTTTAAAAGAGCAATTGGACCAGCCAATAAAGACGCTTGGGATTCAGCAGGTAACGTCTTTACTTGATACAAGATCGACTCAAGCCAACTGTGTGTTGCTTCACACTGACGAATCATATGGCCAAACTTATTTCTGAGAACAGCGTGATCAACCAAACGTTGGCCAAAAGTTTTGCGCTTCAGAGCATACTAGATACAGACAAGAATGAATTCAGCGTATTAATTAATAGGACATTATTCCCCGTTAGTTACCTTCAACGCTTCTTCAATACACACACGAGATAGACGATTTGCTTGCATAACAATGCCCAATCTTTCATGATTAAAATTGTGCATCACATACTTGAACCCTTCATTCACTTTACCAATCAAATGGGTCTTGGGTACCTTGACGTCTTCAAACGTAATGTAGGAAGTACCAGATCCCCACATGCCTTGACAATCCATTGCACGTGCATTGACACCGGGAAACGTGCGCTCAATCAATAACAGAGATACACCAGCCATACCATTTCCAGCAGTACGCACAGCAACTGTATAATAATCAGCATAGGCACCTTGAGTAATCCATTTTTTTTCACCGTTCACCAAGAAATGGTCGCCCATGTCTTGGGCTGTCGTAGAAAGATTGGCTACGTCGGAACCTGCTGTGGGCTCAGTAATACAGAGCGAAATCACCTTATCACCCGAAAGACATTCAGGCACAATTCGATTCTTGAGCTCTTCGCTAGCAAAGTTCAAGACAGGTGGAAGGCCCTATTAATCAGTTTAGTTTTAACTTTCTCATCTGCTGTCTTTGTTCTCACTTACAATGGCTAAACCTCCTTCTAAAGCCCAGATAAGACCTCCAGAGCCACAGCGAGCCAACTCATCGATACAGATAAATTCATGGAAAATATCAAATTCTGCAGATGTTACACCGCCAGGTAATCCGTATGGAATCAGATGTGCCATCTTGGGATCAGTACCAGCGCCAGAAACTGCAGCAAGGAGACCCACCTCAGCAGCTCTTTTAAGAACGGATTTTGGAATTTCTTTATTCTCGCTCCATTCATGACAGAAAGGCATAACTTCTTTATCCACCCATTCGCGCACAGCTTTACGAAGCTTGATATGAGAGGCATTATAGTAAGGACTGTCATAAAACAACTCTGTGTTATTTAGGATAGTACAAGTAGCAATTGCTTACCTATTCCATTCCTGATACCAAGAAGGGTCGCCATAGGGTAGATTTTCACCAAACTTGGCATCGATGTTGGTTACTAAGGCATTGAGTCCGTTTTCAATGACAGGTTGAACAGCACGTTGCTGTTCTTTGGGCTTTTCTGTTGCTTCAGAAGATGCAATTACGCCGATCTGCATAGGAACGCCTACACGCTGCATGATAGACGCATTATGAAATGTTTTGAACTCTTTGGAAGCGTCTTTTCCGGCTTTTTTGAGCAACACTTTTTTTCCTCCAGGATGCTCACTCAAAAATTTGGTTACGTCAAATACTTTTCCATCCACAATGATCCAACAATCGTTTGCTGTATTGTGTACTTGGACTTGTTCAACAGTATACGATTTCATGATTGTAGTATAAAGATAACTAAGCAGAAAAAAAAACGTTCCACAGGTAAATCCCAATGATGGAAGCTCAGAAAAATCTGTGGGGTAAAAAAAGTATATTGGATGAGTAATTCCAATTGGTTCAACTAAGGAAAGTTTTGCCGGGAGCAACGACTGAGTTTTGCGTATGGCAATCTACATAGAATTTGCAGTATCTGACTTTTAAGAAACTAATGAATGTACAGCTTGAACCTAGACATAGATCTTAAAAGGAAACCTCAGAGATAAACCAGAGGCTGATAAAACTGCAGACAGGGAAGAAGTATATGAGAAAAAAAAATTAATAAGCCATCATTAATCACTATAGATATGAATGAAAAACACGTAAAAACACGTAAAAACACGTAAAAAAACTGAAAAAATTTGTTAAACATTTGGTGTCTGTGCATTATATGAAAAATAAAGAAGCCAATTCATCACCACTAGGCCATTAAGGATACCCCAATCCTTATTGGATGTTAATGATTTAACAATAGTATACTACTACACGCAAACTGCTTTTCCAGAAAAGTATCCAGAACTTTGATCTCGTTTCTAACGGCAAAAAATAGAGGTAATATGCTTAAACAAAGCTTGTATAGGACTTCAATGCACATCGAATGATTAATACTAATTGTCATGTATGCTTCTTTATTGAATTTATTATTGATAAAAGGCTGTTTTGGGTTTTCTGGAAGTATAGATACTATATAATAATAATAACTTGTATATGTAATATATAATAAAACTAAAAATAAATACTATTGTATAGACAAAGGAGTAGCAAATCAACAATATTAATAATAATAATAATAAAAATAAAAATAAAAATACCTCTGAAATTCTGCACTCTGCAAAAAAAAGAATGATCTGTTTGAACATTTCGGTCAAAGGTGATAATCTTGTGAATTTTTCAGAAATCATCTCATTTAGAACATTGCACCATTTCTCAACTGATCCCAATATAATGTTCCATCTGATTAGCAGTATACCTCAAACATGAAGCACTGCATCTAATAGAATCGTTATTTAATTAAAGTACTATAGTGAATATACTTGATTGTTAGAGATATACTTGACACGTATTGGATTCAATGATTGACAAACTCATCCAATCCTAGTTTGATCTTGCATCAAATGATTTCATGTTCCAAATGAATTGCTGCATTTACTAAAACTATTGTTCGACTGGAATACAGCGAATAATCTACGCATTAATGACAGGTGTTATATTAAATGCCCTTCGATACAAACTTGGCATAATAATTGATAGTTCTCGCGGTCGAACCCGTTTTAGTTTTGTTTCCGACAAGTAGTTATTCCTTAGGATGAGTTGCTGTATTCTTCAGAAAATCTATTAAGAGTTGATTGGTGATTGACCTTGCTTAAAGTTGCATTCTGGTGATTAGTGCCTATCTAATAATATCCGCCCCAAACCTTTTAAATCCTCGGGATTTCTCGATTTAGTATAGATATCACTCAATCAAAAAGTCTACATTATTAAAGTATATGCTCTAAGAATATTTATTTGATATCAAGATAGGTAATCATTTTAAATAGCACCTGTAGTATAAGCAAGAGTTGCAGCGGCACCTGCAGCGGCACCTGAATCTACAGCCCCACCATCGCTTCCTGCAGCCCCCACAGGACCACCACCATGGCTTGCACGGTGTTGATGATGGCGAGTGGGGTTGGAAGATTTCTGTGCCTTTTCAGAATCAAAAAGAGTGTCCATGCATGAAATAGGCTGTTCCGGTTGAGAGTAAGTAATCTCCAACCGTTGTAGTTCATCCTTGAGTTCCATCATAAAGTTATTGTGACGCAGCCATTGTCCACCTGGATCTTGGAAACTCTGGGTATGTTGAAAGTAAAAAGTAAGCGTGATGCGATTGAGGTTCTCGAGAGATATGATGTTAGCGCCTGTGGAATCTGGCACATAAAGCTTCGGAAAGCGGTTAGCCCATTCAACCATGTGATTTCGAAGATCATTGATCTTCCAAGAAGGTGTATGATAAGATATTTGAATATCTAGATAGGTGTTATATATTAGCTTATCAATGCTACAAAGAGGTGCCCATACTTACCCAATGTTTCTACTGTGCTTCCAGTTCTTCGACAGTTGATGATATATTGAGTGGCTAGCACTGAGTTTTTAGCGTAAACGACTGAGCCATCCCATTTGCTACAATGCATAATATGAGTATCTAACATTTGAGAGAACATAGTAGAAAAATGACTTACAAAAACGTAGAAACCATTAAACCAACATTGGCTACAACCCAATTTTCAGTACCAATAAGTACACGATCCCCAACATCGAATGGGTGCTATATTGATGCGTTAATTCATTTGTTATGCAAACGCTATTCCACAACTTACAGTAACAAATACGAAAATAGTCGACTCAAATGCGTCTTTTGCACTATTACCAAAAATAAAGCTAGCAGCAATGAATGCGCTCCACAAAGGCATCAACTCTGTGCCTACATTCACACCAAACACAGCCATCACCACAATCGCCCAAATACAAGCAAAGACAATCATCAAGATGATATCCAGTTTTCCAGTCGCCTGAGACATATCGCGTATAGAGCGCGCTAAATCCTTACGCTCCCGATAGATGCGTACACAACCTGCCCGCAACTCATGCCTACTGATATCTCCATTTGTATCTGTATCAAACAACTCGAAAGCTTCCTTGGCCTCTGCTTGAGTTTTGAAAAATTCGTACAGGTCAGACTCCACCAAGTATTGGCGGATTGGATTCGGGCCCAACACATTGTAATAGATGTGTCGTGCTAAAATCTTGGCTTCACGGATAGGATCGAGTTGCATCACTGAATTATTGATTAATCGATGATAACTGCCCTTGAGCAAGTTGTGTGATTCGAAACTGTTGGTGCTAAGAGATGAAACGGAAGTATTGGATCTTTGCATGCTGGGACGCCTGCTTCTAAAACCATCGCCATCATGAAGATGCTGGTTCTCGTAGCGTTCCAGCTGACGTTCTTGGCGACTTTGATTGCGTTGTTCTAATAGAGCAGGATCCTTTTCTTCTACTTCACGTCGATGGCGGCTCATTCTTTGCCGTATGCCATGTAAATAACCTAATTTCTTGGTTTCATTGACAGGTTCTTGTTCATATTTTTCAGTATCTGGGCTTTCTTTTCGTTTGCTAAGCGGAGGAATAGCAATCAACGTATCCATATGATTAGACGATGGAAATCGAACATTGTGCTTAATAGCCTCTTCTGTAGTAGGTGTACTAGGATTTGTATTGATAATAGACTTGCCTTTCGGTTTGTTGGTATTGACTTGGCGTTGCTGAAGATCCTTGTTGGGACGCTTAATACGTTTCATTAAAAAGTCTTGTGGAGAGGAGCGCTTTACGAGTTTCAATTTCCCCAAGATCTTCAATGCTCTTTCGTTCTTTACCAAGCGATCACCGTAAGCCTTTTTATGAAAAGAAGTGACGATCAGTTGTAAAACAAACTTCTCGATAAAGAGAAATAATGCCAGTAAAAATAAACTTTCGAAAACTCTTTCCAGAGTACCAACATAAGTGGGTCGTTGTACTCCATCCGGCGTTTGTATGAACCTACGAAGGAAAGACCAACTACCCCATGCCCAAGCACCAAAACCTACTAGTTTGGTATAGGGCTTTAGTGCCATATAATACTGCAACTTGTATTAGCAGCTGATCTAATTAGTCTTTGAATCAGTCACTTACTGATAATCTTGATCGCAACACTTCAGTCTTGTCAGGAAAGAAAACGATGGAAAGCTTTTTGATGAGCCAAGGCAATAGTTCAATGATCATTTGCGTGACAAAAGAGACTGCAAATAAAAAAGCAATGAACGTGAACCAAAGAGCCAGATTATACGATGCCAATGTAGGATCTCTCTGCGGCTTCACTGTGACAAAGATAATAACGCACACTGCGATAGAGATCAAGGTTAATAGGATATAGATGGACCATGACAAGCGCGACGAGTTTCGATCGAGACAGCAAAAGCAACCTCTGCTCTCTCGGTCATTAATCTTAGTTTTCTCTTCAGGAACTTCTTCCTCCCAATTAAAGTCTTCTTCCGAGACATTGCCATCTGTTTCTTGAGGTTTGACTGTATTATAATACTTTTCATCATCTGACAGCTGCGGTGAATGATCTTCGTTTACAAAGGTTGTTTCGTTGACAGGTGTGTTGCTGCCGTTGGTAGAATGATCTACACGCGTCATTAGCAAAGCCGATCCTTTGTCTTGCATCAGCAGTACCTTTTGAATCTTTGTGCATATCGCAGATATAGTAACAAATAAAAAGAATAGGTTGCCCACCAACCTACCAGGTCTATATAGATGAGTTTATGATGAGGTAACTACGACTGAATCACGTCAAATGAAAATCATTACTTTTAAACTAAACGTACGCTAAACCTGATTTGATTTATTTAATGATATTTACAATAAGCTACTCTACATCCATATCAGATCCACCATCATCTTCCTGGTTGCCATCTGGACTGTGGTGAGCATTATGATTAGTTTTTGAATTCTCCAGACGAACGCATTTGCTCAGTAACCGTTTACGGAGCTCGTTTAGTTTGATAGGCGCCCTTTTGACAAAGCCGGGAACAGGTATATGACGGTAATCAATCGTGTCTCGCTGCCAAATGTAAATCTCGCGCCAATCTTGATCCCGTGCCATATAGTTCATTTCAAATTTGTTAAACTTCATCTTTTGCTTACTGATATCAATCTTATTCATGTTCTAGGCCCTATGTTAATACGCGTTGATGACTGGGCGCATCATTTTACTTACCAATTGGCGTATTCTTTCTTCTTTGTCTTGCTGACGCTTCACTTGTAAATGCTGATTAAACTCTCTTAACTTGTTTAGTCGCTCTTCACTAGCTATTCGCTCTTTTTCCAATCGAATACGTTCATTCCTCTCCCATTTCTCTTGTTCCTCTTGTTTCTATAACAGCAAAGTCAGCTACTGCAATGAAGAATACAAGGTCAAACGTACCTGCTGTTCTTTCAACTTTCGTTCGTTATGAATTTGATTATACAAATCATTGATATCAAAGGATTTAGCAGCAGGCACAACAGGTTCTTTTGGTTTAGGTGGAGCTGTAGTATGAGTTACTGGTGAAATGAGTTCTTTCGGTTTTCTGTTGGGGATATGATTGGTATTATGTATATGTGAATGAGGTTTTGGTTGCGTAGGTGTATCGTTCTTGGCAATTGCAAGCCATTGATCATGGTTTTTCAAGACGGTAGGTGTCTATAGTAAAGTGTAAGTACATAGTAAAACGCGTTTTAAAATTACTTGCATGTTTTTCGGGTTTCTTTTCTTTAATAGGTGATATAGGCTTACCAATGGCCAATTTGAGTCCATTGGAAGCTGAAGGAGGTTCTTTGGATAAAGCCAATCCAGGGATTTTGACAATTGGTTTGGATACAGGCTTTGGTTTAGGTGCTTCTGGCTCTGGCTCTGGCTCTTTAGGCTTACTGACATTCAGCTTTAATCTTAAGATGGTAGAACGTCCTATAAAGATCTTGTAAATACTCAAATACCATTACTGCTATGATTATATTACCAGAGTTTGGTGCGCCATTATTTTGATTTACAGTGGTAGTATTATTTTGATTATTTGTATGATGATTATTGATATTAGTTGGTATGTCTGCTTTTCTTTCAATGACTGTAGGTGGTTGTACATTTGTCGTATTTACAGTGTCTATGATAGCATGAGTACCAAGCATGTAATCAATTAGCAAACTACTTTACCTGACATTCTCTGTCGTTTTGTTGAATGTTTGGATGATTTCTTGCTTGAATCACCTTTTTGGTGACTGCGCTGACATATCTTGGCCCATATCTTTTCAAACAATTGCTCAAATTGCTTTCCTAGACCGTGCACCAAATGGTCAGGCGGATTATATGTATAACAGTTTCGAAGCATCAAACGTATATCATCCAATAGTTCATTTTCATGAGAATACTGGGACTCATACAGCTTTTTTTCGTAGGTGGTCATGTCCATAGGCTGTTTAATAATGTCATAATAATCTGAGGCGCCCCATGCAGCTGCATCCACCGGATTAGCAAAAGGCCAGCTAACAGCAGCATTCTTTGACTTCTTCAGTTCTTTGACAAGTGCTTCGCAACGCTTAAACTGATCCTCAGGCATGTATTTGTGCTTTACAATATCCTCTGTTGGTTGTGTTAATTCTTCCATAGGTGTGGGTGAAACTTGTGCTGGTAAAGTAATTGTAGAAGGTGTTTCATTGCTTATCGATTGTATCAATGGTTGCTGAATTGTCTATAGGAATGGTTAGTTATATACATCTTAAGACGCAAGAATAGGTTACATTGGGTGGTTCAATAGCTACTGTAGATTGATGGGTCGTGGACGAGATTGCTTTAGGTTCTTTAGATGCAGTGTTTGTCACCATTACTGAAGGTTCTTTTTTACATAATTTCATATAATGTTCCTCGAGTTTCTTGGCGTCTTGAGTAACTGGATCACCAGCGTTATTGTAAAGATAGCAGTTATTAAATACCAATTGAATATCAGCTTTGAAAGCTTCCACTGTAGGGTATGCTTCAGCAGCCAGTTTTTTCTCAACTGTACCGAGATCCATTGGCGATTTGATAATATCAAAATAATCAGGAATGTTAAACTGAATAGGATCGACAGGATCAAGAAAGGCAATGGCTCTCTTATGCTTCTTTAGTGATTTGATTGTTTGAGCGCACCATTTCTTTTCCGCTGGGTTCATTAAAACGGCTGGTTGCGTTTGTGGAGGAGAAGGTGGTGGTGTTGTTTCGATTCTTTATCCAATTTGTTAGAGTTAATTGTAATAACAAGAAAAATGTTAATTACTTACGGGTCATCATCGACAAGACTTGCAAAAGGTCTTTTTTGAGCAATGTGTGACATTCTTTTTTAGAATTCCTTTAATTTACTTTTCCCGAAGATAAAAGAAAACTAGAATTAAAGAAATTAGAAAGAAAGAGGGTTGCTTGAGTTCTTTAAAGCCAAAACAAAAGGTATAAAAAAGTTTTCAGTGTGATCAAGTAAAGTTGTTTAAATGACCGACAAGAAAGCGCGCAGTTTCTTTGGGCAGTTTTGACGCGATACTGAAAAAAGTCCTCGAAAAAAAACAAGTGGAATTTATTGCTATTCCAGGTTGTATTGAAAGCCTGTATTTGTAAAGAATCTTGTAAATCTATAGGTAGTTGATCAATAGGAAGAAAAAGACGTTACGTCATTCGCTTGTTTAACCAATCAAATGTGCTATTTAGCATGCGATGCTAGTAGCTCCAAGAAGCATAAACTGAAAAAAACTAAAATTTTGGTATATTTCTCTACAAAAAATTGCGCACCCTAAATAAAGCTCGAACATGCGCGAGATTTATTAAATAATATTTTATCTGTCTTTTTCTCTGTATAATCGAAAAATAAAGAAAGAGCGTAGCGGGAGATATATATTTCGCGGACTTTCCTCTGGTTAATTTCCGCATCCAATAAAAAACCTAAACCTGATCGGTACCCTTGTTGCGGTTTACAATAGTTTTTCTCCAGCACCCAATCAATGTTAAGTATGTGCGGAGGCGTTTCAATAGAGTTGCCTCGAGGAAGTAAGGTCCTTGGGAATTTTGATATAGCTCTTGTACTTGGATTTTATATCAGATCTATAGTGTTTGATCAAAGAGTATTTATAATATTTAAGCTTCTTTTTTTTTGGGGTACTTTAGGACCTATAAGTCATTTCAATCATAGATATAAAGGCGATAACCCAAAGAATTTCTTATAAATCAGCTATTTCTCAAGATTCTCATACAAAATTAAGATTATCTTCATTCCACCCAATGCCTAATTAGCAGATGTGTAATCTCTATTAGATGTCTTTATATTTATCTAGCTTTTTGTTTTATTAATACAATTTAGCATTAAAGTTAGTTGGGATTAAACGTTTAGATCTGCGAACTTTACTTTTTTGGCGGCTGAAGATATTTGGTAACCGACATCCAATCCAATGTCACGTTTTTTTATACGCCGATCAAAGAAAAAAAAATTAAAAGGACAGCCTGTATAATCTGATCAATGTTTCTGTTGATATCAGGTTTTAAGCGACCTCGAACCCTAAACAAACAAGGCTATCAAGGACAACAGATCAATCCCTTATTACTTTATCAAGAGACTCTCTATCTGTTGTCAGATATCTCAATATCTATGGTTATGAAACCGTTTATCGCGACACGTTCATAGCACGCTTTCAAATTAAAATACCTCTGATCTCCAGCAATGATGAAGGAGATCATTTTCCTAATTCTACCAACAACCTGTTACACTAAACATTGGAATCTAAGTGTCAGAGAGTTAATTGAAAGATACAAACCAATTGAATCAATCATTTAGGAGTCTTGATTCTTCCATATTGTTTCATGCCTTCTATTGATATATCTCCTCTTTTTTAATGTATATTATTTATATGTTTCAAATAAGCTATCTTTTGTTGGGTGTACAGACCTAAGCTGAAATGTAACACACAGTCCACTATTATATAAAAACGAGTAAAAAGCCGTTTCTCAGTTTCTTTCTTCTTTCTTTTATATATAGTATATATATATATATATATAAAATGCCAAGCAGCAGCCGTAGAAGCAGCAGCAGCAGCAAAAGCAGTAGAAACAGTAGTAACGAAGACGCAACAGATAAAGAACCCGTCATGACCAGTTTCGCCGAGAATACCCCACAGCTGCCAACCTCGATCTCAAAACGCTCATTCATGGACGATGTCTACTTGGAAGATGGCCCTTTATTTCGAGCTACAATAAAGCAACTCGAAGATCGAACTGCTGCTCTCAAAATATCTTTGAAGCGCATTATTAAATCAGCAGCAGCTTCATTGGAAGTGAGGCGGCAGTTGACCCGTGCAGATGAAGCTTATTTCGATGCTTTGCGCGAAACACAATGTATAGAGCCTTTAATGAGCCATTATCTAACTCAAGCATGGCATACAATTCAGGAAGAACGCAACCAACTTGACGAATCCTTATCGAGTCATCTGGTGGATCCATTGAAGCGATATTATGATGAAGATATCAAAGTAGCCGAGTTAAAACGGCGCCAGTTTGAAGAAGAGAGCAAAGAATACTATGCATCGTTAGCTAAATTCCTCAAAACAAAGAAAAGTGAATCAATGCGAGAACTGCAAAAGAAACAAGACTTGAAAAAACGCAAGTTTGATCTTGCTCGGTTTGATTATCTGGGTTTTTTGTTGGATTTACACGGCGGTAAGAAGGAAAATGAGATCTTGTTCTGTATTGCCGATAATACAATTCGTGATATCAATTACTACGAGACGATTTCTAGCAAGATTCAAGCTGAAAAGCCTGGCTTGAACGAATTGATGACCATTATGGTTGAAAACTCGCGAGAGCAAGAAGTAATGGCAGCTGAAAGAGCAACCAAGCGAAAACAACTAGTTACAATGTGTAACATTAATAATGAAGTGGTCGTGGATCAACAACTAAAAGAAGACATTAGTCCTTTGGAGCCGACGCGAGATCAATTACTAATGATGGGGCGTAAAAAAGAAGGTTTCTTGTTTGCAACTTCAAAGCCTTCAAAAAGTTCGGGGTTCGATGTTACATCCTCTTCTGTAACTTGGCACAAGTAAATATAAAGGAGCTAAATGATATAGTACATACTTAACGATTTCATAGATACTGGTGTGTATTGAGTGGTGGAAAACTACACGAATATTCCAACTGGAAGCGCCATTTAGAAGCTCATATCGAACCAATCAATCTTAGATTTGCAACTGTACGGGAGGCACGTAATGCAGAGCGTCAGTTCTGTTTTGAAGTTATCACACCTCAACTAAGAAGAATCTATCAAGCTACTTCTCAAGAAGAAGCTTCTAGCTGGATTGGCACTATTCACAACTCGATAGAAAGTGTACTGAAGGGTACAAGCAGTTCAGCTAACCTGTTTGAACTGACAGCCTCGAGATCAGCTACGCTCAGACGTCACGGTAGATCACTCAGTGGAGCATTCAAATCTGGATTTGCTGCTGTTGCAGCAGCAACTGGCAATTCATCAACGCCAGGGGTAACACCTTCTCCAAGTCAATCGACTTCCGCTATCAAAAGCCGTAAAAGACAATCGACAATGGATAGTACTTGTTCAACACCTATTACATCTAACACAAGCTCACCTAGTTCAAGCAATATGCAATCTCCATCAGAAGGAGCAGAACTGTTAGTATCCGCTTCCGCGAGTCCCAATGAGCGATTTCGATGGTCTGGCTTTAGTTTTGGTAGCTTACACGACAAGAATACGATCAAACAGCAGCAAGCACCATTGTCTACTATTCAGCAAAGTAACAATAACAATGGCAATTATGTCTTTTCTTCATTACCAAATTCCGAAGCAAACACACGCTTACTAGCTATTCTAAGAGAAGATCCATCCAACCACTGCTGTGCCGATTGTGGAGCCAAGGACCCAGACTGGTGCTCTTTGAATCTAGGCATTTTATTGTGTATAGGTACGTAAACTCGTAAGAAAAAGGAGGTCAATTAATTCATATCTCGCTATTAGAATGCTCGGGTATACATCGAAGTCTGGGTACACACATTTCCAAGATACGTTCATTGACATTGGATAGCACTTCTTATACACCTGATATTATTGAACTACTCAAAGCTGTTGGTAATGCACGATCCAATGTCATTTGGGATGGTCGTTTTGATACCATCAAATCAAACAAGAAAGAAGATCTTTCTCGTCCTAGTTCAACCGACACTCGCTCTGCAAAACTAGCCTACATTCAAGCAAAGTATGTAGGCAGGAACTTTGTCAAGAAACCTAACTTGGAAGACGAACAGGATGCAGATCAAATACTATTCGAAGCTATTGATGACGATAACATACCTAGAGCTCTGTATGCTCTGGCTTTAGGTGCCAATGTCAATGCTTCCAAAGCCAATTACACAAAATCACCACGCATATCTCTCTTTCTTGATCCTCAGCCGACTCGATCATCCATCCAATCTTATGCTGCATATTTGATGAATCATTTAGACAATGACGATACCTCCTCTCAAAAGTACCAAATAGCAGATGATACAGAGGAAGAAAAGCAGGATTATATCGTGCGTTTTGCTTTACATTACGCCCTACTTCATGGCCGAGAAGCCAGTAACGATGAACTGTTTAGTGTGCCACAAAGCACACCACTTGTCATTTGCAGCAGTAGCAGTTCTACAACCAACAATACAGATAGATCATCCATTCTGTCATCCTCTTCTGAATCATCCGTTGTGCACAAGAGAAAGTTTATCTTTCCAATGGCTGAGCTGCTATTGCAGAATGGAGCAGATACAAGTATTGTTGATCCCAAAACTGGGCACACATTAGCAGATCTCGTAGGCATGGGCTCAGTAGTGAATGATGATGCGATTGCATATATCAACTTGAAAAATACGGCACGAGGACAATCGACTATCACTCGATCAAGTACCATCTTGAATCATCATTTGATGAACCTTCAAATTCAACAGCTAGAAGACGAGGAATATAGTATTGATAGTAATCATGATACCAAAACTGAAGATATACCACCGCCTTTACCTCCTAAAAACGATCATCATCTTGCTTCCTTTGTTCAAGATACCACCATCTAATTATATTACATACTTTCTAAGCGCGTAGCTTCTTATTTATTCTTTTAATCTCTTACTATTTAAACATGTTCTACCTTTGTAATAAACGCAGCAAGATCCCTTCCTTGAAAGGCTTAGTCTGAATGCTTATAGTTGCAGAAATTCATCTCCTATCTGTATTACATGTCATTGATTTACCACCACCTGGTTTATTACCTTTTTGATCCAATACAAAAGAGATTGTTTTATATGCGAGGTTATCTTTTTATTACACTATATACATCCAATGATCCTCGGGTACTATTAATCACTTATTTTAAGAAAATTATGTTCCAGCGCTTCGGCTGCTGTAATTCTCGTGGTATTATCCAAGTCCAAACAACGGTTCAATAAATCCAAAGCATTTTGGTAATCTACAGGGTCCCAAGTAGCAATTCTTTCTTTATGAAGCGCTTCACACAACTTGCTCCATGGATGGCGGTTCGAAGATACAAAAATGTTGGTTATAAAGGATCGATCTAGTCCACGGATAAGTATTCTATCACAACTTTGATTTACTGCACTAAACTTACTGTATTTCGCTGCTGCTTCTTTCATTTCTTTGTATCCAAAGATCTGTGTCAATTCTACTAGCGCGTCTGATTCATCATTGGCTAAAAAAAAAGGGAATCGACCAGTCAAAAAGCAGAGTAATATCACTCCAGCAGACCAAATATCAATCGCTATGGAGAGTAAATTGGTTTAAGCTTTTGGCAATCATCACCACATAGCACTTACCACAGGTTTGGTATGTTACACGCATCAAAACTTCGGGAGCCCGAAATCCTCGAGTGCCAGCACGGTTTGCTCGGATAATCATACGTGGATCATTTCGAATGTATCCAGGGATGCGCCTTGGCCCAGATGTCGCACCAGCGCTCGTTGATGTCGATGCTGTAGTTGATAATGACGCAGAAGAAGCATGAGCAGAGGTTAGATTAGTTAGCGAGGAAGCAATAGTGGCGCCTGAGCCAGCACGATTCTCTTTGTTAGTCAGCTGAGCCAAAACAGAATGGGAACTAGCAACGACAGTTGATCCGGGTTTGTTAGATAAGACTGAGCTACTACTGTTGGGTTGCGCAAATATGTTGAACTTGGAAGATTGAGCAAGCTTTTGTACTTTTTCTTCTAAAGCTTTGGAGTCTTCCTCAGTCTATGCATAGATGATTAGTAGGGAGGTCCTAATCCAATCTATTAGAATGATATACCTCAGCTAACCCAAAATCAATCAAATAACCTGTTCTCTTCCGACAGTTGTATAGAAAGTTATTGGGCTTTACGTCTCGATGTAGTATTTTATGCTTATGCAATTGTTCAAGTGCTGTAAATAGAGATTTCATATAGTATTTAATATCTACCATATTCATATCATAGTATGTTTTCCTGAAATCATCGTGTTGGATATATGGCATTACTACAAAAACTTGATCTTGCTGACGGAATGCAGTAATCAATGGTGATATACATTTGCTTCCTTTCAGTTTACGTAGGATTTCTATCTCATTAGCAATTCGTCTTGGACTGCTTGTATGGTATATACGTTTTAGTGCGACAAATTCGCTTAAAACTTTGTTATTAGGTGATGGCGGTGAAGCACTTGCTTCTCGGACGGGTGTAGATGCTGGCGAAACAAATGAATGATGTGCACTATTCAGCAGTTGAGGCTCCCAATCTTCGTTATTATAGAGATCTCGGCGCAGGTCTTGGGCTTTATACACTGTACTAAAGGTGCCTTCGCCAATCTTATTAATGATCTTGTAATAGTTGGGTAGACCTCGAACGGTTGTCATAAGATGCTCTATTTCTTTAGCAACGCGAGCTTCTTCTTCCTCCTTGGTAGGCTTTTCAGCGTTTTTTGATGCATCCACTTCCTCTTTCTCGTCCTCGGTACCTTTATCTTGAGGTTCTATGGTTTTGGTTCGCTCTTCCTTTGTACTATCAATTGTCATCTTGTGTAATTCAATCTGCACTTGAAGATCCAAGGATTTGGGTTCTTGTAGTTTACCTTGTGTTGGTAATTGTGCCGTTTTCTTTGCTGGATATTGATTTAACTCTTCTCTTACAGGACTTTTGATCTTGGATAGAGGTTCTGTAGATGCTTCTTGCCATGAATCAGAGTTTGCCTCATCCATATCTTGTTCTGTTGCCGTTTTCTTCAAGAGTTCCATGTATTCCTGACTCTTAGCCGGTCGCAGTATCTTTGTAGGCAGTTGCTGGTCCTGAGGATCATCTAGTTTTCGTTTCAAAAGCATGTTTCTCCGTGGAGCTGCTATGATACTTTTGTCAGGTGCCATGTTGAGCACAGGACTCTTAGTTTTAAATTGTTCTTTTGACATGGTAGCTTCATGCCAAGCATCAGAATGCATTTTCGGTGATAAAGTCAAGCGATGCGGTGATATATGATACATGCTTGCTACATGAGGCCGCTGTGGCGCTGAATCGGGTGTAATGCAGTACTTCTCAGCTACTCGCACTCTGCACAATTGCACCTCGTCGTTTGGATCGAGATCTTCTGCTAGTATTCTAGACTTTCTGCGCAGCGTAGTCGTAGGGCTGCTGTTGCTAGCAGAAGGAGAAGAAGCATTGACGATGGGAATGCCTCGGTCGTCTTTTCTGCTCGGTGAATCGCTTTTCATTCTATATTTAATAAAAAGCAGATTAAAGATAGTTTTTTTTTGTTGGTCCAACAGCACTAAAATCACGTTAACGCGTCAAGGGAGTTTGAATCGTTTTGTTTCCTGCAACTGCGTGAAGAGGTCTTGAAACCATGCTCATAAGTGAATCAAGCTCTGAAAGATCTTGCCACTATCCAGTAACTGCCTTTGATGATATATAATGGTCGAATATAATTCATTCCATTGGTTTATACGTGTTGGTAATGAAATACTAGACACGTCCAATTGGTGGGTAAACACTATAGTGCTTCATTATGAATCGATTAAAACGAATATAATATGTTTTCAGTCATCCTATCCCCTATAAGCCATTTTATCCAACCTCTAAATATCAAGCATGTCTGCTTGCATTACAACATGGTCTGTCAATTTTAAATATCCAGATAACCTCTCTGATTTGGTTTTTTGAATAATTAATTAATTAAAAAAAGAAAAACAAAAACTTGTGTTTATCAAGCTTTTAGTGGCAAATTGAAGGATATAAAGGCTTATCTTGTTGCTTTACAACCTTTGAAGCTACAATAACATAGGGATCGTTTGGTTCAATAATTGTCTGTTATATGTTTTATAAGATAAGCATACTAAATAATGTTAATTATATTTACAGCAAAACGCATAATAGTGTAGCATTAGTAACCATGCCTCTCAAGCGTCATTTTTAGTATTGAATAAATGATGGAAAAACTCGCTACTACCGCGATCAGAATGTTCTGCATTATTGGTTGTTGATAACTTAACAAATTATGGAGCCTGCCTATATACAATAACTCGAATACATAGTTTTTGAACTGACATTGCACCCAATGAATAGTTTTTTAGAATGAACTGCTGTATTTATTGGAATATTTGGTTAGCTGAGACCAGTTGATATAAAATGTTAGATTCTTCCTTTGAATTCACCTATTTGAAAAAAAAAAAAAAAAAAAAAAAAAAAAAAAAAAAAAAAAAAAACTATATGATTGAAACGGAATGATACCTGGTTAATCAAATATATCAAAGCCAAGATAATTCTGATGCAATGCTTTGGACTAATAACTTCGGCAGTCGCCCTGTATTATGATTTATCATTCTTTCTTATCATCACATATGTACATCAATTGGAAAAGTAAAGTGTTTTTTTTTTATTTATAATGATGAATCATTTAACTATAAGTATTCATTTAAAAGGTATGTATTTTGAAATAGCGTAATGAATAGATGAAAATACTATGATAGTTTTATATCAATATGTATTTGCCTTTCATGCAGTAAAGAAACTTGCTGCTGCTTTCATATGACTATTATTTTGATAAACTTGTAGTTTATACAACTTATCTGTACCCCAACTGATAGGTTCATCAGTCAAAACACCTCCGCCATTGTCAAGATCGCCTCCACCACGAAGACGAAGGACTAAAAAGAGGGCAGAATCTGGGAGAATCTTGTAATCTTTCAATTTAAAGCTATTATGGAGCTGCTTTCCCCCATAGATGAGCTGCTGATGCTCTACTTGAACACCATGAAGCCTTTCAACTTTTCTCTTTACCATTTCTACTGTGTCATCTGGGCTGACTTGGATTTGAGTGGTTTTACCTGACATTGTCTTTAAAAAGATGGTCATATCAGTAGCGCCACCAAGGTACTTTCCTGCCATTTGCAATATGCAATTGTCGTGTAGTCTGTAATACGATATAGCTTGATTGTTGCACAACTCTTTTCCATTGAAAAGAAGCACCTGCATATTAGATGGAATACCGTCACATTTCTCAATTTGAAGCTTCAGGTCCTGGACCAAAGAGGATGGCTCAGTCACCACGTAAATATCTTGTCCCAAGATTGTTTTGATAGTAAGCGGTAAAAGCTCCATGTTGTATGTATAGAGGAGTAAGCGGCGATAGATAGAAGAGAGAGAGAGAGAAAGGATGGTATGCAATGTGCCTTTTGCTTTATATAGAGCCCTGGTACATGGCAGAACTAAATTTTGCATGATTTTGATATATATGACCGGGAATCTATCAACTTGTTTTATTAGACACCTTGTGCTGAATTCCGTTTGGGCACAAATAAGTTTTTTTTTTTTTTTTTTTTTTTTTTTTTTTTTTAATATTCATAACAGTCTTAATTAAGCACACGGTGCTTTTACACTTTTATTGCCTGGACCTGATCAAATTATCATATGTTTAGTGCTAAAAAAGCCTTTTGGGGTCAAAGGGGGAAATGCGTTAGAAGAAAAGTGTGGTAGCTATAGATTTTTGTTAATTCAGCGAATAAATAGAAAGCTGTGTAATTATGGGCAGAAAGAGATAAAGGCGGTTCGCAATGTTGTATGACGCCAACTTCGGATAGTAAACGGAAGAGAATAGGCCAGATAAAAGACCAGTAATGTTTGAGGTTATCACATCTGGATGGAGGCTTGGGAAGTTTGTTAAGGATATGAAATATAAGATCTTGAATTGTTAGAGGAATATGGAGTTTTAGATGCATTCGTAGGCAATGAATGATATGGTGTTTGGTTAGGCAGTAGGTTTGGCATTGGCATTGGCATTGGCATTGGCATTGTCGATGGCTTCCACCAGGTAGCCATCCTAATCACCAGCAAATGCAACAACCTCTTTCTACTGTCGTCATAGTTAGCCAAAAGTTTGGATCAATAGTGAGGGCCTTGCGGCATAGAGAAAGAAGTCTAGAGTGTCGATTGATCATAGCAGAAGAGAGATTTTCCTTAAGATAGGTGTGTTTGTACTAGCGGAATGTTGTAGAAGGTATGGGAGTTTTATTTCTTTTTGCACACCATAACACTTTTGTTGCTTTGGTCGAACTCTTTTATTATCAAGAACCTGTTATCAAATGAATACGTCTAAAGCGCAAGTTTATATATCATTGGTCTATATATATGCCAATTCGTGTTTTGAAATAATGTAATATCTTTTATGTCAAATGCTCTGGTGTAGAATCTTACCATTGGTCAAAAGCATGCGATTGGCACTCTTGTAGAACAACTTTGAGAAGGCAATATTCTCACCATCAAAGAGCCAATACTTTGGTATTACTCAGAGACACCAACTTATTATTATAAGACAGTAACTCTGTATAGCTTTTTTTTTATATATACTCGACTTTTTCTTCAAAATGAGACCTATTTCATCAATTATCCTCTTAGAGCCAGAACCATATGGAACTCTTCATCTTTTTCCAAATACAAACTACTCAAAGCATCGTTGACATATAGTCTTTTACCTTCGAAAATGAGACACATCCTATTTGACGGTATACTTGTTCATAGTTGTACCTGATACTGGGACTATACACCTGTAAAGGCTAGTTCTACATATATATGTACTTTTTAGATAGCCATAATTGTTATCATAAGAAATTGAATATTACTCCTTTTCAGTACTACAAAAATTGTAAAATTGTCTTTAATATCGAAATCAGACAGTTACTTTGAGTCTTTTAAGACGAAACTATAGAAAATTAAACATTGCTCTTTACTTAAATAACTAATGGGTATTCTAATCTACTTCTTAAACACCTTAACTCTATAATAAGGCTTTAAACATTGATGTAAAAGTCCTTGAATCCAGATAATAATCTAATATATACTCGCATATAGAAAAAACAGAAAGATTGGTGATGTACCCAAAAAGCTGGTCTTTGATTTAACAGTATTCGCTACAAAGGCATACGCGTTTTAATGGAGTTTCCTTCCTAGATCTCGTTTGAAGAGATGCTATTAAAAAAACAGTATTTGTAGGAAACTTGAACTGATAATTTTTGTTCTGTCAAGAATGCGATAGCAGATTACTTAAATGTTGGAACAGGTAAAGGAATACAACTATTGCTTCAGGTACGTAATATATAAGGGGAAAAAATGCAAGTGAATAATGACATCCTTCAACCTCATGACAATACAATGGATAATAGATCAAGGCTTGAATTTTTGATAACCGCTTCAAGCTTCTTCGTACCATTTCAAGTGGCTGCTTAACGATATGTCTCACATTATGATAACACAATTATGAATAATAAAAAGAAAAAGAAAAAAAAAATGAAACTGGGCCCTCTCAACTATCAAAGCTGGATTCAAATTCGCGCAAGTAGTGGTTTGCATTAATTGCTTAAACGACAATTCGTATGTGAATACAAGTGGCTTATGCTTAAGTAAGGTCCTCGGATTTGTTTGTTCATACAGTTATATATTTTTTCCTTTATTCATTCCTCAATTAATACCCAAATTTCTAATGAAGCCTAGTCCGAGAAAGATTAAAGAGCCTGTTCCGTTAAAGAAGGAAGTTCTAGTTCAATCCTCGCTAGATCGCTTTATCATAAAGCGTTCTACCCACAACACACCAAATAATAATGGAATGCGTATTACGCGAAGTAGAGCTGCCGAAGCATTTGCAATAAATAAGGAACACGGTAACACCCAGCTGCAAGTCATAACCGAGCTATGTAGTAAACGTCGACGTGAACCATTACCAATTGAAACTACTCTGAAGGCTAAGGTACGCCTGACGGATGGACCTAGCCCCGTGTTTCAGGACAATACTACACAGCAAACTACGCATAGCACGGAAGAAGAAGAAGAGCATCTGACCATCAAACAAGAACCTATTGGAAAGACAGATCTTATCTTACACGCAGTCAGTGCTACGACTAATAGGAGACGAAAGAAAATGCGTACTGGTATGTAATGAAAAAGCATTAGACAGAGAAACCGTGCTAAAACTTATAAAGATATTTTGCCTGATCCTGATGATCCTAACTTTTACTGTCGCGCCTGTGAGATAACTAAACCAAATAAATTCAGGTACCATGAACATCTTCGCGATCGACACAAAATGAGACTTGAAAAACGAAAGCTGCCATCTTCTATCAAACACCCTGATATTGTGCCAGACATTAATGATCCTAACTTTTACTGCAGTGCTTGTGAACTAGCAAAACCTACACGGGCAAGGTATCGTGCTCATCTTCGAGAAACTCACCACATGGTGCTCGTACCTCTCTGTGGTAAAGATAAACCCCAGTCAGAACTCATGCCTGATGAAGATGATCCCAACAATTACTGTCGCGCCTGTGATATCACCAAGCCCAGTAAAGACCATTATCGTAGTCATCTCAGATACTACCACAAGATGAAGTTGAAAAATCTTAGATTTCGTCCGCCTGAAGATCCGAACAACATACCTGACATTGATGACCCCAACTTCTACTGCAAAGCTTGTAATATAACAAAGCTATCATCGAAAGAGTATCGACGACATTTGCGTAATAGACATGGTATGAAACTACCCTCTTTCTTCAGAGGGCCTAATGCCAATCCTACTCTTGCACCAGACATTGAGGATCCAAATAATTACTGTCGTGCCTGCGACATGACATATATCCATCGTACTCGTTACCGTACCCATCTCCGCAATACTCACAAAATACAACTAACACCTTTGGTCTCAAGGAGCAAAAAGGATCCAAATATCTTACCTGATTTGAATGATCCCAATTACTACTGTCGTTCTTGCAAGATATCTAAACGTTCCTTGGCTGTATTCCGTACACATTGTCGAAGTGTACACAGAATGAAATTCAAGCCTATAATGGGTGGCAAAAAGCTAACTAAGGAACTTCCTGACCCCAATCATCCTGAACTTTACTGTAAAGTATGCAATGTTTACAAGAAAACTCGAAATGATTTTCGACAGCATTGCCGCTCTACCCATTTTATGGAACTGCCTAATTCTCGAAAAGGGCCTAATGCCAACCCCAATGTTCTACCTGATCCAAATGACCCAAATTTTTATTGCCTCACCTGTGATGCAGTTAAGGGTTCTGTTCTCAGAACGTTTCGATATCACTGTTCAAATATACATGGAGTAAAACTCCCACCTTTTCCCAGCAAACCACCCCCAGCCATCTTGCCAGACCCTGAAGATCCTAATTTCTACTGTCTTATCTGCAAAACGACCAAAAGTAACCGAGGTACTTATCGTACTCATTTGCGCTATACCCATAAAATGGATCTACCTTCTGAAGCACGTCTTTGTATCAAAGCCCCTGGTGTTGTACCGGATATTAACGATCCCAACTTTTACTGTCGTACTTGTAATACTACTTCAAGAGATAAAGTAGCTTATCGCAAACATCTTCGTAGTGTGCATAAGATGAAGTTGAAGCCCTTGGTCGGTCTGCATATCATCAACCCTGAGGACTTACCTGATCCTAACGCAGCTGACCTCTTTTGTAGCGTTTGTGAAAAGCAAAAAGACAGTGTCAAGAAATATCGCAACCACCTCAGACTTGTGCATTCTATGAAACTGGATCCACTGCCCAATAGGTTTCAAGTAAATCCTGGTGCCACTATTGACCCCAATGACCCTAATCTTTTTTGTGCCGTTTGCGAAAAAACCTATTCATCTGCTCAAAGCTTTCGCCATCATCTTCATTATGTACACAAAATGGAGCTGGAACCTTTAGCATTAAGATTACGTACAGATCCCAATATTGAACCTGATGTAGATGATCCTAATTTATATTGTCGAGCTTGCCGTATCACAAAAAAGACGCGCAGAGCTTACCGTGTTCATCTGCAAGGATTCCATAAAATGGTGCTGAAGCGTAAAAATAGTATACAGTACCCAGATGTCAGTCCCGATATTGACGACCCTGATTTCTATTGTGCTGCCTGCGATAGAGAATTCGGAAAACGGACCAGCTATCGCAATCATTTGCGAACAAAGCATAAAATGAAACTGCCTATGGTTGTATCTCGAAAAAAGCCTGGTGTGATTCCTGATATTGATGATCCTAACTTTTATTGCCGATCCTGTGATATATCAAAACCTACCAGAGGAAAGTATCGTGAACATTTGAGAAACTCACATAAGATGATTCTACCTTTGGTCGAACATGGCAGCAGACAAAGGCGTAAGCCTAAAGTACTATCTGCTGCTGCTGCTGGTCAACTTGATGATAGTAAAATCATAATCAGTAGTGCTAATGATAATAGTGAACATGTTGATGAGCAAGAAACATCAGAAACAGAGCATGAAATTAAACAAGAAATACTGGATCAAGATGCCGACTTTTAAAAGATAATAATATTTCAGAAATAAACTTACGTATAGTCATTGTATAACACTTTTATTCCAATCGATCGAGTTTTTCAGGCAAAAGGATGACTAAGACAATCTAAGAATGTCAATGAATACAGCAAAAGCATGAAGGTTTTATCTTTCAGTAAATAAGGCTAGGCCTCGTGTACCAATCTGATGTAAATTTAACTAGGCTTGGTAAGGAGATCTATAAACTTATAGAGATTATTGGATCTGGTTTATATGAAGCATACGTAAACTGTATTCGATTGCTAATAGAACATAATACACTAATGAGATTTCAGCTAAATAATGGTTCTAATGCATACAGTAGTTCATTATGAGTGCGCAATAGTCGTCAGGCGTGAAATGAGAAATACTATGTTAAAAAAAACAGAAGAGTCCTGACGCTATCATCTTGAGTACAAGGTTTTTACTTTTTTTGTGAGATGCAAAAATGGCATTTTAAAAACATAGAATGTTAATAATATAGCTTTAATATTATATTGTATAACAAACAGTTTATGGCTACATTTCTAGAAAAGACAGAAAAATTAACTTTTATCAAGTGACCCCATACATTCCTTGAAATATCAAATAACGTGGAATCTATTGCAAACGTATTTGATTATTTGATACTCTTTTTGTATATCAGCAGTATTTTGTCAATAAAATGAGATATAAATCAAAGCATTCTCTCTTTTTTTTTGTAGCCTTTGAATTTAAATATTAAAGCTTGGTGACTGTATAGATGTTAGAAGAAAGTTTAGAAAATCCAAGATGTGATATGCTCATTCTTATTTCTTTCTATAACCACCAAACTATCAATGTCGAAATTGGGGATATATCACATCTCTAAAACGTCTTTTATGCCATTATAATCTTTGTAAACTTGATTGTTTTTATTAGTAGTTGAAGCTTTAACATTTAAATTCAAAGTCTCAAAAAAAAAGTGCATATGATACTCTCAGAATTTTTTCAAGGTATTTCTTGACCACATCTAGTTCATATTTTACCTGGTAACTGTTGCGCATTCATAGTGAGCTACTACATGGATCGGTGCTGCTATTTGACTGAGGATCAACGATTATATTATGTTGACAAAGCATCTTAAGTTGCATACATTGCATGTAAATTAAATGATTGATAGATCTCTCTACCAACCTCGATTTAATGTCGCATCTGGTTACTAATACTTGTCCAGAATGAACTGTTAAATCAATGTGCCCCTTCTTTTTATTTTATTGCAGTGTAGGCATGCTGCTACCATTGCTATTGTTATGGATTATCAATACATTATCATTGTTTTTATGCTGTTGGATCTCCATCAAATATGGCAACTGATTAATAGCATGATATATAAATCTGATAACTGCTCTCGTGCAAGGGGTTTTAATTCTGCGATCTTTATAGTCTAGTGTTAAAAAGCTGGAGATGATCAGCATTACTTCCTATAATTATGCGGTAACTAAGAATGTATTTGTGATATATAAATGCGATGTGATGTATCAGGCTTCCAGTAACACTCTTTTGTCTGACGATGAGATCGCTAAAGCAAAAAAAAAAAAAAAAAAAAAAAAAAACTGATTGCACGAACCCGTCATCAATTATCACTGTATAATATATTTTCATATGCATTTGTTAAAAGCGTTTTGGTGCATCGTACCACTAGAGCAACCGCCACTACGCACTAGACTATTAATATAGAAATTTTAATCAATTTAGTACGTTAGTAAGACTTGCGTATCTATTAATTGGATATTAGTGGCACAGGGCCACTTTATCTCAAATATTCGTTATTACACTTTTCAGAGTAAATGCCTAACAACCTCATATATTAGGCCAATTGATCCCCGATACGATAACGGTTTTTAGAAATATTTAGGATAGCTCTGTATTAATATGCGCAGACACATGTTCACTTCAAGGGTTTCTTCTATAAGTCTACCTAAGATGACTAAAAGCTACAAGGATGAAAGCCAAGCATTAAAGGTGTACGACGATGAAGACTTTGTTTAGCAAAATTACTTTTTATGGGTAGACCATATTCAATAGATGAATGAATGCATTCTCTGGAACATATCCCTAGAATACTGCTTTGATTGCGCTATAGACAATGGATATAACAACGACGCGTTTTGAAAGGCTCTTCAAATCATTTGCATATGTATAGCAATTACTAAAGCAGTGCTTGCGCAGATACACATCATTAGCTTACATAGAAAGATAAAAAAAAAAAAATTATCCACTTGACTACCAATTCATTTTGCAGCAATACGCGCTCAATAAAGTACCTAATCATTAAAGCTTATTAAATTCGAGCCTACTGCCAGTAGTAGAAAGCAGTAGGTGATACAAGAACCTCTTTTTTTCGCTTTCAGTGCTTTCTCTCTTTCTTTTACTTTTTCCTTTCTTTACAAAATATATAACAAAATGGTATGCGGGCCAACAGGCATTCATTTCCTTTAGATACTAACCTGTGATTAGATTCCAATAATGCCGAGAAAATCAAGCGATGATGACAGACCCATGGGCTTGAAATTTGCAAGAACCAACTTTTTCAACTTGAAAAAAGATAATTCAAGCACACTCAAGACAATACCTCCAAGCCAACATGAAAGAACAACACCTCCGCCTATGATGACTTTAAAAAAAGACTGTGATGGTTATCGAAGCAGCAACTCGAGCGGCACAAGTCAAGCTTCATATCCGTCTTCATTCTCACCTCCACCAATGCTATCACCCACTTTACCAGCAAGATCGCCGTTTCGTATTCGAGATTCACAAGCTTCTGCCATGGCTGCAGCCAATAAGATTATTTCATCACATGGTAATACCACTTAAGAAGCTTGTGTTCATTCACTAAGCACTTTGTATAATAGATACTACGCAAACCAAAAGCCTAGAGGAACAGCCAACAACCCTCTATTCTTCTATATCCTCTTCGTCTTCGTCTTCGATTGCTACAATAGAAGATGATTTAACACAAGAACTCGAAAATATTTGGAAACTAAAATCTAACAGTACACTACAAAATCAACAAAAGCCACTGCGTATTGATATCAATTCTGAAGAAATGCTATTGCAATTATTGATTTCGCATGCTGTAATTGATGCGCGCGATTATAAAGTCCTGTCCTTTGAAGAATTCGAGCAATTAAAACAGGTATTTGCAAGAAAACAATTTAAGATGGTCTTCTAATTGTTCATAGCACCACGCACGGTTGAAAAACAAAGTTAGAAACTCTGAATGTAAACTGGAAATAGATCGAAAGATTCAAGAAACTTCCCATTCACTTTCCAACCTATCCTCTAATAAAAACCGAGAATCTGTGCTTTTATTGCTTGACGAAGCTGTAGAAGCAGATCGTAAAGTCAAGATATTGACTCAACGACTTACTGAACTCAAATCGGAAGAAGTAGAGACACAATATCAAATACTACAGCATACAGCCGGCGTGCTATGTCTTGGTTTACAAAAAATGGAAACATTGAATCAATCAACACCCAAGACTCCTCCCATATCTCCACAGAGTAAACGATCGACTTCATCTAGCCACCAACAGAAACTGCAAGATCTTCAATCAGAATTGGAAACAATCACTCATACTTTGCAGAATATGCTTAAACGCTATGATTTAAAAGCGAATGTCAGTCAATCACTATCAGCTACCCAACTGCTTGACCGTCTTGAAGCTCAATTGGACAATTACAAGTCTGAATCAAAACAATTGGAATCAAAACTTCAATCTGCAGAAGAACGCCAACGACTTGAATCCATGTCTGAAAAGAAGCTTGAATTTCAGCTTCGTGCAGCTCAAGAAAAGAAAGAAGCTGCCGAAACCAAATGCCTTGGTCTGCAGAAAGAAATCGATAGAATGCATGCCAAAACGGATTGGTTGCCGCAAGACAACTTTGACTTTGCAGACGATAGTCAGATACGCATCGGAGAACTCGAAACTGAGTTAACATTGACAAAAGAAAACCAACAACGCGTTGAACAAGAACTACAGCAGGGTTATGCTCAAGTGGCTCAACTGAAAGCTACAGTAGCCGATATGGAACTGCAATCCAGCAAGATTCAATCTCAAGTTGCCGTACTTCAATCACGCGAGGATGCACTCAAAGCCGAAATGGAACAGTACCGAGATCAAGTAGGCAAGCTGCGTACCGACAAAGAACAGCTGGAACGCACAATGAAGCGCCGTACTGTAATTCAATCCTTTAATAACCAAGACCAGGTAGAAGCCAAATACGAACAGCAATTAGCAGAACAAGAACAAGAATACCAAGCGCAATTGAAAGAACAGGCGGCTTTTCTGGATAAAACAACCCGTCAATGCGAGCAATTACGCGAAGAACGTGATAGACTATCAGCAACCTGCAGGGATCTGGAAATCTTGATTCGAGACAAACAAAAGGCCCTTGATGCACGTGATGTACAAGTATCCAAACTCGAGTCTGAACTTCAGCAAAAGCTCACTACAACCGCACCAGCCACGCATCCTAATGAGGAAAGTTTACAGCAATTGCAAGCCTTGTTTTCTGAAAAAGAAGCAGCTTGGATTGAGCAAAGCTCGGCCAT
This sequence comes from Actinomucor elegans, assembly GCA_026027325.1. Lineage (NCBI taxonomy): Eukaryota > Fungi > Mucoromycota > Mucoromycetes > Mucorales > Mucoraceae > Actinomucor > Actinomucor elegans. The sequence continues at coordinate 265,292 of JAMSLZ010000018.1, forward strand.
GGAAGCCAATTTCGAAGGCATTCTGAAAGAATTTGACCGTTTGACAGGTACAGCCATGGAATTTGAAACAGATCGAATGAACTATGAAAAACGTATCGAGACATTGACGCAGGAAGTCAAAGATCTCGAATCCAGCCTTACAGAAGAAAAATCCAAAAACTTTGGCTATGAAGCTGATACCCCTACTACAGCCTCACTGAGAAAAGAGTTTAGAAAGATGATTAACGATATGAAAGCTGATCATCAACGTACTCTTGAACGAGAAGCAGAAGAAAAGAAGCGATTAGAAAAGCAATTAAAAGACCTTAAACATGAAAGAGAAATGTCTAGATATGAAAGAATGAACAAAGGTGTCCAGACGCTATTTATCGCTTAAAACTAGACGCGTATTATTGCGCGTTTCATATTTAATAAAACTTTTTTTTTTTCGTTTCTTTTTTTTTTACATCATCACTCTATTCGAACCGTTGTTCGACGTGTTATTGGTTCCATTACTACTATTGGGTAAACTGGAAGGTGTTGCAGGCTGAGATCTTTCTTCAATAGCGTCCCAAGATAATGTCCATTCTCTCTTCACCTTTTGCCATGTCGTAGGATCAAAAAACACATACACACCACGATCTAAAGCATTAGGTGAAGTCCTTCGGAAAGCTTGCACAGGTCGACCATTCTCATCTGTTTCTTTTGTTAACCATAACCCCAACTCCTTATGATAACGCCAATTACGAGCATATCTATATGACTGTTAACATCTTATCTTGGTATTTTGCAGTTATACATACAACTCTTGCGCTGCTGCCTCCTGGGCAATATCCTTTGGCATACAATAAAACACATAAAACAAGATTTCATCTGAAAATGTTCTCATACGCTGATGCGCAGGTGGTGTTGCTTGCACATTACGGTAACAGGCAGGTAAATAATAACCTGGCTCAACGTTTAATCCAGGTAAAGTTTGAGTATCTGACCAAGGTGATATAAATGTTGAATATATAGAGCTAAAGAAATAACATCAGTACACCACAATGACGCGTTTTTTTTTCTGGACTTACTCGGCTGTGTTCAAGTCTAATCCAAGTGTAGTTAAATCACTACCAAGCGCCAACATGCTACGATCGGGATCCGTCATTCTAATGACCCCTAAAAGGCCTAATAAACCATATGGATCCGCTGGTTTCCCATCAGTTGATGTTAGTTCATCTGGCTGTTTCCTTGGTTGACCGGATTGTGACTAATAGTGTGTTAACATATACGACATGTTTCATCAATCTATTCATTATTTACCCATGATTCAGAAGCATCGTTCTTTTCTGAAAATGGTTTTCCTATATAATAATTATCAGATGAGTTTACCGCAATTGCAATTACGAACAATAAAAAGATGGTACCTGCTTGTTGGCCTTCTCGTAAGTTGGCGTAATCTAACCACTGTTCCGGTTTACCACCTGATTCTCGACCTATTGCGTTATCAAAAGGTGATGCAGAACTACGTAGTGCTGGGAACTCGTCCATGCTAAAAGATCTCGGTGCGAGATTACGGTTATTTGAAGAGGGCGGCAGTTCAGCACCACCAAAGTTGTTTCTACTGAAAGCCAAAGGATTCTTGTTACTATGTGCAGAGAAATCCATGCCATTGTCCATGTCTTGTGGTTGCTGTGGTGGAAATCCGTTGTTACCTGCTGTAGAAGCATAGCTGGCCAGTCGGTTTGGCATGGACGGTGTCGAAGTAGGCACGGTTCGATTCATGGTAGGTGGTGTTCCAAGGGCAGGAAACTCATTCAAGTCAGCTGTTGTATTAGGGCGGAACATTTATTTCTTTGTTTCTAGTGCAAATTATAAGTTCAACTGAAATAAAGAAGTGTATAAAAGAGGTTGGAGGGGAAAATTCCTTTCGATCTCACCAATAAATGACTGGTGACGTGAGCCTGCGGTGCTTGAATTTTGAGTGTCTATTCTGGAGATCGTTCAAAATCTTTTTTGGCCTTTTTTTTATCCTACCCTGGAACACACACACATATAATGGCTTCTGCAAACAGCGTCTATCTTTTCCGTCATGTTCAAACAAAGCAGGTCTTGGTTAGTTTGAGACAGAACATGAAGGTTGGTTTTATATACATGCCGAAAAAAAAACAAGACACTCAATTATCATATAGAACAAAAGTTTGAAGCAACTCGGTTCAGGCGCAAGCAAACATGTTCAATTAAGAAAAGATTTATGGCGTCCTTTAGTTGCATTAACAGGATTCGAAACACCTCAATCAGCACAAGCAGTATCAGACGCTCTTTTGCAACGTTCCAAGGATCGTCAACTTGAATTAAGAACCAGTCCTGATCACCTCACTAGACCAAAGCGTTTAAGACAAGTCGATGAATTAGATTTAGTTGAAAAGTCTATTGTATCCTTGCGTGAAGCGCTTGAAACAGTTGGCAAGAATCAGACCAAGTTGTTGGCACTTTGGGAACAACCTCAATTCATGGAATTAAAAGGTGAAAAGGAATGGCCTGCCTTTTTAGAACATGGTCAATTGGAATTGAAGAATAACCGCTTTGTCAAAGAAGAAAAAACCACTGTATAGATATTAAATAATAATAAAAAAGGGCAGAAAATAGATTGAATAAGCATAGCTTTATATATCAAATCACAGATAGTAGATATCGTGGCTTACCTTTTCTTCAAACGTCCAGGGAGGAGCATTTTGACAGCCGTCTTGATGAGTTTGATTGTTTAATCATCATTGTCCAATACAATTGCTTGCTTGCAGTGGATTGAAATACCGATGGCCAATGGAAATTATACAAAGTTTCAAAAGATTTTGGAGAAAATGATTATGCTCCTTGAGGACTAAACTTCAATTTCTAACTGGATAAGAGTAGTTATAAAAAAAGCGCTTCAAATTATGTGCAACTATTTTATTTGTAATTGATTTATATAGAAAAGTTGAATCAAGAGCACGAATCGAATGAGCCATGATATCAATTATTTAGCGTTACCTCCATTTTTTGAAAAAAAAAAAAGTATGACGACTAAATACGCCATTCAATACGCAATTGAATTCTTTAAAAAGATACTGAGTATCTATATTGATATTTTTGACATTACAGGACTGTATTAAAGTAAAAATAAGACTTGAAATTTCACTATACCACCTTCATCATCTCCAACTTCTCCAGCCAATCAAACCAGGATACTTTATTCAAGTTCAGTCGATTTTTTTTTTTTTTTTTGCCTAGTAATTATTTCGACAGGCTCTTTCTAACGAGACTATACTGTTAAAATGTCTACTAATCAAGGATCTGCCCGAGATTACATTAAATCGTACGTCCAAGAATCTAATACGGACGATTACTTGAAACAGGAACAACCTCGTTACGATCCTACAAAGCCAATCCAATCCCCGCAAACGGCACCTGTTGAACAAGACCAGCAGCCAACAGCTCCTGCCCAAGCTTCAGAGCATTTCAAGGTTCATTTGCCCACTCAGAACCCTATACCCTCCAGCGAAAGCGCTGCAACTAGCGCCGATCAAGAACCACGACATGAACAACCTCAAATTACTTGGACTGCGCGTGATTTCAAAGATCAACGAAACGAAATACACGAAACTTCTTTGACAATATGTGCTGATCTTCACGAAGACTTGCTTACGTGTTTCCAACATGGTAGTTGGTGGGATAAAGCAAAAATGTGTGAAGAACAAAAACAAAAGTTTTGGTCTTGCTATAATGCACAAAAGGTAGCTTTTGCAGATTTTGGTATTTAACAGGAAACTAACGCGCTTGTTAGAAATTCTTGAAGGATGTGAATTATAAAGGACCTGTCAATACAGCTAAAGATGACGATCGCATCTTGGCAGAAGCTTATAAGCTTCGAGACAAGTTGGACAAGCAGTAAAACGTTTATCCAAAAAGGCGGGGAGTAATACGGTCTCGGATTTAGGCTCCCCGCCTGCTTACAATTACAATGGGTTGATTTGTAATACGCTTAGAAACAAACATTTCTGTATATATAGAAGCAATAAAACGCTCTTTTTCTCTATGTTATTCATCTTTTGGTTTCAATTTCTATCAATTATCATGTCTGCTACTACTATCGCTTCTAAAACACCTGTCTTTTTCATTTCTCATGGAGGCAAGTGTATTGCTTTTATTTAATTTTTGTGTTGGATAAAATATATTAAACAACAATACAGGTCCCAACTTGCTGGAAAACACTGGCAAACCTGGTGCATTTTACAACTGGTTTGGTAACTACCTTCAACATGAACTGAAACCCAAAGCTATTGTTGTAATTAGCGCTCATTGGCAAGGTGAAGGCAAAGATGGTATTTTTGGTACGTGTTCATGGGTGTCAATGCTATTTTTGTACTAACTTGCATGAATGACAGTCGATGTCTCTGAGAAACCAAAATTGATCTATGACTTTTACAACTTTCCTCAGCGTTACTATGAAGCAACTTGGGATCACCGAGGCTCCCCTGCAGTCGCAAACAAAGTGATTGATTTATTAAACAAGGTGCGTTGTTTTTGCGTTTGATTAAACTACTTGTTCTAACACTGCAATTATAGTCTGGTTTCAAGGCTTCTGGACAGAAATACGGCAATGACCATGGCGCTTGGGTTCCTTTGAAGCGTGCCATGAATTCCAACCCTGATATCCCTATTATTGAAGTATCTACCTTCTCACATGAAAACATGGCAATGCATACTAAAGTCGGTCAAGCATTAGCGCCTCTCAGGTAAAGTATCTCGCGTCAAATACAGTCGAATGATATCATTCTTCTGTTACACAATGGAATGCAGGTCATTAATTGCGTGCATTTAGAGAGGAAGGCATTGTGATCATTGGAAGTGGATCAGCTGTCCACAACCTTCAACAGCTATGGACTTTTGCAGATAAACCTTCACCTAAGTTTGTCATGGATTTCGACAAGGAAATGGAAGCAATCGCTTGCAAGCTTACGGGTGAAGAGCGTAATGAAAAGGCTAGTGGATTGGATCAACATGCCGCTTTTAGAAAGAGTCATCCTACCGCTGAAGTAAGTAATTTGTTTGATTTTCTATATTATCACAATATCAGTTGACATGTTTGATATAGCATTTGGTCCCATTCCATGTAGCTTTGGGTGCTGCCGGTGATGATGAGGGGGAAAAGCTAGTAGAGGACTACTATTCTACACTTAGCTGGTCATCCTATGGATTCGGTTTACCATCAGATACCAAACTTCCCAAATACGACGGAAAACCCGCTAGCATTTAGATAGATAATATCATTAAAACGTGATAATCGAAAACATACCAATAAAATTATATCTTCAAAATGGTTACTCTATTCAATGGCTAATAGAATCATTATTTTTCTCACAAGACCGACTCACATCGATGATTAGTTAGAAAAGGGGGTTTTTTTTCATTTGAAAGCGCACAATTTATTCTCTACTTTGCTACCGGATCAAAGCTTCATATTCTCTTGTTGCTGATCCATAAAAGTATTTTTGAAATATATCATGAATTCACAACAGGTCTCATCAGTTTTTTTCAGCACATGAATAATACCCAGTACCTCCTAGAGTATTTCGAGTTTCTATGACACCATCTCAAAGTAAACGATGAGCCAATAGAGAATAGCTGGTTAGTGATAGCTATACTTGTTTAAAGACCTATAAATTCAAAAAGAGTCAATTCAAGCTAACATGATAACCAATGTAGAGGATATAATCATTTACATAGAGCAACAATGGGAAATGTACCTGAATCAGGTTATTTGTGTAATCGTGACTACTAGTGAGCTATTGTAAGGCTAATTAACAATTCTTCAGAGTCTGATGGTAGCAGTAGAACAGATCTTCTACCTACTAATTACGAACATTCGAAGAAGCATAATCAGATCTAAATAGGCTCTAATCAAGCCAAGATATCATATAAATTCAAATCAATGCAACAAAAAGCTGTCGAAACCCAGGTAGCAAGAAATGATTTTTGTTAGTAACATAGTAGGCCCAAAGTTGAAATAATGCACACAATCAAACTTGGTGATAGAAAAGCAGCATTAATGAGCCTGCGTATTTGCATATTGAAGTCACCAAAACGCATCTATATTTACAATGATAGATTGAGACCATTCTCAATCATATATTGACACATTTAAAATATTCATTATTCTTCTACTATTAAGCAATGACTCTAGTACATTCAGTAGTTATTACATGTGACATTATACCCACATCGGTGCAGATTTATTCATCATTAGATCTTATACGAAATGTATTCTTGTTTTTTAACAGATTAACCTTTAATACATGTCATTGTGCAGCAATAAGCTAGCAATTATAATAAATTGAGTTGATCACCCTAATGTAATGTTTTGTCATTTTAAAGACATGATCTATTATAGCACAAATTCAATACATTTTGATATAGGTTAGAAAAGTATTAAAAGCGACTTTGAAACTGCATTTCGCTTTATGACCAGCTTTAGACATTGTGCACCTTATAATAAAGCGATTAATGCCAGTGATCAGATTGATTCATCCATAAAAACTGATTTTGTCTAGACAGACTTTATGTATGTATTAATCTGATGATTGCAATATATCTTCGTCAGAATCTATTCTTAAACAAGTTTACAATGGAGGACTGTTATTGCAAAATTGTGAAGAAGGTCAATAGGGTAGGTGTATATTGAAAATCGATCGACAATTGACATGAACGACCTTGCCGAGCTTAGTCAATAAGTGTTTCGTCATACTAGTTGAATACGTTTCTGAATCTGATATAAACTCCAATATTCCTGTTACATCAAACGTTTCGTTTCATATTTGTCAAGGTACATGCATCATATGGTAGTACTATAGCTTCTTAAAAGCTTGTTTTCTTTATTAGAATCGCTCATTGTTTAAGGGACTAGTAGGGTATTTTTTTTAACATATCATTGCATCGCATAATTACGTTTAAATAGGCAACTAATGAAGATAAAGCAATGGTTTCTGAGCAAAATATAGGATATATCTTGCTCTTTCTGGTGATCTAGGTTCTATAATGACCCATCAACTTTGACTGGTACCACAAAATTTTTAAAATGATACAGCGGGATTTTAATCCATTACTGTTCATCTCCGTACTGACTCATTTTGAATAATAGATGTTGCTGCTTCTGTGTTAGGGACCATGAGACATGTCATACTTGTAGATATGTTTAGAGAGAATGTCCCGATCAGCGTCAGTTGAATCTTTTTCTTTGTCAAATGCCTACAAAATGTATCACTAACCGCAGCAGCTGATAGATCGTCACACGCTGGAATCAATTCACCGAAATCCTGTGAAAAATATAGCTTAAATACTGGTCAAGTAGCTGGTTCTTATAGTTGCGCTTTGTATTTTGCGGATAAAATATACTAGAAATGGCTACTACTCTCCCTAAAATGTCTGTCCCTGCAGCAACCAATGCTGAAATCAAGAATGTTTGTGTGTTCTGCGCTTCGGCTATTGGAGCTGACCCTATTTATGAACAACAGGCCACAGGTACATTGATGATATAGTGTAAACAGAATCTATTTATTAAATCAACTGGTAGAATTGGGTAAATTGTTGGGAGCTAATGACATGAGATTAGTATATGGTAAAGTGAATGCTCAACATTCCAAAGCACATGGCTGATATCCCCCCCCTTTTTTTTACAGGTGGAGGTTCCGTAGGCTTGATGGGAAGCGTCGCCAAAGGAGTGCTTGATAATGGAGGTAAAGCTGTTGGTATTGTGCCCGAGCCTCTTTTTAAGCATGGCAGCAAGCAGTTAGCCGAGACAATTCTGGTTCCTGATATGCATAGTAGAAAGAAGCGTATGGCAGATGAAAGTGATGCTTTTATCTGTTTGCCAGGCGGCTACGGTACTATGGAAGAAATGCTTGAAATGATTACTTGGTCTCAATTAAACATTCACTCAAAGCCCATTTTACTGTTAAATACAAAGGGCTATTACAACTTGTTTGTAGAATGGATCAAGCTTTCAGTCCAAGGTAACTATCCGGTCAAGTAATATGACGATTGACTAATGCATTGTATAGAAAAATTCGTTCATGCTGAAAATGCTGATATTTTTGTCGTATGTGATTCAGTCCAAGACGTCTTGAAAGCCTTGAAAACTTACAAAGCTCCAAACTCTCGTTACGGCTTGGATTGGTCAAAGAAGGAAAGAGAATCCTTGGTCGAAATCAACAAATAGAAGAATAGTTTTAGATTTTAATAAAACATTGTATTTACAGTTAAAGCATACTAAAGTCTTATCTGATTCTGTTAATCATGCAGTATTCTTACTGTATAAAACGCAAAACATGTTCCTTCCTGGAGAAAGCTAGTATGCTTTTCTTATCAAGCATTGGGTTTTCGAGAACGATTGAATTTCGGACTTAACGGTCTATTGCAATGACCAATAGGAAGCAGCTACATTCACAAGGGTTCTTTCGAGCCTTGTATCCTTTATAAATCAGATCCTAGTCTATTAGCCGACGTTGATTGTGAGTAGTCTCTGCTAGTGCTGCTGGTCAATTATTTTATTATTATGATTGGCTGGTGTAATATTAAATTTATTCAATTCCAGAAACTAGCATTTGCACCAAATGGCATATTTCTGCAGGCCCATAGAGCTTCCACTGATTATAAAAAGTCATCTCCATCGAATTTTGGAAATACGACCGTGATTCGTATATCTTCAAAGTTAAAAATACTTAGCAAAGACAAAGACATGTGTATTGATGTAAATAACCTGTCATTTATTAAATATGTCTCGGAAATGGGAGTATTCTAGTTTTACAAAAAAGATAGGTTTTGTAAAATTTGGGCTCATTTTAAAATTTTACATTTCTCGAGATTCTAGCTTAATATTGTATCTGATAACTAGTACAGGCCCAAAATGAATTACTACATTATCAGTTTTAAACAGAAATTACATACATTCAATAAAACGAGACATAATGATCAATATATATATATTCTCGGTTGATCTCGATCTAATGTCGCATTTGACAAGTAATCCGTGCTCGGATTAAGGTACTGTATCTATTAGAGCCTATGTTTTGCGTCTGTTCAATGAGTATATTATGTTTGTTAAATAATTAGTAACAGTAAAGTTATAAGGGCTATTTTATCCAAAGTTTCTTAAATCGCTCCAAAAAACACGTGATTAACGCGTTTTCTTGTACCAAAATATCAGTGGATGAAGCAATCATAGTGGTACTACGCAGCTCTGTTTAATTCATACTGGTCAATGGGAGTACAAGGACTAACCAGCATACTAAAACGCTACGCTCCTAATGCAGTTCGTAATGTCAGTTGTAATGCTTTTACCAAACAGACTATTGCTATTGATGCGAGCTGTCATTTAAACAAATTCATTTATGGAGACGAAGCGCATGCCCATCGACATATTTTCGGGTTTTATCAACTCGCTCGGTTCTGCGATCTCAACTCGATCTCGCCGATCTTTGTCTTTGACGGACCAAAGCGTCTGGAAGCAAAGCAAATGGAACACGCAAAACGTGCACGCGCTCGACGGAAAGTAAAACACTCGCTTGTATTTGAACGAGAACAGTCTGTACGATTAGATAATTGGTTACAAGTATCAGATATGTGCGATCAAGCCATGATGTCCAAGGAAAGCGCGCTGGCTATACTAAGTGAATTAGGTGAAACGCTGCAAGAGCTAGAAGAAGAGATACCTGATATCAGTGAAGAGGACGATGATATCGTGCCAATCGAGAAGCAACAGGAAATCGAGATCAAATTGACTCAGATTGCTCAAGAGTTAAGAACGGCTGTCTTGAATGCCGGAAATACAGATAAATACACGCGAACAGTACGCAACCTAGCTTTTCGAGAGAAAGAATTAATGTCAAATATGATTATCAATAGATTCAAAAACATAAAGTCAGCATTGCAGATGCTGAAAAGAGATAATCAGGCTATGCTCACTTCATTAGGTAAGATGGCGCTCTGTCTATTGATTCAGCAAATTTCTAACATGACCACATATAGAAAAACGCTCTTTTCGCATTACGCAAAAAACAAGAGATGAGTGTCAAGAGTTTTTAAAGGCTTTGGGATATGTGTGTTTTACCTGTGACAACCATGAAGCAGAAGCCATGTGTGCCAATCTTTCAAAAGCTGGGAGAGCTATAGCCACTGTGTCAGAAGGTATATACACTTAAAGTAATCTATCCTTGCGTCTAACTAGAATATATATCCAAGACCTGGACACATTGGTGTTTGGCGATGTACCTATACTTCGATACTTTTATTCAAGAGGTCGCCCAATCCTGTCCATTGATCCAGTTATTGCCAGACAAGACTTGAATTTATCTCGAGATTCGTTCATGGATCTTTGTATATTATGCGGAACCGACTTTTCGGGCACTATCCATGGTATAGGTCCCCATCGGGCCTTACAGGCGATACAAAAATACGGCTCCATTGAGCGAGTACTCGAGAACTTGGATCCAAAGTATACTCCACAGGATACCTTCAATTACAAATTAGCTAGACATGTAAGCATGTTGAACAAATATTTGGTTTTGATGACCCTAACAATCCATGTAGGTTTTTAATGATTTACCGCCTATACCCGAACATGATAATGCTTATGAACCTCCTGCAACTACAGATCTACGAATTAATGAAATGCTGGAACATTATAACATTGATCCAGTGGAAGCAGACATTCGGATCAGAACTGTAATGCTGCAACAAAATATTATAGATGTTCACAATTGGGGAACCAATCCATTTGCTCCTACTACAATAGGTGCTAGCTTACTGAACTTTAATTAAATATGTAGTATTATATGATTCTTCTATTGGTTTCAATGAAATAGATGGTTGATTTTTAATACTAGTCCACTTGTCATTATTATTTGAAAGTTGGGTGAACGCACTAGAGGAAGTTCAAGCAAGAAGGCAATCAAATCTTACTAATAAAAAAGCCAGTTGCTGGTGGTATATACCTTGAAAATCAAATATGTATTGCCACTTTGAGCATTATTTGATCTATCAGCGCAACCCTGTCTTCACCGGCGTAAGCGTGCATTTAGCTAGGCACTGGTATTTATAATAACACATATCCTATATATTTTCATAAATCACTTCATCCTATTGGTTCCTTTACTACTAACTACGGTTACTTGAACAAATACGTCTGTCAATATGACGAGACAGCCTCTTCTCCCCCCCCCCCCGATTTGTGTACCTAGGCCAACATTAGAGCGAATATCGCCCACCATACTCGAAATTTTACTCTATTGAAAATAAAGTCCTGTCATTATGGCTAATGAAAACATTAACCACTTCAGTTGCTTCATCTACTGTTCATCCTTAGACAGCCAATCAGGATATGTGCATGAACTAGATTGACATGCCGCGCCCAATCAAACGTAGCTGTAAATTAAATAAGTATACTATCTACTACTATGTATGATCTAAAAGGCACATTTTACGTGTGGTTCATAATCCAAACTTGTTGTTATAGAATGGTATAAAAAGACATGTCAGAGTGATATTGGAATGGCTGAAACCCTCTATTAGGGTTTCAAGCAGAACACTTTATTTATTTTATGCCAAAAACCGATGGAACTAAGCCACATAAACATATGTGTCTCTTTCTTGTCTCGCGATAAACTGTTTTTCCAGCAACTGTTCAATGCATTTTTTGATCATGATTACAGAAGGTGAAAACCGAGAATTAGCCTGGTCGATTATTTCCTGAATCAATTGTATATGCGGTAAAACCTGTCTGGACTTCATGATACGGACAATTGCTGCCTGCAAGTACATCCTTCTATCTTCATCAACCGATTTTCTTGCTGCTTGGCTCTCTTGCTGCGCTTCATTCTGCGCTGCTGCTGTTACTTTAATCTTGGTACGTTTACTAATCACACACATAGGTTAGAATGGTGTTACAAGTGATGTGAATGACTCAACCATACCTTGTGAACGATGTATTTACTTTGACATCGCTTGTTTGTGATAATGGCTCGCCGTCTAGTGTTTCCAAAACGTGCATATCTACTAATGGCTTCAAGCTCCTCATTGTATCCGCCAAACTCAAACCAGATTGATTCACAATGTCACTGACGGAAAGAGGGACACCTTGGTTGAATAGGATGAGAATGATCATTTGGTAGAGACTAACTTGCAATTCATAGTGTCTATCAAGGTGATTCATTCTGATTTCGCCTCTTGTTAAATTCCATTGCCATAATAAACGTCTTCCATTGTATTGGTTGCCGTAAAAGCTCTCAAATGAAGAAATATTATTTTCCAACTGGTACTATGTTAGTTCAGCACTTTAAATAACATGATACACGTAATGCTTTACCACAGTAGGTATTTGTATCTTGTTAGTGTCAGGTCCTGCATCTTCTTTTTGATTAAGAGGCCAAGCACCAGCTGTAAGGACCAGAATATCCATATTGACTACCAAAACAAATGTTATCGACAACGCGTTTTCGAAACATTCAGTTTGCTTACCTTGCCCAGTCAAGCTCTTTTCTTTGACATAGCTCTTGAACTTGGTATTCAAATCACTACTCAGTGACATATCAGTAAACATCTTGTTCAGTTTACTTGTATATTCTACACCGCAAATTTCTTTAAGACGGTTGATCATGTTGACTTCTAATTCCTCAGAAGAAGAAGCACCATAGATAAGACGTTTAGCCAACATTCTCGAGTAGAACTTTTGAAATACATCTTTATCGTCCACATATTTAAACAACGTAACCTACGACTTGTTAGACTTGCATTACTATTCTCATGGGTCTTACCATTTTCATTAATCGCTCTTCTTGTCCGCCTTCATCCACTTCTGCAATAGGCTTCTTTAGCCCCTTTCTTTTTGCGCCAGCTGTCGTAGTACTGCTGTTTACGTCTTTTTTTCCAGCATTCTTCTTCATCATCATATCACAATAGCGTGCCAATGTCTCGGGACCATTAGCAGGCAAATTGTTACCCAATGTGTCATTGATGATTGTTCTGAAAGCTTTATCCACAGAAGCAGTAAACAAGGGATCTGAAGAAAATACTTGTTGATTTACTTGATAGTATTTCGAATGCAAGGTTAATAACTGATCTACATAGGCGCGTGGGTTCTTTGTCACACTGGAACCCAACTGTGATACAATCTCTTTTCCAAGTTTTGCTACATAGTTTTCATAAATATCCAAGATAGGCTTGAGCCCTTCTGGGATTCTGCTTAATAAATTATAAGCCAACGTGCAGTCTACGTAATAATAATAAAAAAATATGTGAGTAATTGGCTTTTGCTTCAGTGAATGCTTCTATACCTTGGAATCGCTCATCTTTTAGCATGATCTCAAACTCATCAATAATTCGATCTTGGTAGGCTGCAATGTACTGAGCTTCAAACTCTTTCACAATGCGACCATGGGATGTAGAGTGACAGTATTGGTTGTTACGCATGATCTCTTGTTGAAGACGCTCGTTAGCCCTTCGCATAAAGTTACTGATACTACCTGAAGCAATCTCTCGCGCTGCCTCAGCTTCATAGTATCGTTTTGTATGCACCAGATAAGGTCTCTCAAATTCCTCAATGTATAATTGCAATGGCTGCTCTGTAAACGCGTTGACTTGGACTAACGAGGTCACAACTGACTTGATGGTACTATGGGGCGCATCATCTCCATCACGGTCTTGTCGAATCATTTCAAAAACCTGATAAAACAGCTTGTTCTGGTACCTATCGCGTATAGTAAACAAGACATTGGACTTCCACAACAACAACGCAAGCGCCTCGACGTTTTGCTTCCTGTATTTACCATTGGAAGCATTACTACCACTAGCACTATTGCTGAGGCCACTGTTTCTACCACTGTAATTGGATGTGTTGATTCTATCCAAATAACAACAGCCTCGGGACATGTATTCCGCCGCTAATGCGAAACGCTCAAAAGCTCGAGCATATAAGTAACAATATCATCATGGGTGAGAAGCATCTTTTACAAAATGGTGAATACATGGTCCATAGAATTGTCTTTTTTTTTTTTTTGGATGCATGCATTACCTTGCATTCATTAATAGTATGTCTATCAATATACTCGGCAATGCCCGTAAATACTCGGTCGGTAAAAGGCCTTGGAATAGCAATACACATATCATAAACTACTCTATTATCATTATCTATTAGGCCGGAAATTTAACAAAATCAATTGATACGCATGACTTACTGGTACATGGTCATTCCTTTAATCTGCTGCTGTTTGGAAGAAAACGAGTAAATTCCATTCAGCATGTCGATTAATTGAGAGAAATGCTCATCGAAATCAATAGCTTTTCGGCGTACTGTCATTTTGATGTAAATGTAAAGTGTATATAAGGGGAGAAAAAAAAGGTGTTTTAGCCGACTCCACTATCAGGTTTGTTTGTATGCAAGCCAATGGATCGCAACTTGCTTATTTACTCGTGTTTTAAGCGGGGCTGAATAAATTTCGTAAGCTCTCTCTTTTTCTGTGGGAGCCCAATCTTTCAAGTTTCATCATTTATACAATGGTAAAGAATATACCTTTGAAATAAAGTTTATATAAAAAAAAATAGATTTTTTTTCGTATATATAAGTATACGAACCTATTTTTATGTATTCTTTACAGCATAAAGAGTCCTTCTCATTGCTATATGCTGAAGAAATTAAAAAAAAAAAAAAAAAAAAAAAAAAAAAAAGGCTATAGATCGTAAATGCCTCGACTATTTATTAGAAAACTAGCTCGATTTTTTTTAAAAATAAATCATTAGACATGTACTTGAAATTGTAGCAAGCGTGTATAAGTTACTGAGGTTCATTCCGACCTTGTTATATTCGAATAGTAGCATTGAAGTGATGGAAAAAGCGATCAGCACATTCTAGTTTCCGATTTTTTTTAAATATCCGGCCTCCAATAGTAATCCATAAAGATTCCGATCGATTTTCAATAAAATGATAAAGGTTATACTTTAGAAGCAATATTTATAGATTAGGTGATTTTTGTAGAGGATAGAAACAGCATTTCATGAAATAGCTGTTAATACAGGTACGTTTTTTGATATTCTGACGTATGAATAAGTATTTTAATTGTATTTTATTTAATATAAAAAACTCGAGTTATGACAGTAAAGAGCAATACCCAAAAACTGTTTATAATTCAAATTTTGAATAATAGCTACTGCATTCAACTTGCATCACCCGATGCAAAATAAAATTTTACACAAACCTAATTAATAAACTTTGTATCTATCGAAACTTTTTTTATTTCTTATTATTATCCCAATGTTCAAACTAAAAAAAAAAGGAAATCTGAATCCGATATCCAAGTTTAGGTTTTCTTTTCCTTTATGTTCAAGTACCGAAACCCAACCAAAAAAATGGGAAAAATACCCTCGACCAATCAAAATGATTTGAAAATCGATCTACTTTTCATTGATAGTCAGCGTACTTTTTTTTTTTTTTTGCTTTATTAAAACTTTATTCATATAAATAGGGCGCATGTAAGGTATATGTATGATAAAACAATAATACCTGTATTATTCATAGCAAAAGAAGTAGAGTAGGGTGGTATTGTTTCATAATGTTAGATGATACAGTTTGAAAAGTGAGACTATTAGGATTGAATATATGCATTGGTTGTGGTAGAAGCAATCTTTTCGGCCATCATGGCTACTATGGCAGCACCTACGATACGGGAATGTTTCACGACTCCGACGGAAAGTTTCCCAGCAATATGTTCTGGGATCAGGTCCTTTATCGTCTTGCAGACGCGAGGATGAAATGAAGGGTAATCTTCGTATATACTTCCACTAATAGCTAATAAGAGTAGGCTGTTAGTAAAAGCATACATCCATGTAGATCACTTACAGATAGCATATCCTTCTTCAGTCATACCAATACCTTTGGCTGTCATATGTTGCACAATAGCAGCAATAGCAGCGCCTACTAGTACAGCGGCACGGTATCCCACCAACTCGCATACTTTTTTCACTACTTCTCGGTCACCTATAGAGGTTTTGGATAGATCTAACATGTCTTCTAATACGATACGTGTGTCTTCTAAAGTGTCGGAATCATCCGCTTCACACACATACATATAACTTGTATCAAAGCTGTGTGCGGTATTCAGGGTTTCAGAGGATTCACCAGCAAACAAGATATCTCGATCAACGAGATAGATCAAGATGTTTCTTACTAGTTCTCCGAGAAATATGCCAGTAGTCATTTTCTCAAACACATGGAATTGAGGATTACTGGATTCTCGGGCCAGTTTTCGATCAAACCAGGTGCAAGGTAATGTTCGCCTGGAAGAGCCAAAATTACACCATTCTGTATTCATAATCATGTCTGTATCTCTTGTTACGCTGGTGTCTTTTAGCTTTGTTACGTTTTTTACAGGTTCATAATATGCGCAGTTGGTACCGAGACTATGGACAATCCCTAAACGTGTTGTTGGATGTTGATATGCATGCGCTAATAGAGTGCAAACAGAGTCTATTGTTGATAGGTTAGACTATGCAATGTAGAGAGACTAACTAACGAACCATTTGCTGTGGCTACAATCTTGATGGGTAATCCTTTTAATCGAATACGTTCATGCATCAGCTCTACTATATCGACACCCACGCCATTTGGGTAATTAAGACCATACCCTAATGACAGAATACGACCTGTGTCTAACCTGGTTTGTTTAATGGCAAATCCAAAGGATACAGCCATTGGATATACAAATAAATCCTGTGTTCCAACTCGCATTAAGAAATCAGATATACATTCTACTACATAGTCGATCAAGACTGCAAAATCATCACCACTGGCTAAATCTTGAGGAATCTTGTATTGGTATTGATTGATGGCTAATTTACCGCTATCACCTTTCAATTTGACCTGACAAGCATAAATATCCATGCCAGCAATTTCTAAAGCAAGGTAAGTGCCCTTTTCATCACCCGTTGGATAACCTTTTACAGAAAAATTAAGATTTTTCGTTCAACGTCAAATTCTTGAAAATACCTGTAACATAGGTTGGAATCATGTTGAGATCGCTCGATCTATCGTCTGCTAATCCAGCAACTAGTTCATGTTGAAATGACTCTACTATTTTTAATAACGTTGGCTTGTCTAGACAAAACAGCTGCTCCAATTCGTTGACGGCCTCCACTTGGCTTGGGTTGCCGTGACAAAGTTCTCCGAGAGGAACTGCTTGACGTTGACTCATAATAATAAAAGAAGAAAAAGGATGAAAGAGCTATGTTTCTCATTTTCTTTTTTAATTATTTTATTGGGTAACGGGGAATTGGCGGGTAAAATCAACCCTTTTGTTCGTCATACAGATAGAAAAATGGAAGCACTTTTTTTATTATTTTTATTTAATATTCACCAGTATAAGGTTCAAGGTACCATTGCTGGTGAGCGTTATCTTCTAATAATCTAGTGTTCACGGTGATATAAGATCCATCGTCATCCTATTTATTTGGTTAATACATTTTGCCGCAACCATTCAACCCGTACATACTTTGGCATTCAATACAAGTCTTGGGTCTGCAACGGCATAGACAAAACCGTCACGAATTCCCCATCTTTGATTGTGTGTCCTATTTACACAGATTAATCACACACACACACACACACACACACGTACACACACACACACGCACGCACGCACGCACGCGTAGACGTTGAAAATCTCAAACTTACATGGTCTTTTTACGGTCAGATTGTAATACATATTTGTCAGACTTTAAATCACCTATAGATTTGATCAGCATATGAATTCGGCTCTGAGCATATCTTCTTTACCGCCTTCTATATCCAAAACTAGAAGGACACAAAATTGGTTAGTTTCCTTTGTTTCTCGGTTTATCCACGTACTTTACCAAGTTGAGTCTTTTTACAGGTTAAATATCCGTTATCATAGCTCCACAACTGGAAT
Organism: Actinomucor elegans; assembly: GCA_026027325.1. NCBI lineage: Eukaryota > Fungi > Mucoromycota > Mucoromycetes > Mucorales > Mucoraceae > Actinomucor > Actinomucor elegans. The sequence goes on from JAMSLZ010000018.1 coordinate 283,240, forward strand.
ACACGTTAATTTCAACCATCACTTGGTGAATATATATTTATTTATTTTTACCTGGCCGTCATCCTCTTTCTATTAAATGGGTAAGAAACTATTCTGCTCTACAGTCAACAAACTTACCATAGATCCAACGACAAGATAGGATCCAGCCTGTAACATATCATCAGCATCTCCTTATACGTGACGCGTATTGTATTTTTTTTTTTTTTGTTCTTACTTTTTCTTCACCGTCAGTACATAAAACTAAGCCAGTCTTTTGGCTCTTGACATAGAAATAACCTTCTGAAAGAAACATGTTTTGTTAATAAAAAAAAGAAAAGAAAGAAACAAGAAGAAAAAAAATACAAGCCAAGTTTATACTATAGACCGAAGTGGTACAAGTCATTTTTGCAAATCTTTTTTACTGTGAAAGCGCAACAGCTCCTTTACATATACTACACGCCAGCTTCTTCTCGATGAGAATGCGTAGGGCCGTATATTTTTTGGTTGCAAGCATTACAGGATAACTGTTTCATTTCATTTACTGAAAGATCGTCTGGATTAATCTTGTTAGACTGTTGTGCTACGAACCTAAATCCTAAAATTGCTCTCTTTCACATGGATACATTTCATAAGGTATGCTCTAGCCTTGTTGCATTTAATTTTATATTTGAAGTCTGCTTCAGATTGACAGCACCCTTTCCTGTTCCTTGATTCAGCCAATTTAGAAAAAAAAAAGGGTTTAAAATAAGCTTATCCTTTTAATCTATATGAAATGATGTAATGGCAACGCAACTTTAAACCGTAACATATTCCTGAACTTGAGCTAAACCATGATTCTAGTTTATTCTAAACATGCACCAAGTTTCCGAAAAAAAAAAATTAGAAACTTTCAATATTTACGTTTTTTATGGGAAGAACATGATAACATTGTTTTAGAAACTTGTTTGATTCATATTATTGAATAAGTAGCATATGTTGGTTAGCAAGTCATTATTATATGAATTATGGATGCACTTCAAAAAATAAATAAATAAATAAAATAAAAATTAGCTTTCCTTTAAATTAATCTCTAGTTTTTAAGGCTTACAAGGCATTCTTTACACCGGTGAAAGCCCAATTTAACTTTGAACAAACGTTATAAGTGTACTTTTATGAATGCGTCCATTTGTATTATGTAAAGGAAACTGGGAAATCCTATTTGGGACAAAACAATTTAAATTACCGTCAACCAATCCTAGTTCGTTCTCTGCTTGGGCTTTTCTCATTGAATGACGGTGATTCAATATTTTCTGTCATATCGTTCCTGTTACGTTGCCATCGTCTTCTAGATGTAAATTCTGTACATAGCTCAAATGAAATTTCATGATGCTTTTTAAAATGGCTTTTTCGCAATAAGAATAAGCAGACGCACAAAAAATACATTTTAACAGGTTTTATCCCAAATTAAATTGGGCTTTCACCAGTGTAAAGAATGCCTTGTAAGCCTTAAAAACTAGAGATTAATTTAAAGGAAAGCTAATTTTTATTTTATTTATTTATTTATTTTTGAAGTGCATCCATAATTCATATAATAATGACTTGCTAACCAACATATGCTACTTATTCAATAATATGAATCAAACAAGTTTCTAAAACAATGTTATCATGTTCTTCCCATAAAAAACGTAAATATTGAAAGTTTCTAATTTTTTTTTTTTTGGAAACTCGGTCATTTTTAACTACATTACATTCTTCAACTGGATTCATTGAAATGTCACATTTAATAGTCAGTGCATGTTTAAAATAAACCACATCTATTAGAATGATGATTTAACTCAGGTTCTAAAGTAGAATACAATTCAACATTGCGCTGTAATTTCTTCTATATCATATAGATCAACCCTATAGATCAATAGATCTCCCTATCGATCCTGGTTTAATTTCGCATCTGATGTACATTCCATACCCAGAATTAGATGTACCTATTATAGTATATACTCGACTGAAGTGCAATGACGATATTAAAGATTTAACTTTGTTACAATTAATGTATGACACATTTATCATACAAAATCGACATACGCAACAGAAATGGTTCAATGATGATATATAAATGGCAAAATGAAAAACAGGGCCTTTAAAATAATGGCGTTTAGCAATAAAAAAACATGTTCTACATCCTTGGATACTGTTCCTCTCTTCATACCAAAAAAAAAATGGCTTGCCTTATATTTATGAACAGGCGGCAAGATGGCCAAAAGTGAGAGCAGCGTCTGGTGGAAATGACTATGTTTGCTATGGTTTTCACATGATTGCCCCAATACATCTGCTACGGTTCATAGGGTTAATTGGATCTGGGGAAAGAACGCTGTTAAAACCGAGATTCAAAAATTCGGACGTGTCATGACACATACTTGCACACAGCTTATATTTCTAACGCAGCAACTGCAACCTAAACAGATTAGACTCGAGATTTTTTTCTTCTGTTTCTCTTTAAAACTCTTTGATAACTTTTAACATTCCACTTGCTCTATACTATATAAATCGATAAAAATGTATTAAGAAACATGGAGTAAACTTACTTTACTTTCTTGTATACACTTTCAAAGAATAGAAAATCACACTCGAAAAGAAGAACAACTCCATTTACAATACATACACACTTTTTTTTTACACACGAAATACAATATGCAGTCCAACATAGACTTTGAAGAACTCAAAGAAATCCAAACGAACGAAATCGAAGCCTTGAAAGCTATCTTCATGGAAGACTATCATGAAGTCGTGCACAAAACTGCTTGGAAAGTAAACTATGCACTTTAAAAGGTCAACTTGACATAGGCTCACCATAGATTCTATAGGTTGCGCAACCCGATCCCGAATTCATTTTGCACTTGTGTCCATTAGGCGTCGAGCAAAGTCAAGCTCACACAACGGTTGACTTGAAAGTACGGTTTCCCAAGACATATCCCAACAAACCACCTGAACTTCACCTCATCAACCCACGTGGACTTGACTCGAACATGCTTCGCCAGCTCACACACTCACTTCAGCAAACGGCACAGCAGTTACTGGGTCAGGAAATGATGTACGATTTGAGTGACCACGTTAGAGCTTTCTTGGCCAACCATAATGCGCCTCCACCTGCTGTTCCCAAACTGACACTTCATGAACAAATGATTATTCGAAACGAACAAGATCTCAAAGTCGAACGAGAGAGGGAACTTGAAGAGTTGGCCAGAAAAAGATTGGAAAAAGAAGCAGAGCTGCGCGTTCAGTCAGATATGATGAACGAAAAGATACAACAAGACATAGAACGCAAACGAGAACAAGCTCGTGTTGCAAGACAGCATCGTCAGGAACTAGGCTTTACAGATGAAAGTGAAGCCATCGTAGATGATGATTTTCACTTTGATAGCTCGGATACCTTCAGTCATCTCGATAACAATGACATCAAGCTGATCAACTTTGAAAACTTGATCACTGTTCCTATCGAGAAAGAAGAGAATGGCACAATACCCAAGGTAAAATCCATACTATAGGAATTATAGATACACGTCATTGACATGATTCTACCTAGCGAATTTGCTTCCATACAGTAGCTATCGGCCCATGTGTTGGTAAAGGTGTTGTTGGTGAAACCTTCTCAGCTCAGCCTTTAAATTATAAACTGACAGGCGATACAGGTGGTACAGAAGATGTAGATAGTTTAGTCTTACCTTGTCTATTAGCTGTAAAAAAAGTCAATGTCACTGGCTCATATTATACTACGCAAGCCGGAAAACGAAAACTACAGGAAGTTGAGCGAGAATTGGATAGACTGCGTACCCTTCAGCATCCTCATATCCTGAATGTATATGATGCAAGACTGGACCGCAGTAGAATGAACCGTAATTCTTGGATCTTGTACATCTTGATGGAATATGAACAAGGAGGTAGTCTATATGACTTACTCAAGAAATGTGGCGGTGGATTACGGTTAGCTATTGTACGTAAATACATGAAGCAGTTATTATGGGCATTGAATCATATACACTTGAATGGGTTCATTTGTAAAGGTAACTTGTGCTACTTTTATACTGGAGCAAATGCTGATCATTCGCTTAGACATTCGATCAAATAGTATATTCTGCAGCAATGAGCAAACTGTTAAATTGGCTGATATCAGTTATAACAAGAGATTACATGGTAATGATGCTCATTCATTGGATATCCATAGATACTTACAGTAATCAATAGATTTGAATAGGTCCAATATCTTGGTCGAAAGTGATGATAATGAAAATGTTCTGAGTGAACCAGCATCTGCCTGGTGCTCGCCTGAATTACGCGAAAGGCCAGGGGTTTATGGAAGAAAGAATGATATTTGGTGTTTAGGTGTAGTATTTATTGAAATGCTATGGGGTGTGGACGTAACGAAAGAGTTTGGTGATTTTGATGCGTACTTGCGTACTGCTGCTTCAGAACTACCTGCTATCGCCAACGATTTTGCTCGACGATTGCTTGAGCCAGATCCAAAAAAGAGACCCACTACTATTGATTTAATGAATGACCCTTTCTTTGCTGGTGATAACGAAGGCATGATGGCTGAACAGGCTGCCCCGCCTGTATTCGCAACCAATGGTAAGCCTACCAACAAAGGCTAACAGTAATTTGGATTTACTAACATATCTATATCTCAATAGTCGCTCCTCATATGAACTCGGCCAAGTTTAACCGTGCAGAACTCAATTTAGTCGCTCCTTCACCTCTATTCGAACCTTCCATGGCTCCTGACTTTAACAAATCCATGTATCCTCCCGACAACCATAATCGTATGGCCAATCTCCCAGCAACCACCGCACATGGTCAAAATGCATCTACTGATATACCAAACGCCGCACCTGCCATTAGCACTTCGCGTTACAAAGCAGATTTCGAAGAGATTGAATTTTTGGGAAAAGGTGGATTTGGCGAAGTCATTAAAGCGCGTAATCGATTGGATGGCCGTCTCTATGCTATCAAGAAGATCCGGTTGGATCCTCGCGATAGTGAGGACTTGAGAAAGATTCTGAGAGAAGTGCATTCACTGTCCAGCTTGCATCACCAATACGTGGTACGCTACTTTGCTACTTGGTTTGAGGATGAGGATGGCACTGGTTTTAAAGATAGTGATGATGAAAGCTTCTCAGACGAGTCCGAATCTGAATATGATGAAGAGGATGGCGATGTCAGCGCCTATAAGCAGAAATTTCATGATTTCTTGTCAGTGAACCATCGGTCCAAGAGCAAGAGCCGAAGTTATTCTCATATTCGATTTGATGATGATGATGACATGAGTAGTAGCAGTGAAGAAAGCGATTCTACCCCATATGATCATACTGCAGACGATTCGGATGATTTCATTTCTTTTGCTCGTGATGATACTACAACCGCAGATGGAGAAAGTACGAGTGAGGCAACCGCAGACACTGCGTCAACGAAAAAGCAACGTCTGGTACGAAAAGCTTTGAATAACATGAAAAAGAAAGCGGCCGAAGAAAAGAGCAACGAGAGTCAGAAACGAATTCATCAACACCGAACTCGCGTTCTATATATCCAAATGGAGTACTGTGAAAAGAAGACTTTACGTGATGTGATTGACGAAGGCATCGATGAGCAAGAAGCTTGGAGATTGTTTCGTCAAATCCTTGAAGGTCTGGTGCATATTCACTCTCAAGGCATGATCCATCGTGATTTAAAGCCTGCTAATATCTTTTTGGACTCCAATAATGATGTAAAAATTGGTGATTTTGGTTTAGCCACTACTAATCAAACACTAGTTGATGGTGCTTCCTTTTCTCGAAACGCAAGTCATCGACCTATTAATTTAAACACTACCACAGCTCCCGACAGTGTGTCTGCAAGTTATACTGGCTATTCTGTATCCAGTGCTCAACTAGGTGCTGATGAAAGCATGACGACTGGCGTTGGCACCACCTTTTATGTCTCTCCAGAAGTCATGTCAGACCCTACCACAGGCGCTACATCAGGTATGCGCTATAATCAAAAGGTAGACATGTTTTCTCTCGGTGTCATCTTTTTCGAAATGTGCTACAACTTAAGCACAGGCATGCAACGTGTCATAGTGTTGAACGAACTTCGTAACGGTAAATTTCCTGAGGATTTCAATCCTGCTTATGTCAATCAAAAGAAGATTATCGCTATTTTGCTCTCACCTCAGCCAAAAGATCGACCTAATAGTTTTGAGCTACTTCGAAGCGATCTTTTGCCTCCCAAGCTAGAGGATGAATATATCAATGAATGCGTGCGTACTATTGCCAATCCCAATACACCTTATTACAACAAGCTAATGTCTGCCATGTTTTCTCAATCAGCTGATCGTCACAAAGACTTTACATACGACTATCAAACCTATGCTGAAACACTTTTTGATCCTTTCAGCCATATCTTTTTTGACAGTATTCGTGAACAAATGGCCAAGGTCTTTAGACGCCATGGTGCCATTGATGTATCTGCGCCTCTATTGATCCCCAAGAACGACCTTTATGAGTGGAAGAACCCTGTGTATCTCATGGACTCTCAAGGCTCTTTGAACCAACTGCCCTATGATCAAACTGTGCCTTTTGCTCGATACATTGCTCGTCAAAAAGGATTTCCTGAACTGAAACGGTTTACATTTGACAAGGTTTATCGAGAAAACCAAATCGGCGGACAGCCGGAAGCAGTATTAGAAGCAGATTTTGATATTGTGCATAAAGAAGCGGCGCCCATGGTACCTGATGCCGAGGTCTTGAAAGTTGTAGAAGAAGTGCTGGAAGAACTACCACCGTACAAGAATGGAGGGTTTTATTTTATGATCAATCATGCTGGTATTACAGATATCATTCTGGATTGCTGCCGTGTGCCGCCTGATATTCGAAAAGATGTGCTAGTTACTTTGTCAAGTTTGGGACGCTCTCCTTATTTTGCAACTGTCAGAAACGTCTTAAAGTCCAAGTATAATTTGCAAAGAAGCGTGTTGGATGAGCTATCAATGTTTAACGTGCATGGCGAATTAGAAAGTGTTGTGAAAAAAATAGAAGGGTTGCTGCCTGGTAGTCATAAAGTCAAATTCAGAGATCATATCGGCGAGTTGCGTACATTGATCATTGTCAGTAAGCATATTGGTATTCACCACAAGATTGTATTCTACCCATTGCTAGTGTAAGTCATTTGAGCCTTTTTTTTTTTAGTACGCTTATACTTATTGATGTGAATAGTTACAACAATCACTTTTACAAAAATGGCCTGGTCTTTGAAACTGTAGCAGACACCATCGATTCGAAACGTAAAGACGTATTAGCTGTTGGTGGAAGGTAACGAATATGAAAAATAACACAGTAACTGGGGCTAACTCCTCTTTCTTTAGATATGACTTTTTAATTCAACATTTTGCCCATCCTAACGCAACAGCCAACCGCAAACTTCGTGCTGTAGGAGTCAATATTGCTGTGCAAAAGCTTATCCGCCATTTGGATATGCATCAATCCCAGCAAGTTAAGAATCTGATGAAAGCCAAAAACGAAAAGATGCGTAGTTTTGGCTTATGGGCTCCAAAGAAGTGCGATGTGTATGTGGCTAGCTTTGGCAAAGTACTGATTCAGGAGCGATTGGAAATTGTGCAAGAGCTATGGAACCATGGTATCCGTGCTGAATTCCAGTACAACGATAGCGATTATGTAACACCTGACGACCTTGTTTCTCTTTGCAAAAAGGCCAGTATCAACTGGATTGTCATCGTTAAGCACAAGAATTCTGAAAACAAATCATCATCGTCTACTGAATCAACTACAGTCAAAGTAAAAGATGTATTACGCCCGAAAGAAACAGAAGTGAGCAAGTCGGATTTGTGTATCTGGCTATCAACCGAAATCAACGAACAGATTAAAGTAGATGCTGTGGCAAAAGTAAAGAATAAGCACGATTTAAAGTCAAAGGACGCGTCAGATTCAGGTACCAGAGATCGAATGATTACTATATATATAATATATTTTGAAGATATAAACTATTTTTTTTTTGATAGTGCGAAATGATCCTTTCTCTCATGATCTATCCAAAGGCGAAGGATTAGATCAAAAGAGAAATGTCTTTGATGTGAATATCGTGTTCAATGTCGGCCGTGGTTCCGAGCGTTCCAAAATGAAGCATAAGCACAAGACGGTGCTTATTGATAAAGGTAACGAGTTGGTCCAATGTATTCCGCACACTAACTTTTTTTTTTTTTTTTTTATTTATTATATAGCTATTAATCGCCTCACGCCCATTATGGAAGACTTGAAAAAGGATGTACAGGTTGTTGCTTTCGATCTACCAAAAGAACTAGTCAAAACAATGGTTGAATATAATTTTTGGCAGGACGATGGTTACAAAAAGCTTCTTGATCATGCTGGTATTAATCAAAAAGATACCCTCAATAGAGTCAGGCAAGCTGTTCAAAAGCTCATCGATACGAAGCACAAATGTGTATGGTTGTATTCTCATAGAGATGATTTTGCTTTGCTCTGTGTTTTACCTCAATAAAATACATTATTTTTAAATATTCTCTCATACTCTTATTTTTTTTTTTTTAATTTGATATAAAGTAAACTGGATGGTGTATTTTGTACGAATTCTTTTATATTCTTTACCATGTAGTCAATCTCTTGACTGATTCCAATTCAATGTTGCATCGGATTTGCATCCCATGCTCAGAAGTCTCTACATTGGTAATGCCTATATATTATAGTACAGTATGCGTTCCTCCTTAAACATCAAACCAATATTGTGTCTGGTACGTAACTTGCTAGAAACAATCGACTGCATCTATTAGAATTACTGTTGAATTGCAATATAATGGATGCATTCCATATCGTAATGACTTGTAGTAAAACACATATGTTAGGGCACTTTAAAAAAAAAAAGTGATTAGTTATTGTGCCAGGGCAGGATAGCTATAATCAAACACGAGAATTTTCAATCTTTTGACTCAAGATTAAATCTGATACTATGCCAAGTTCAGGTCGATCTACTAAAATACTTGCTTGAACTCAAGCTACTCTGTTATCGCTTGAATAGCCGTTGCTACAATAATAATAACCGTGGCAACCCATCTCTACCTCCACCATCTGTCATCACACAGTTATTTTTATACAACATTTTGGAAAATAAAAAGGATTTGTTTCTCAATATTAAATCGACGCTTGTTTTTATTCAACTCCTCGTATCTATACTCTTAAATAAGAAGTTGGTCTCCGCAGAAACGGCTACGAATACCCTAGTAAGGCGTGCTAATGCAACACTACACAGAACTGGATAATCAATGATATAATCGTGGCTTACCTGCATTTTTATTACTATACTCGAATAAGATTCAAGGTCGGAGTACTTCCGGTACGCTGTAAATGGATCGACAAGACTAGTAACAGTTGGGACTAGTACAATGAACCACATATTAGCTTCAGATTAAGTTCACTAGACATAATTCGTACTTGTATTTTTTTTTTTTTTTAAATACTAAGCTCGATCAATTCGGACATTTCTATTGGATGTAATACAAATTCTTATTATAGTTACATCTTTCTTTGTTGTACTCCATATTTCAGCAATAGAAAAGTATAATTTATATATATTTAGACATTTTTCAACAAGTTAAACGGTTACATTTCATGTTTCTTTTGCAAAATGAACAGCAGTAATAAAAATTTCATTTAGTGAAGAGCCCTTAAAAGGTGTATGAACTGAGATTCAAGTCTAATTATAAAGTATGGAGAAGGTGCGAGATCCACAAAACAAGCCTTCTTGAATGCAAAAAAAAAAAAAGTTTATTTTCTCCTGCGATACACGTGTATTTAACTGTTTCTTGTCTTTTCCTATTTTCCTCTTCTCAGCTTTTTGTTATATTCACCTTTATAAGGAAATTTGATATACATACAGAGTAAAATTATTGTTTAAAATTATCGGTGTATCACCCTTGAGAAGGTTATTACCCAACACGCCTTCATTAGAGTATGCAAAAAGCGTCTTATTGGATACTGAGTAAGTTAAGATTACTACATTGCTATTGGAGTGGATCGACGAGTGGCTCGTAATTAACTTTCAGCTACTTAGTTTGGCAATATCCGTCTTCCAACTGCTTGTCACACAAACATTACTATAATTGCTTCACCTACAAATGTATTGCCACTTAAACTGTGGCCGAATGCTTTAGTTACACAGGACAGACCCGTTGAAAGAGGGGGATGAGTGAACGTTCTAGCCTTTTGAAACTATATAAAGAGCTTGCTTTTCCTTTATTACTTCCGACTTTCCTTCCCACTTTTTCCATAATCAATGGCGCCGTTGGATTTAAGCTTGAATTCTTCCTCAATATCAAATGAAATCTGCTTTTCCAATGCATGTATCGAGTCAGCCGCAGGCTTATTGCAATCTATGAATATGAATGTAGATCCTTGTTCAGATTTCTATCAGTATACGTGTAAGACTTCAAATCTTTCCCCTCCTTTCATCTGCCTCGAAATCATTGAGAAAGCTTTCTTTCTTTTTTTTTAGGTGGAAATTGGATTAAAAACGCTGTCATTCCTGAAGAACTGGCAGGTAACCTTTTTCTATCTAAACCATCGACATCTTGTAGTTAACTCGTTCTACTAGGCTTTGGTATATTAGAAGTAGAATCAACAAATCACAAAGACAAGTTTCGAACTATCCTTGATGGTTCCTATAGCGACCTATTAAAATCGACAAAATCAAAGTCCAGCTTTCAAGTAGATAACAAAGCCGGAATAGAGAGAGACAGAACCAACTTCAAGGTGATCAAAAACTACTATTCATCTTGCGTTGATATTGAATCCAGCGACGACAATGTCCTATCAAGTTTCTTCAAGGACCTATACGATTTGCAAAATGAAGCAATGATTTTGGAAAACAACAATGAAACGTTTCAGATTACTTCCAAAATTATGGACATTATTAACTACCCAAAATCATCTGATGGCATCAGTATCGAAGCTGGCGGCTTATTTACTTTCGAAATCTTTCCTCATGATTTAGACAAGTCCAAAATGACATTAGCTGTGAGTCCGCCATCAGAATTTAGTGATTCGGATACCACTTCACTAAAGGAACAAGGTGCAGAACGATTGTTTGAAATAACATCCTCTCTGTTTAGCCCCAAGAATATCACAGAGCGAGACCGAAACAGAATCTACGACTTAGAAGAATCAGGTCTGAAAGTCTTGTCTGATTCTTCTATCTATTCTATAATTGACGACGCCATATCAGTACAGAACAAGCTTATTCGGCTCAGCAAGGTGTCGTAAGTTTTCTCAATGCGTAGTTTAACCAGTATTTAACTCGTAACAACTAGTGACGATATAGGCTACTATAGTTATTCTTTGGATAAATTAACAGATCTCTTTCCCTTCATGGACTGGCAGTCTGTATTACGTGCAAATATACCCAAAAACCGAGATATCTCCAACATCACTGTCCAAATGTACAACGTCGACTATTTTTCAGAATTGAGCTACTTTTTCAATGTCAATGATCCAACACGTGTATTACATAAAGACGGCATAATAAACTATCTGACCATTCACAAAATACTTCAAGACGGCCCCAGGCTTGACACAGAGTTGCGTCGCATGATACCTGACACACCTTTCCAAACAAGATCTAGCCTATGTGTAGATAAAGTATTAGATAACTTTGGCCTCGTAGCAGGCCGATATTACGCAATGATCACTTCAGCAGGAGAATCTGACCGGTTAAAGCTTGAAGAAATGGCAGAGGCTATCAAGGAATCTCTTGGCAATCGTATCAAGAACGCCGATTGGTTAGATGAAGCTACAAGAGCATCTGCTATGAGAAAGGTAATAATCATTTCCCTCTCTTCAAAAATGTTGATAGAATTTAACCTCTTCATTTTCTAGTTGAACGCTATGGGCAAATCGATTGCATATAGCACCTCTAAGCCTGATGAAAGGTCGCCCCAAGATATTCACTCTTACTTGCGTGGTCTCCGAACAGACGCACCCAGTTTTTACGAAAATGAAAAGGCTGTTATCAAATGGACAATGCAAATTTATTGGGATACTATTGGACGACCATTCAGCCCTGAAGAATGGATTGGTGTAGCCAGTCCTCAAGTGGTGAACGCGTTCAACCTCTTGTCTAAGAATAGTGTAAGTATATCATTCAGAAGAATTAATTAAGCGAAATTTCATTAATATGCGTTATTATAGATCGTCCTAAGCACTGCTTTTGCTCAGAAACCAAATTATGATCAAAGCTATCCTGATTATTTGAACTATGGTGGCATTGGTCAAACCCTGGGCCACGAGTATTCGGTATGTACTATAGTTAACAGGATATGTATTAGTGTTAATGAGACATGTTTTATGTAGCACGGCTTCGATGACTTTGGTGCACAATACGATGAATTTGGAATTGACCGAAATTGGTGGTCCAAAGACACCAAGAGAAAATACACTGAAAAAGCCCAATGTTTCATTGATCAATACTCGAAAGCTACTGTTACTGATACTGATGGAAAAAGATATTCAATTGATGGCTCTGTAAGTAACTTGATATGCAACTCTCTATACATTAATCTGATTCTTAACACTTAGTTAACTTTGGGAGAAAATATTGCAGACAACGAAGGCCTTTCAGCCACATTTGACGCGTATTTAAAATCAAAGGAGAACGGAAAAGGTTATAATCCTATCTTGCCTGGATTACAACATTTTTCACCTGAGGCTCTCTTTTTATAAACGCTGGGCGTTCGTTTTGTTCAAAGCCTTTACCAGGAACCGTAAAAGATTCGGTAAGTTATCCTATGTTTTTTTTTATTAAAGCTAATAAGATTGCGCAGCTAAATGATGAGCATGCCCCTGACTCTATTCGCGCAAATAACGTTTTTCAAAACAATGTCGACTTTTCTAGAATTTTCAACTGTCCTATTGGAAGTAAAATGAACCCCAAAACTGAAAAATGTAGGATTTGGTGAAAGAAAAGTTGAAACACTACAATATACCATTAGTCAAGCATTGCTGCCATTAGCAATACATTAAAACTAGACTGTAAAAACTACAAAAAAAACATACATTGCATTTGCATTTAATCTTCCTCCATTATCCTCATATATGTATAGATACTCTCCACCAAATGATTCAAATAAACACTTTTGTCAATACGTATGGCAATTGTAGCCTTCTCTTAATCCAGAGATTTTTTTTTTACGCTGAATGAAACGGCCAAAGCTTTAATTCATAATATACAAGCTTTATTTATGTTCAGTACAGCTCTAATGAATGCAAAAATCTATTCCAAATGATGTGCACTAATCAAATGCAATATTGAACCAAAATCAATCAAAAGATTTTTAAATCTAAGACCAAACTGGTGCAAAATTTATATATTTGACGAAGACCAATGGAGAAATCCATAAATTTATCGGTCTGATTCGCCTGAAATGATTATATTTTACAGTACGTTGTTAAAGTGTAATATATTCATCCTACTAGATGCAATAGTTCATTCTGAGCATGAATTAGTCATCAAATGCATCATTAAACCGCAATCAGTTCAGAGAAATTCGTAAGGGGACACACCTAAGGCGCATTTTCTCACGATAGATCATTTTGTTGAAATTTCAGTACATGAAAATCGTCAAAAATTTGCCTTTTATCAAATATAACCCCATGCATTCAAACGCATAACAAAACTATATCAGTACTTTTCAATGTCCCTGTCAATTTTACAAATATTTTGTAAACATATAAGTACTGTATCAAGGTAGTTTTTGTTATTAAAAAACGAAATATAAAGTTCAAACTAATTTTTTGGTGCAAACATCTTTTTGAAAGTAGTAGAATAGATCTCGCTCTCTTTTATGCCCCTTGTTCTGATTCACGAAATCCCTTTCTATGATGATATAATCAAAACACATCCTAACAAGCTCAACGACACATTCTAGTTAATACAGTACATGAAAAAGAGAGTTAATAAGAAAATGATATTATATAGAGTACAATGGTTTTCAATTTTGAGATTTAGATATATAAAAAGTATTAAGTGCTATATATATATATATATATATATATAGTGTATATATAAGTAATTAGATGGAGAAGGGATATATAAAAGCAAAAGAGTGTTTAAGCAATGATGAGTTCAATGATTTCGCTTGCAAGCTTTGCATTTTGCAAAACATTGATCGAAGTTGCGCCAAAGGTAGGATCACCCAATGCAGAAAACCCAACTCGTTCTAGTAGCACCTTTTGAGTTGGATTCGACTTTCTGGTGGAATCATTAAAGGCAGGATCCGAACAAGCTGTCAGTAGAATCGATTTAACAGATTCAATAATGGGTTGGCTTGTACTGCTTAATACGATTTGATTCATTTTAGGTAACAGTGTATCATATCTAGAAATAAACCTCTGTTAATAAGGGACATACAATCTGATACATAATTCTAGTACTTACACTACTGCAAAGACTTCAGGCATAGAGGTGGCTGCCTCTGCAAGTAAACCATACAGGAAGAGCTTTTCATTCGCGTTATCAACCATCTGAAGTTGTGTAGCGAGCATAGAGATAAGTAACAACGCTGTGGTTTCATCAGTAATGTCTAAACGATCAAATACACCGTCATAGCTTGATTTGAAAGTTCCAGAACCATCATCTCCGTCGTTGAGATCAAAATCAGGGTCATCTAGGCCAGCTAAACGTAAAACTTCTTTCAATGCTTCATTCTTGACGGCGATAGGCAGTAAACCAGCAAGATAACCAAGGTTCTGAGAGTCTACAGTACTTGTATTGTCTGCATGTTTACATTCAATATCAAGGAACGTCGTAAGTCCTTGGAAAATGATATCCTTGGCATTACTGTATCGCAAACCCTTCAAAAAGATACTGGCAATAGCAAACGAAAAGTGAGATTCAAAATTGACACCACATAACAGATCCAGTTTGCGTGCAACTTCAGCAATGGGCTCGCGAGCAGCAAGTAAAATATCAGCCACGCGATCGCCTGCAAAATATTCATCCGCATCAAGCGCTCTAAGTACAGCAAGTAAAAGGTCGACCGCCATGGCAAATGTAGGTCCATTGTTGATTTGCACTAGAGCAATTGCGATCCAGAAGAGAGGTAACAGGTAGCGAGAATCAGATGGTAGACTCTCTACAATATTCTTTAAGCACATCATAATACTGAGCACTAAGTTAGGGTCAGACTCGTTAAAGATGGCCAAAGCACCTCTCAATGCAACTAAAATTTGATAGAGCAAGTCATCATCCACCTCTTCTCTACCAAGACAACCTAACACGACAAATGCTTGAGGTTGAATTGCTGGGTTAAACTGGAAGGCTGTACTAGCTACTAGACTCATCCATCGAGCTCTCCAGGCATTCGCCATGTCTGTAAATGAAATAAAAATGTTCAGTATTGCGTAAATCGGCCATAGTTACTTTAAAACAAACCTGGAGAAGGCGCGCTATATGTAATCACTTCCAAAAGGTTATTAACAATAGTTTCAAGAGCAAGAAGAGGGATGGGCTCCGATGTATCAGTTAAAGTGTCAGGCATGATGGTAAAGGCATTTGCTTGAGACTTGAACAAACCAAATAAGAGTCGATACTTGGTATCAGAGATCTCGCTCAAGACCAATTGGAGTTTCTTGATATTAGCATCCTGAATAGGCATAGTAGTACACAAAGATTGGATAATGTTCACTACAAGACCATGCACTGATGCTCGTATGATGGTTGGACCAACACCTACTACTAAAGACACAATGTGAAAGATTTCAGGCACATAGCTTTTGACAGGACCGCGATTGTTAAACGAAAGCATAAGTACGAAACGAATAAGAATTGCAATTTCCTTCCAGGTCCAATGATCAGTCAAAGACCTTGTAGGTTTAAACGATGTCTTTTGAAGTACTTTTCTCAGGCGGGAAACAACCTTGCCTCGGACGGCAATATTAGACAACGTCACAAATGTGTCTGCCATTGCTTCAGCTTGAGGGGAACCAACACCATGCTCAATGGAGAATTGAATAAAAGAATCCAATACAAGGTTCAAGATATCGTCTATCTGTCCTATTGTCTTCCAAATCTTGGCTTGAACAAGCTTGTACATCTAAAAAAAATTATGATTAGTTCCAATCGCTCGCAAAGAATAAACAACTTACATCAGTTCGAGCAACAGTGAGATCAATCAGATTACGAAGTACTTCTTTCGTCTTGATAATGTTCTTTTCACTGGAATTTTGGCAAAACTTGGAAAGGTTGGGTAACCAGGGCATCATGTAATCCAAACACAAGTAACGTAAAGGCTCGCTAGACTTTTGGAAACCAATAAAGCATTCACTCAAGAACTCTAATGTTAGGTTTGGTTGATTCAGGGCAATTTTTTCACTGATATTGACAATGAAAGCAGTGCTGTTGGCAGGAAGACAAAGATCTCTAGCGTCCAACAATTGATTACCAACTTCGAATTGGAAAGTAATACTTAAAGCATAGAGCAAATTATAGGCAGCTAATCTGAGACTAGGATCATCACTACCGATATTGAGAAGCGCCATGTTGAGCAATCTACCAGGCACGTCATTGGGTCGAATTGTTCTCTCGGACATGCTGCTAGGCTTGGCCATCTCTAATCTACGCTTGTTGTGTCGAATTGTCTAACGATAAAGCAAAAAGGAAAGGGAGTGCGACTTAGCATTAAAACAAATCTTGCATGTGATTCTATACTTACATTTACAATTGCTTCTCGCTTCATTGAAGTGAAGGTATGATGTGACTTGCCCTTATTGTATTTAAAATGAAATTCGTTGATCATTTCTTGGTTTCGAACATTGCTGACAAGAGTAATGTCCTCGATTTCGGTAATCAGGAACACATCGTTGATAACCGTGGTAACGCCATACATGAACTCCTGTTTTCGGACTGTCATGACCTGAACATACTCTGCACTGACCTTGATAGTGATTGGAATATTCATCTTGTATTGAGACAGTTTATTTACCGGATGGAATACATGACATGGATCAGTATCCAGTGATGCTAAAATACGCATTTAGACAATGTAAATTGGGATTGCTTTTACACTTACTGGTTGATTTGGGCAATCGAACTTCACTGGGATTGATAAATTCGTACAATTCAGCCAACGTCACGGCAAAGAAAGTACGCTTGGTCATTTTATGAGACAAAGGACGCGACAGTTTCTTGACATATTTGCGCAAATAAGAGTTGGGATTGTAAACAAGGATGCTTGCAATATTATCAGAAGCATCAAATGGCAGTAGCTGTAATATCTGATGAATGTACTGACTTGGCATTTCATTTGAGCTACTGCATAAGGTCATATCCAGCACAAGATCCAAGCTTTTATTGGAAGCGCGTTCCATTGTCTTGTAAATGTTAGTCTTCATGATTCATTTCACAGCGTTTGTACTTACTTGTAATATGTGATACACGAGCAACTCAAAGTCAATACTGTCAGCAACGATATTTCTAGCAATAAAGTAGAATACAGGTCGGTTTTGCTTGGATACACCACCTTCGTAAAAGATGTTCTTGGCTGCAATAGAATCAACATTACGATGACTGTTACGGCGCATGAATTCAGCATAGAGTTGATTAGCTGCAGCAAATGTGTAGCTCCTTAAACCACTAAACTCTTGTTTGGACACTTCTGGAGGACGACCCAACTGTGCCAAGAGGTTCGAGAAACGATCAAATTGACGTTTCCAAACCGCTGCATTCTCTTGATCTGTAATTTGGCGTAATCTTCGAGTCGCTAATTCTCTTGAAATACGCTCCATATTATCAAACAAGACACGATGCAAGCAGCTATAGTCCTTTTCTTCCATGGGTCGAATTTCAACTGTCAAATCTTCAGAGCTTTGAGTACTGATTATGCTGTCCGTAGCACTTCGAAGTGGGTTAGTTTCAAGCGGGGGAGTAATAGGGGGTACATTGGATATTTCACGCAAGAAGCTAGTAACCTTGTAAATGTTACTTGTCAGGAAATCATTCAGGACAATCATGTATGTTTCTTTAGCACCAAAAAGAACATTGTTGGCTAGATTCTGGATGACCTTGGTAGCAATGAGATGACCACGTTTCATATCGCGAGATACAACCACGTTGGACTTGACAAGCCCCTCAGCCTCGGGAGAAACAATGGCTGGACAGAAGAAACGCAAGAAAATAAAGGCACCAACAGCTGTATATTTAGCTTCAGGGTAGCGCTCGCGTACAGAGGTCAAAATACAGTGGCACACTTCTCGGAATGCTCTAGGTGCTTCATTGGCTGAGGCACAAATAGCATTCAAAAACAGTTCGGTAGCACTTACTACATTTTGTTTGTTTCTCGAGACGTTTTCGCCGCTACCGACCTTGGATGAATCCAACTCGAACGTCTTTTCCTCTGGTGGTTTTTCGGCCAGCTTGGCAAATACAGGTTGGAGAACAGATCGCACATAATCTGCACCATTTTGCTTGGCAAAGACAGACAGCAATCTAGTAGCAATACTCGTTCTTCTCAACAGCTCTGTTTCACTATCTATACAAACTGTCAATACTACGATCATAGTCAAATTAAAAGGTGATTTTACCGGTGTTTTGTACTTCTTTTTGTATCACAGCTTTCAAAAGCACAAGTGCTTTGCCTCTGGAAGAGAAGCATGCCAGTAAAGCATTCGCTGCATCTTCAATATCAGCTGCAGGACACACTTCACACAAAGCCAAAGCAATATTCAGATCAAGCCCTACAAGCATCTAAGTAATAAAATGATTAGACCAACGCATCGTTTCTGTTTTGATTAAAGTACTTTACATCAACCAATTTTTCATATCGATCTGTAATAACAGTTTCAGCCAACGTCTCAAACTCAGTACCTTGGTTCAAGATGTTAGTCAAAACCTTCATAAAAGCAGTTCTCATTTGAGGATCGTCGTGATAACCCATAGATAAAGAGTATTTCAAACCAGCATCTACGTTAGCACTGAGAAGATTGGACATGGCCAAAATAGTGCTCTCTTTTAAAGGCGCCAAGTAGGTCGACATGTTTTCCTTGTTCTATCAATGAAGAGCATTAGGTTACTGAACAACAGTTAAATTTGTTTAGACAACATACCTTTCCATTGGAGTGGAGGCTATTCTCGGGATAGTTGCGAATACGATGATTGGAGTTATCTGCTTCGTTCTGTTATGTGTCACGATCAGTCAGTTCCATGTTGAACCGTCAATATAATCTAGACTTACCTCTGAATCACGACATCTATTCAGTAACTTGAGAAAGAAGGTAAAATACTTGAAGAAGATTCTGCTTTTGATTGGAATAGAGTCGACTTCATGTACTGGGTCAGCAGACTGAAGAGGTAATTGATGAAGCAAGCTAACAATGGTATTGAGACAAGATAAATCCAACTCTCTATGTAGTTTTTCGCTTTGATTGGTCTCAAATGAAGAGTACTGGTTTGACATGTCAGGTTTCTAATGGTAACAGAGCTTAGTTTATATGGCGATTAATAGTTACGAGACACTTACCAAAGAGAAATCGCTTGTCCATTCAACAATGATTTCCAGCAACTTATTACGCAATCTGAATTCTTGACGTAGAGTCACCTTATCCTTCTTCATCATTAAAACCTCAGTGAGTTGACAAAACTTGATCTTGATCTTTAAAGCAGACTGCCCACTACCGAGTCTGTTCAGGTACTTGGCATATTGATTGATCAAACTACTGAAATCGACAGTCAAAAGGTTCTCGGGTGAGCCTTCCATACGATCCAGCACAAGCTTTAAAACACTGATAGCTTGTTCAACAAACAACGTATTACGACTACTGCAAATTGGATCACCGTCAGGACCAAAGTATTTAGCCAATACAGTTTCCAGGTAACGGAAAAGCATAGGATAAAGTGCCGGTGAAAGGTCCGAACCTAGGATTTCCTTGACCCATTCGCGCACTACAATGTTATCGCAAAGAAGCAAGTCTACCATATCCACAACAAACTTGTTCACCATAGCGGATGACTCAGTAGGAGCTGATACACGTCTGAAAGCCGATTGGTCGCTGTAGCCTCCACGAGGCGTAGCTGGAGAGGTGGGTGTCGTAGGAACTGTATCTGCCATAAGACAAATACCACCCAAAGCAGCCAAAAAGCCTGCATAATTTTGCCATTCTGAAGACTTGTCATCGTCTAGGTTGCTGGTATCTGATCGAATATTTGATGCAAAGGAATGGGTCTGTCTGTTGGATGAAGACGCAGGGTTTCTAAGTTTATCGTGCCATGCTTGTCCACCGCGTTTGGCGTTATTGCTATTGATACTTTCTGCAATATCCTCTTTAATCTCGTCGTGCGGCTTCATCATGGAAGGTGTCATGTATTTCCATCGTTTGTAAGCTTCTTCCCAAGCTGCAAGATTACCAGGCGCAAAATGGGTCATCATTCTTAATAATCTTCTAATTTGCTTCTGTTGAGATTTACGACCAGTTACAATACCATTGTTGGACGAAAGCTGTTGGTAAATAGGTAGATTCTCTACTGCTATCAAGACAGATTGGTGGGGGTCTTCTAAAGTATCTGTTAATTGGGCTTCAGTACAAATATGGCCGAAACAAGTAATGGCAGACGAGCAAATTTCGATATCAGAAGAACACAATAGAACCAGCAATGCTACTTCTAAACCAATAGATGCTTGTAGTCGCTCTCTTGTATCAGAGCCTTGTATAGCAATGTCTTGATGCATTCTTAGGAATTCATTTCTTGATTCAAAAAGTTTTTTCAACAATTCCAACAGGCGCTTCAAGCCATCATCTCTTTCTCTATTATCCAACAATTGCTTTGCCAAAGTAAACATCACCTGTGACGATATCTTCCAAAACGATTCTATAAAGTGAGGAGATGGGCTCCATTCTAGGATATAATCTGGTGAATGCAGCTTGAAAAGACACATAGCAGCTGCATCTCTAACATATTGATTTTGTTCTCTTAGGCAATTGGTAATGGCTACCATAGCTACAGCATTCTTTTCAAATCTATCCTCGCTTTCACCCTATATACAAGTCAGTTTGAAAGCTATTCTATCATCAAGAATGTACACATACGCGAATAGCTAGTTTTGGGTCTGTCTGATAAAGTCTCAACATATCAAGGATTAGTTCCAAACGCTCACCGTTTTGATCCATGCGTCCATCTTTCTTTGATCGTTTATCGTTGACTTGATTGTTGATCATCGTCTTGCGGCCATTGGGTCCATAATTACTACTACTAATGTCAAGTCTCGAGAAATCTCTACTAGCAAACTCGATAAAGAGTTTTCTCAGTGGACCAGATAATGAATCATATAATACAGTCACTGAAGGGTTCCAAGGAAGTCGATTTTCTTCTGACGCAATGGCTAAACATGCTTTTACCAAACTGATTTTGAACAATGTAGGTGCTCGAGGGTCGAGACACGATGGAAACAGGCTACGTAAAGCATGTCGAGGGTTCAAACGGAACATGGCCACTAAACAATCTGCCAAAAGAGAACGGTGATCGATAATGATACCCAGTCCACTCATTAAACTATCGGCAATCAATGGTTTCTCTGGGTCAAACAACTGTCCTCGTAGTTCGTTTTCGATATCAGATACTATATGTCGAAGTGCTGATGCATCTGTTTTTGCTACATAAGTAGCAGCCTTACATATATCCACATAACAAATAGCTGCCAATTCTGCCATTCTACCAGGTTTCAATGAACTTTTGAGTGTAGATAGAAATAGTGTCTTTTTCGAGTTCACGTTACGATGACCATCTAGATTAGTGGATGAACACAAGATATCAGGACAAAGGATAAGAAGCATCGTCTGCAAAGGCCAAAGAATCGCCTTCTTTCGCGTTGTATCAGCCAATGATAAGCATATTTCAAATAATTGATCAGGTCCACCTTCCAGCCTTTTCTGGCTCTGACATAGTTGCATGAACTCGCCAGGATAAGTTTCGATCCAACCCCAAATAGCTCTACGTAGAATAGCTGCCACAATCAATTGGGTTGACTTTTTCAGGTTTGAAAAACTAGTACAAAACTCTGTCGTATATAAAGATTAGAGACCTAATATATCTGGTTTGCATGTAAGAGATACCTGATAGAACTGTACTGAGTCGTTTCGAATTTAATGAGCAGCATTCTAATAGTCGCATATCTGATGTTTCTGGGTTCTCATCTGTAGTAGTAGACAGGTATAGGGTTCGCATCTTGATTTTTGAGAAAACAACGTTCCAATTGCTTGCACTCAAGTAGGCCACTACCCTACTTGAAGCTTTGTATATATCGAGCACTATATCTGCAGATGTTCTCGAGATATTGCTGGCTGTATAGTATTCTGTTCTAGTAATTTGGGTGACATGATTGGTTGTTTGACCGTACTCTCTTTCTTCCATCACAGTAGTTTGATGCATAATCCGAGACATGACATTAATGATATTCTTGGCTATTGTATCATCGAAAGGTGGTGGATCTTCCATTTCGATTGGAAGCGGGCCATCTGCTATGGACCATCGACTATGATGTGTGGAACTGTCTAAACTATGGATGGACCCTTCATAGCCGCCTGTAGTTGAAGGGGCTCTGACTGATGCATTATCTGATTTGCTATCTCGAATGTATTGCCAATGGTGCTGCATGCAAGCAGATAGCATTCGAAGTACAAACAACTGAGATTGTAGATTTTCGTAAGGAAAGTGCTCTTCGTTCGATGGCATCTATAGGTGGTTTATTGAGTGATTGTTCATAGAGTGATGCATAGCGTATCTTACTTTAATACTGTCAAGTAAATTCAACAAAGTCACAGTAATTGTAGGTAATCTAAACTTTGATAATTCAATTAAGGCTGCCACTAAGTAGTAAAAGATGATTGGTTAACACGTAGAGTTTTATACCCTCACTTTCCTTTGATGGTACCTCTATAGAACAGAATCGAGTTAGCGCGATATACAAAGTCAATGAAGGGCATATTTACGTTTGATTTATAAGTGGATCATTTTCCAAAACCTCCAATTTCTTTCCACTGTTACTAGGCAGCTATCAAAAAAAAGAAAAAGAAAAAAAAAGATTTAGAAGCTGCTACTGCTATTACTGCTCGTTTTTCACTCACCCTGACAAGTATACGATTCACCAAGCTCGCGATAAGCTTTGTGTCTGGACTCATTTATGATATAGACTTATTGACATACACTGATTACAAGGAAGGTTTTTGAGATTGCACCGAGATGAAGTAAAAAGTAAAAGAAAGAGGAAATTTCTCTCGGGGCACAGTTAAAAGCGGGGTTTATCCAACCATCAAAAACCTTTTAATAGGAGTTTCCTATGTGTGTGCCCTTGAACCTTAGGACCAATCAAAATATATTGGGTTAATTTGACACTTTACTATCGAAAAGAACCATCATTCATCTCGTGTGATAAGATCAATTGCATTTGAAAGAGAAATGAAATAGGTATACCCAATTGATGATATTCTAATGGAAAGAATCTCGAAAAATTACATGGATGTTTATACACAATGAAATGGATTTTAATTGGCAGAAGCTTAATTTCATCAACTCTCGTGTTTCTTTAGCTATCAGCTCAGCGCTGGCCCTAATATATGGCTGTAACTTCACATGGCACTATGTGAGATTGGTCTAATATAGTCGGCTAAATACTTGCCTTTCAAACACACGTCAATCGATTACTAAGACACGTCATTGTTTGATCAGTTTCTTTACTAGAGTAATATTTAAGTAATCTTTATTGTATCTACTTTGGAAAATGCATGCCACAACTAATAATGGCTTATATGATCTTTTGATTGCCGCTTTATTACTGAATAGTGCACTTTTGTAAATAGTAGATAGTCTTTCTTTTTTTTTTTTAAAAAAAAAAGGCCTGAGGAGAGAATGCTTCCATCAAAACTAGGTATGGAAGGGGAGTACAAGATCTAACAGGATTTTCCGGTTCTAAAGGCACAAATTATGTATAAAGATTGCTTGTAACATAGCTTTATTATAAACTTGCTTGGTAATCTCTTGCAATAATCAAGGTTCACTTCGATATATTAATTCTGTATGGATACATAGGCACTTTAGCAGTGTTAATAATAAAAGCTGCTTTATATAAGGGTAATTATACTCGATTCTTGATTATATAGTAGTGCTTCCATAGTGAACAGAGCATGTTGAAATATTTTAGGCACGTTTAAGAGGCCCATTAGCGAATGTTCCTGCTCTATAGTAAAGAGTCTATCAGGCCACTTTTTCCTAGCATTATTCTCCGCCATCATGGTAATGAGCACAAAGAGCCATATATATAAGTTGCAAACGTAATCATTCAGCCTGATGTTTAAATACAATGAAATGGTGCAAGCCATGTGTCTGTATCCTCATGCTTAGTATACATACAATTGCATAAAAACGACCAAATGCCATTTTTTTTACCAATATAAAGTTCAGTTAAACCGAGCCATTAAATGGTCGAAGCATATTACTAGCTAATATGGTACTTTCACCTTACTGAAGCGTATTGTTCTTTCAACTTAGTTGCATTCATGGTTAATATAGTGTATCTATAGCTTAGAATTAAGCCAAAGTGTACATGGCATTGAATTCAAACAATATTACAATAACCTGTACAGATAACGAATTAATTCAACAGGGTTACCATACACAAGGAAATCACAAAATCACGCCTATGTCGCCACTTAACCAATACAAGTCATTCTCGAAAAAAAAAAATAGAAAGAGAGAGAGAGAAAACAATTCTCTTACGACAAACAAACTTTTATTGTTGTACATTAACTAGCGGCTATTTAGAAGTTCTAAGATACACACTGGTAAACTGTCATTGAAACGGTTATCTAATTGTTCACCTTACCAAATATACAGGATCGTCTCTGCATCATTACTCAACTCACAATAACCAACGCTTCTTCGATCAACCACAACAATTAATATTATTTTTGGTATGTTATAATTAATATGTCTACAAATTGGGCATTGGTAACTTTGGTTGACATATACTGATTATCGGAGTGCGTATCGACGGTTTTCAGAGGTTTGTTGTCGAAATAACTAAATCATATCCATAGCAGAGATGAGCCGAAATAAATAGACAATTCTCGGGAAACGGATAACTTTCTGGTTGATCTTCAATATAAGTTAACATAGATAGTCATACATTAACATAAGCATGAACTACATGATGGTGGTACATTTTTTATAAACGAGATTATATGCTGTGTTTAAATGCTGTCCCCTTTATGGAAGTGTATCTAAATCTCTAAAAGGACTTTCAGATCAACAATAAGCTGAAAAAATACCAATAATCATCGGACAAAATAAAAATAAAAATAAAAAAGAAAGCCTGATCTTTCCATGCATTCACTGGATTATTCTTGTATGGACATGTTCAGGCCCTAAGAACCGCTGGAAAAAAAAACACTGTGTTCAATATCAACTATGATTATGATCAAGTACAATCCACTGGGTTTTGCCAGGGGTTGCCGTAATATCTAAATACACACGACTGCGAATTTCATTTAAAGTTTTCAATGGGCGATCAAGTCCGCGGCATTTGATCAGTGATGACTGAATCTTTTCTCTTTTTTTTTTTTTTTTTTTTTTTTTATGAGCAGATATACTCAGCCATTAACGCACTCGATAATGATCTTATTACATTACAAATCATGCGAAAAATGATTTGGTGCAATGTTATCCCATATTATGTGCTACATGATATGAAATTGGTAATTTTTGCCCTAATAGCAATTTGATAGACTAGCTTGACGCATCCGTTCCCGTCTTGTAGTATAATGGCCAAACTCTTCCAACAACAGCTGCAGAAAAATTGATAGTTTCTGACTAGGACTAACTGATGCGAGTTTACCTGATGCTTGGTGTATCACAATAAAAGGGATAAACTATTAGGATTAACGCTGCTGAGTATACAATCGGACAGGGTAACCAAAACTAATTTGACAATCAATGCAAGCAGTAAAGCTGCAGCTTGAGTATTTCTTTATCTTTTGTTTATATATCTATATAATCCCCAGTTATTCTGCTAGAGGTGTATGTATTGCTTTAAGGGTAACTCTATCGATTGTGTTTTTATTCCGTTCAGTTTTAGCTCGTGTACTACAAGTACTTTACAATCAGCATTTATTACCATTTGTATCATCTGCTATGCAACCGTATAATAAGTACAATGTTTATGCATTCTGAACTAGCACAATGTGTTAAAACCTTCCGCATTACCAACAGCTCCTAAATTTTCATCGTCTAGGTCTGCCAAGGCAACAAAAAAATACACAAAAAAAGACGCGTATTATTTCAATACACTGCAATAGATACATTTAGAAACATGTTTTTTTTTAGATAATCAATAAACACTGCAATGCATAGCTGTGAAAAGAAGCTAAACTGGGTTCTACTGCTTCTAAAGACTATATTTAGCCTATACTACACTATAGACTCCTAGTTTGACAAACGGTATACGAACTGGAAGGAAATATATTCTAGTTTGTATATGGATTGTTTCTATATTCTTATTTTGGACCGGTTACGTACGTACAAAGAACCATTTCACCACCTGCAGACTGATACCATTCTTGCATATCCAATAATATCCCAGTCCAATGATGATAGTATGTCAATAAGCGCACAGAGCATAAAATAAAGAAGACGTCTAGTATATCTACTAAATACGACAACTATTGTCTTATAAGTCTAGCGGGTTGTTAAGTAGCATTCATGACCTGTTTTTATTCTAATATGCTTCGCCTCAGGAGTGTGCATAACTAGGAGCACATTTGTTTAGGGGCAAAGTTAACTTCTTGGATATATAACTTGATCTTATTTTTGATTTTTGTTATTCTTTATCAGACGAGTAATAATGGCTCCAAGCTCAATTGTTTCTTTTAACCCAAGAGCTGTATCAAACTATACTACTTGTTCTACATCCGAATGTGTAAAAACGGCTCAGTCGATTTTGGATGATATCGATCTTAATGTTGATCCATGTTCTGATTTTTACCAATACACTTGTAATTATGTACATTTGAAGTATTTATCATACAAACTAACATACGAGTACCGTAGGTGGCAGTTGGTTAAATAAAGCTGTTATACCAGAAGATCGTTCTTGTATGTACATCCTTATTTATTTCTAAACATTTATCTAACTTTCATTCTTAGATATCGGTAAACTGGAACGAGCAGATAATAGCAATGCAGAATTATTGCGTACAATCTTGGAAGGCACTTATGAAGATGCCTATAAGGATCTTTTGAGTACAGATGAAGGTTTCCACCGAGAAGAAGAAGCTGCTATTGACAAGGAAAATTTTGATACCATGCAAAGTTACTACAATTTATGCTTAGACAGTCAGCGTATTGACTCACTTGGTCCCACTCCTATCTACGAGAACATTGCTAACATTGAGAATGTATTGTTCCCAGTTAAGGATGCCGAGGAAGTATTTACTAGCAACGCCACTCCTGCTCTCAGTAAGGTCTTGGCTTTCTTCTCCAAGAACGGCATTGGTTCCTTGAACTCCATTTATATTGATGCCGATGATAAGAACCCATCTATGAATGCCATTCTCTTTGATCAAGTATCTCTTGGGTTGCCTTCCAAAGAGTATTACGAGGATGCCGATACCTTGAAAAAGTATCAAGCTGGCTTGAACGATGTGCTTTACAAAGTACTCGGTGACTATTCAAATGGTACCGAAGATGCGGCTTTTCGTGCCAAGGAAAGTCAGCGAAACTCTTTCACGCTTTGGTCAAAAGAAAAGATCGCTGCTGCAGTTGATCGATACATAGCCTTTGAAACGCAATTAGCCAACATATCCATCAAAAAGTAATTATTTAATTTAACCTACGTAAACTGCATACCAAACCTTTTCTTTCTGTAATAGTGAAGATTTGCAAGATCCTGTCAAACTGTATAATCCAACTTCAGTTTCTGAGTTCCAGTCTCGCAACTCTTTGATTGACTGGACTTCTCTCTTGAGCTCTATTCTTCCGATTGACATCAACACAGTTAGCACCATCATCGACAGAACACCTGAATATTATCAACGCCTTCAAGAGTTACTCTCTAGCCGCCAGGTCACACTCCAGACTTTACAAGAGTACTTTGTGGTTCTCTATGTAAGTGAGCACATCTATTCCTTGGACTCTACATCACGAGCTGCTCAGAGGAAGATGGAGGGTGATATCTCCAGCGGTACCTCTACCGAACAACCTCGCTGGAGACAATGTGTCGGCTATACTAGCAGTACATTCTCCGATTCCTTGGGCCGTTACTACACATTGAAAAAGTTTGGCAGCGAAAATGAAAGAAAAAAGGCCGAAGCCTTTTTGGTTTCGATTCATAAAGCTTGGTTAGATCGTTTACCAAATATCGAATGGCTTGATGATCAAACAAGAGCCAAGGCTGTAGAAAAGGTATACTCTTTATATTAATTCGCTCCTTTTTGTATTAAACAGCTAGTAGGTTAATTTGATTAAACATAAAGTCGGATATAGCATCATATCACCTGATATTAGAAAGCCCAGCTCCATCAAGGCTTATTATGATGGTGCGCACGTTAACACAACTAGTTTCTTTGATACACAGCTTTCGATCGGCTTATGGTCCATCAATAAAATGTGGCAAAAGACTGGTAAAGAGGTTGATAAAGACGAATGGTTCATGTCTCCTCAGACAGTCAATGCTTATTACGCCCCCAATGTGAATGAAATCGCCATCCCTGCTGGTATCCTGCAAGCGCCTTTCTATGATGCGTCTTTCCTTCAGTCCCTCAATTTCGGTGGTATCGGTATGGTCATTGGCCATGAAATAACAGTAAGTACATATCACTATATAGATGATCCAGTCTCTCATAACACTCTTTTTTGTTTATAAAGCATGCTTTTGATAGCTCTGGAAGAAAGTATGACGGTGAAGGCCATCTGACCGATTGGTGGACAAACGAAACCTCTGCTAAATTTGAAGAGAGCACAAACTGCTTTATTGATCAATACAGCAAGTTTAACGTTACTGGTCCCGATAATAAACCTGTGTTTGTCAACGGAAAAGTAAGCTTCACTATAAACCCAGGCATGCAGTATCTAATTGATTTCATAGTTAACTTTAGGTGAAAACTTGGCTGATAATGGTGGTGTCTCTGCTTCTTTAGCTGCTTACCAAGCTTTGGTTGCCTCTGAACCTGATCAAGTTTTGCCCGGATTAGAACAACTATCACCTGAAGCTTTGTTTTTCATCAACTTTGGCCGCACTTGGTGCACAAAGGAGAGACCTCAATCGGCTTTGGGATCGGTAATGTGATTTCGTACTATTGTAAAACTTGTTTACTGATGCATAATATATAATAGATCTTGACTGACCCTCATTCACCTCCAAACGCTCGTGTCAATGGTGTGGTTCAGAACAGTGAAGCGTTTGCAAAAACGTTCAATTGCCCTGCAGGCAGCCCCATGAACCCTGTCAAGAAATGTACTATATGGTAGACTCGTCCCTGGCATTTCATTTAATGTACAGTTTAATATATACATTAATTCTAAATAAACTTTGTTAATGAAGTCTGTATTTTATCATCTTATGCGCGTTAGTTTAAGCCTTTTGAACAATAATATGGCGCATAATTCTATTGCCAGGTGTCGAATCCTGTTTGTGCTTGACAGTATCTACAAGCTAAACTGATTTGGGATATGCATATTGACTTTACGACTACAGCATATTTTTTGAACATAAAAAATTCTATAGTGTATTGGAGCTTATCTATGCCACTATACCATAGTAATAGATAGTATCAGGCTTAAAAAAAACCGCTTTCAAACAGGTCACTTTAGCCAATACATTTAGAATCTATGATGACAAGAGCACCTCATATATCATGGAGGTCTTGCGATCCAAACCCAATAGCACGATAGCTGGCTATTATAAGCATCGGAATCCTCCTTGATCTATATGGATGCCATCATTGTGAACTCACTTCCTTGTGCTTTGGCAGTACATCTTGCCTAATATGAATTATTTTAAAGCTTTGATTTGTTCAATAGGTCCTGTTGAACAAATCATTTCTTGCCTTCAACTCGTTTGTAAAAAAAAAAAAAAGGACATAATCAATCAAGTAGAGACAGAATTGATAGATTCTTTGTATTCAAACCCTTTCACCTGATATCAAAATGATTATAAAAATTTGAAGTATTCGGTGGCACGTATCTTCACTTTTCTACTAAAATCAATCATCAACAAATATCCTTTCAATACCTGGTGCCTATGTACAATAATAATAAGAGTAATCACCAGTGCCATTACTATGATTTCAGCGAAGATTACATATACTCTCAAGCACAGTATTATCCAAGAGGAATCAAAATACCCCCACCAAATAATACCACCTGCAGCACCAACAATGACTATGGAAATATTTACGATGATATACTAAGTTTTACAAGCGGTAGCGCCTGTATAAACCTACTGCACATCCATATCAATCTAATCATAGCAATGTTATTTTAATAGATAGCGATATTAACCTGTACCCAATGTCTCATCAAGATCAATACAAAATGGATGATGATCCTATGAAGGATCAGCAATTCATGGCCTTTCTATCGTCCGTTTCAACAAGCGAATTCGCCTTACGCACTTCATCGCCACCAGTTCTTCTTTTTCAAGATTACGATCCTCAGTCGACCGACCCACAATGTTTTGGCCTGCCTTGCTCTTCAACCTCATCCAACATGAAAAGCCCCATCAAAAAGAAACACATATCAGTGAATAGCAAAAAGCAAACACCTGCAAAGCTAGGTCAATGCGAACATCCGAAACATATTCTTTACCGACAGGAAAAATATACACTATTGCCTTCCTGTAGCCCAGAGGAAACATCCATGATGAAAACAGTGCCTCGTCGTGGAAGACCACCCAAAGGGAGCAAGACAACAGAGCTTTATCCTCTATCACCGTCTATTTCCAAAGACAATAACAACGGCGGCTTTGATTTATCCTACCCATACCCTATTGTTGAATTGACAGTCAGGCCTTTGCCTCGAAGGTTAGAAGCGGTGGTCGGAAGGTCGAATGTTAAAGTGTGTCTGACATGCCTTAAAAGATCAGATACAGACCCCGACTACTTAAAAGATCGACGTTATATCGGCCCACAGCAGATGTTGAAAAGGACGAAAAAATCTTGAATAATAAAACATTGTTGACTTACAGGATAGTCTATTTTATTCATTTTTTCTTTTGATCACTCAATTTTTCTAACATATACTACTCTTTTGAGGATATACAAAATATCATTATTGATGCATAGTAGCTAATTAACGCAATAATTGGCCCTCAATTAAGTGTTTCATCCCGTCATGTATGTTGGTGCAGACTATTCTTTCATTCATTAAGAGCTGGTATACGTCTTTAAGGATTATAATATGTCGGACAGGATGCATAAAAGTATTACTAGTCAGTCGCTTAATCTACCAGCCGAAGTCTTCCCGCTTTGAATTTGATAATTCGAGCCTCTTTCCTCAGCTTTTTTCTTGTTTATGCTGCGATTGACGAATTATAAGATCATATCGTGGTTAAAGGTAATAAAGAAAGCTAAGATTGTGGTAATAAGGATGATAGACAACATATACGTGGAATTCCTATTATGATGAGTTTCCACATTGCATTCCTGGGTTTCTAGAATGGTTATAAACTACAGCAATACTTCCTACCAACCGATGAGCCACACTCGCTTATAATAGCAGTGATGTTTAAGAACTAAACCAAGGCAACGAACCACTGTTAATGGAAGCAAGGACCCATAGTATCAAACAAAGACTAAAGAAAATATAACATTTCAAAAATAAGGGTCTACTGGTTTACTTTGTCTATCCAATCAAAGAAACAAAGCTCGTTTTCGTTGAGGGGTGCAGTCCAGCATAATTTGACATGAAATTTTGTATTGACAAAGAAAGAAAAAAAAATATAGAATTTTTTGTTTAATCCCAGTAGCCCAATCAAAGCACTTGGAATTGACTCTTGCAACTTAAATGACAAAAGGGTATGTCTTTTTTTTTTATTATCAATTGTTTTCTTCAGGAAAGATGATCCCTTGAAACTTTGAAATAGGTGTATGATAAGTTGTATGCCCTACCAATCTTTCTTGACTGCTATTTCTGCCTTCATGTGTGCTATAGGTGTAATTTGATCTGGTACGTCTACTTGATAGCAGTGATATAGTAGATGATCTTCTGGAAGGTATTAAATCCTCATCTTCCTCTTCTGTATGTCGATTAGACCTCGCTTGTGTTTCTTGCTCATGCACCTCTTGCTCTGCTTCTTGTTCAAATTCGGGTGGTTGAATCCAATCCCACGGTACAACACAAGGAAACATGTTACCTAATTTGGCTGCACGATTGATCCAAGTCGGTATGGCTTTGTTATTCAGCCTCAAAACGAATTCTTCAGTGAAATGATTGCAATTTCGCGTTAGCAAGTTGTAAGAAGGCCCAGTGAATTCATCTGATAGTTCAACGAGTAGTTCTTCTACTTGTTTCTCGGTTAGATCTGTCACCCCCATGTTATATGTTCGTCTTTGATGAGTTAGTCAACCGTCAAGACATTTGTATTCTCAGTGAATCTCACTTTAATGATAGTTCTGGAATGCCGATCTTTGGTTCTACAACAAATACACCAGTAACGTTTGGTATATCATGTCCACCAAAGCAGTATTCCTTTCCTCCTATCTCGACGCCTGAATGAAATACTCCTATAGATCTGATCTGAGTATGCGGCTTCCTTTTTTTAAAACCAAGCGGTTTTCTTTTACCGACGCCTAATGCATAATATCCAAACTGAGTAATGTAATTAGGTTGAATCTATATAATGCAATCAGATAAGCTTGTTTTCGAATAGTCTCGAGTGAAAACTTATTACCATGTCATACACATTGACGTAAACTGTTGAATTTACATGTATAATGAAATGGTTGTTAGATTGTTATTTTATATAATTTTATATCAATTACCTGATTGTTTGGAAGAATTCTCGGGATCGACGTTATTATTAATAGCGTTATAAATGTATCCAAGCATCTCGTAATAGTTTATTGAAAGTAATAGCAAGTCCGCTTTATTAAAAAAAAAAAGAAAAAGAAAAAAGAGAACAAAAGAAATGTAATAAATAAAAGCACGTTGCGTGAGTGCGTGCACTGGGCTTGAAAAACTGTCCAAAGACAGTCTTGCAGATAAATCGTAAGCCTTTCATCAAGCGCTGCAAGATCTTGATCCTACAGAATTTAGCTTGAATTATTCCGTTTCAGCTTTTGTTGTTTTATTGTTCCTTAACCCCCTCTGATATCCACCTTGAGTTAAGGTGGATGTTCATAGAATACTTTAAAGGTTATGAAGACACAATGATACGATAGCCAGAGTGTGTCGATTTTAGTCTTGAAATAACCTTTAACGTATCTTATTTTAGTATCAAAAGGTGTTTCTTCCGTCCACTGGAGGCTTCGTCCTCCATTGGATCTTGACTGTACTCGTTTTTTTGAGACTCTATGTTGGATCCAAGTACTACAAATGGATGAGTCTACAAGTACTCAGATATACTTGACACTTACATTCATGAATTTTCCTTGGTTTTCTTGTTTCGCTGGTCGAATGGTAAGATGCTGGTGTTACATAATCATTGAGTAAGGATACATTAATAGCGTGTTTCGAATTTACCTTGTTTTGATTTCAAATACTCAACAGAGGTTAGCAACTCATTCAGCACCTAAACATAACATAAGCAATAGAACTGTGCTAATAAAACACGAGCTTACTTCTTGTTGGTTTTCAATTACTGATTTCAAATACTGCACTTCTTTTGATGTATGGTCCAATTTGGATTCCAAACTGCCTGTTGTGTCTTGTAATTGAGTTAAAGTTTCTTGTACGACAGGATTTGAAGGGTTGCTGGTAGACGATCCAGAAGACTCTGCGGAAGGCGGTACTTCGTATTCAGGGCTTACTGAAGGAATGATATCCATAGCACTCGAGTATCGTATCTGCGGTATCAATCGATTTCTAGGTGGTTTTCTTCGTATTTTATGAAGCTTATCGAATCCTGCTTTATTGAAACAAGGATGTTTAAAGTCCCAACGTTGTGTTTGGTTATCACTGCCACTTTCTTCGTCGTTGTTGCTTTCGTTTACTTTATGAAAGTCATACACTATCATAGAGCCGCGTGAATACACGTTTCAATTGATTATCCAACTTACTATTCAGTTGTCTAACAAAACTCGACCAGTTGCAGTGTTTAAAGTAACGTGGTAATACGACTCTTGAAAATTCTGTATTGTTGAATACTGTAAACTGATCTCCTGAGCTAGTCCAAGCTATTAGGTCCTGCGTACTTTCATCATCTACCATTCTATGAATTAATGTTAGACATGGATCCAAGAAAAGATACTTGTAAGTCTTACGAGAATAATTTTGAAATGAATGCTGCATTTCGTGTCGTAGTCACTCTAAAAAAACGTTCAACAAAACCATGTTTAGGTTGCGACTTTTTTGCAACTTGATTCGTATTTTGCCTTTGCGCCATCGGAAGAAGAGTTGTGAAACAGCTCAAAGCAAACGTTTCTCTTTTGTTTATCGAAGCTTCTTGAATTTGTTCTATGCGTTATGAGGTAAAAAGAAAAAAAAAAAGAAAAAAGAAAAAAAGAATTTTGGAGTTTATAAAGGTATGTGACTCCAAAATATTGGGATTTCTCGCCCGAGAAAGTCCACTGTTGGTAGATCAACGTATTCCATCGCAACGTTCATATCCATAACGCGTAAATATTCCATTCCCAAAGGCCAATCTGGTCCCTAGAGGACGGCAGTATATATATGTCAGGCATTGATCTATACTAATAGCAGGACAGTGATGGTGATATATTCGATATAGTTAGCTTCAAGTCAACGTCTGCATTAACGATGCCCAAGCCCTGTTCTTGGGATTAAAATAAGCTATAAAGCCGGATAGAACCATAGTCTGGCCACTCTACCAGTTCAAAAGTACGTCAAATAAGCTCTAGTATGTATAAGATTGATTAAAACGCGTGCATCAGTACAGAGCTTTTCATGCGACCTAAAAGCACCGCCTTGATGACGTGTCTTTGAAAACTTTCTACTAATAACAATCTTTTTATTAGTCCACTTGCAAAAGGATAGAAACAAAGATCAATTTGATTGTTGTAGATATTTTGTAACACAAGGCGATCGTATAAAATCGGTTTTGACTATATGCATATGCATATAAAGGAACTATCTGGTGAAATACTCTGAGAAAGAGAAGAGTGTTCATCTTTTAATCAAACAATGTTTTTTGATTTTTGCCTGACTGATATGAGTATATATATGTGTATTTTAAACAGGTTTTCTTTATTCAGGGTGTATTTTCTCGGTATTCAACCTGAATTTTCTAAAACATAGGTCACAAGGTAATACGACTGCATTCAGAAGAGTTTATTTTTCTTAAACTGTATCTTTGGCCTGGTTTCAATTTTTAATGGTGGCTGGTAGAGGCCATTTGATCTTGTGTATTATGCAAGCTTGTAGCTCAAGCATCTTAGCCTTAAATCCTAAATCATTCGCCCCGAAGAATATTTACTGTTTCAAACACTAGTTGCACTTATCTAGATATGAATATACTAGCTAGTTTATCAATCATACGAGTGTAAGCTTGGAGGAGATTCTACATCCATGGTACTGTTAGTACTCATTGACTATATGGATGTGGTGTCTATACATTACTACTTGATTATATATATGTAGTTATTTCAAGTAGCTGTCTCTCTATACTCATGGGAAGCATTGTTTGTGGATATCAGTCGAGAAATCCATAGATAGACAGATGAAATAATACTGTTTATATAAAATACATGGCATTTATCATTTATCCCTAGTGGCTTAAACATATATTCATGTTGCCGCGTATAAACAAAAACTTAGTGGAGTTAGTATTTTATTCTGGGCATAAGTGTACATCATATGAGACGCTAAAACGGGACCAACTGAGGGATCTATGAATCATTCGCTCCTGTCGTATATACCTCATTCAGTGCACAATAGAATTCTACTATAGATATTTTATTAATAGACGATTTTATTTAGCAGTACCTTTTTTTTTTTAGTTACATCAGAAAATCCGAACACGTTCTAGAAGAATTTAATATTTAAACTATTGCTGGTCAAAATATCTTTGATAGATAAACTTTCGATTTAGTCATACGGTTGGTGGATCCAAAAATTATGACCTTAAAACAGTCACAACATTTGGTAGTTGTATATATGCAATAAAATTTGAACCTAAGGAATCATTATTGTGGTTTACTCAAATAAAAAAAAGCAACAGTGTTCGCGTTAGCAGTACCACTAGTAATAATTCTCGATCTATTATAACCCACAGATAGCTAAATGTTCCTGTTAGTCAAAATGCTATCAAGAAACAAACATGAGTCCTGTTTACTATGGAAGAAACCTTGGAGATTGATAAAGAATATAATGAGCATAAACTTCAAAAAACTTGGGTGGAAATGTGTACCTGGGCTAATTAAAGACCCGTTCTGGATAAATAACCCAATCAAAGAGCTATTAGCAAGTCATTGCAAACTTATCTAAAGCTCGAGATTCTTGATCTGATCAAAATTCGACCATTCAGTATGATAGAAGCCAGATATCCACCTTCAGAAGAGAAAACTCATAGAGTTCGTTTTGGATATGCAAGGTGAATCATATGGTGTTGATGGAAATGCGTTGAGAGTTTGAGCTGAAATGCTTTGTCGAATGCATCCTGAACTTTTCGAAGATGGTCAAAGAATGACTTTCTCAGCAGACTGATTTGAGAGTTTTATGAAGAGACATGAACTCAAATGTTGTTCTATTCTGGCTTCCCGTAAACGAAGAAGCAACTACAGCTTTGATGAAACCAAACTGTCTTGTTAGAATTCCACTATGGCATCAAGCATTATTACTCGAACCCGAGCACTTGCATGATCAAAACCATCAAGGCAGCATAGGTGGTACTCTGTCTGAAAGATATTACTAGTCCCTTGCAAAAATCCCAACAAAACAACAACAAAAAGGCAAGTTTTTTTTATTAAACACGGTTATAGGGTATGAAAACCGTTATAGGTGCATGGAAACAAGTCAGTGAAGAAACAATCAAGCATAGTTACGCTTGCACGGCTTTGCTTGATGAAGGATCTCGAGTTGATGAAGAAGCTGCGATGAATGCTTATGCTCACGAATCATTGGACTTAAACCAAGAAATTTGTGAATCACTACTTCAATTTGAAATTGAAAATCCTAAAGTTGTTCAAGTTGCCGAAAAATCTAAAAATTGCAGTATTAGACAATTTAGACATTTCTCTTTCTAGGAAAATGAATGAGAAGTTATCGAAGAAGAGAAAGAGTGCAAAGATGAAGAGAGAACCATGACACAAGCTGAACAAGTCAGATTACAGCTTGAAGTATGCAGTACTCTCTTCAAACTTTGCAAACTCAACTATGAGGAGTCAATTAATATAGTTGTTAGTTTATCAAAGTATAGTAGAAATATTAAGGCAGGAGAGATCAATGGGAGAGCGAAACAATCGTTAGCTACAGCTGCTTTTGGCATATTTTAGATTTTGTTGTTTCGGTAATCCAATTATTATTATTTTACTCCATCCAATGAAAACTCTTCAAAAAACTTGATTTAGTCAAAGGGAGATTTTTTTTTTTTTCATGGCTGACTAAATCGAAAGCTGACTGTATGGTTTTATATACAGCTATATTCAGCATACTATAGAGCGTATGTGTGCATTTGGTTATTGTTTTTATATACGATTTTCGAAAAATGATTGCAAACAAAAAAGAACGTATAGATCTTTAATTAACACTTGTTTCAAAAAAAAAAAAGTAAAATGATCCCTCTACTGCTTATACACAAGCCCGTCCTGTATAAACCCTGTCAATCCATTTTTCACGTATCAATAGTTTTTTTTTTCGGGCATTTGTGCATGTAGTATGGTGGAGTTCGAAAACCTAAGGAAGAAATGGTTAAAAAAAAAGAGGAATTATGAATGCAGGTAGCCACAAGGGGAAAACATGGATTCAGAAAACATAAAACAAGCATTAATTCAGTAAACATAGAACAAGAACCAAACACGAACGATTATTATAGTCATGTAGTAAGCGTATAATTATTATTCAAAACTGGATGAAAATAATAAAACAAGTTCAAACCAGATGACAATCACATCATACTAACAGAGAAAACCTAGTTGCTGGCGATACCTTGCTTGAAAAGTAAATACATATCGTCACTTTGAAGAACCTTTAATCTATCAGCACAGCCCTGTCTTTGCTGGTGTAAGCATGTATTTAACCTGACGGTTTCTGTGATACTAAATTTTTTCGTGTCATTGTAATTTTTTCTTTGCTTCAATAATGGATTTCGTTCATGAAAATAACAAAGATGGTGTAGGTGTAAACCGTTATACTTTAGAACATAATGCTAGAGGCCACCAAAGCTGGAGAAGAAATCGATATGATTACAAAACTCCAGCCTCATTACGACGAGAAAGAGCGCGTGTTTTTTCCCAGCAAGAACTCGAATCGTTTTTTACTTTAAAACGCAAAAACGTGGCATTAAATGAACTTGTCTACGGCACGAAATCAACTTCAGGCACAAGGCAAAAATATGAGGTTTACGTTGAAGGCCGCATTATTGTAGAATGTACTTGTCCTGACTTTTTCGAGAGACGAATGCCTTGCAAACACATGTACATGTTAAGACGTCTAAAACGAGGGAAATTCAAAGTCATGTATCCCGATTCAGATGGTGAAGAAGCATATGATAATGCTGATAGTATAAAAGAAGAGAATAAAGGCGAAGATAGTTCTAAGAAAGAGGATAACATAAGCAAAGATAAGGAAAATTTGGAGGAACAGCTAGAGACGCGTACAATGGATAGTTTTGCTGGAAAAGAACGGAAACAAGTACAATCTGAAGAAAGAAACAAAATCAGCTCAATACAAGACGAAAGCCATACAGTAGATATGGCTGCAAATGAAGAACCTCAAACGTACACAGTAGATTCAGTAAACCCTGAAAACAACAATACAAAAAAAGATTTGGCCTTGGAATTAGCACTTGCTGAAATTTCGCGCTTGAGAGCTGCACTCGTAGAGTCGGAATCTGCTCGTTCTACGCTTGAAGCGCGTGTTGCTTTTTTATCAGCTGTTTCTGCTCATAACTCTATTGTTACCTCTGGTCGTGATTCTGCTACAGCTGACATATCCGCAGAGGAAATGATTAGAGACAAGCTGGAAGATGATAGTAGAGAAAAGAGCTTATTGTTAAGCTCAGATGAAGAAGATAACCAAGATATCAGAGAATATCGTTATGCCATTGCTCAATATTTAAATGCTGCTAACAAAAAAGATCATAGTAGCTCTGGAATTGACAGAGATCAGAAAAAGAGGAAGCTGAACAATAATTGATCAAAAATACAATATACGTAGGTTTATAAAAAGAATTACACTTTACGGTTCTTTTTCAGAATAAAAGCTACATTGAATGGTTGGCAGAATGGGTGATGGTCATGAATACGTACATAACTTTTGCAGTCTTTGAATATGCCTATGATATTAACAAAGGAGATGCTATAGCGCGTATAGACTATTACTCGTCTATAGTAGCGCACAAGACAAACGATCGCTCAAGCTGTGCAGACACTACCTAGAATTCAGTATTATGCCTATACATATACATCCATTTCAAATGAGAGCGTTTTATCTGTATTTCATGATATAGAAGCTTTCTCTTCACGAATACTTTTAAAATATTTATTGCTAAACTATTGTTTGTAAAATCCACAGAACATTACAAGCGATAATAGATTCATGGATCACCTAAATCACGAAAACAGACAAAGAAACTAAATATACCATTACTTTCAAAAACTATGCTTAATTAATGCCATTATTAATTTTAAAAGGCATAAGAATATAAAGAATTTGGTATATCAAGCTATTTTGAACAGGTAAATCGGACTTATTGTTTGCATAAATAGAACTTGTTGGACATAAGTTCACAGAGATGCACAAACTTTATACTACTGGCAGTCCTTAAATACAATCGCTTCTTGCAATAAAGGATTCTGTAATTACGGTGCTTACAGTATTAGGATATCTTGGAAAATTAAATAGCTTGGGAATGTTCAATATTAAACGATCTCGGTAGATCCTGAAAAAAATTGCCACATCTAATTAGCATTTCATGCACGGAACGAAATGCTGCATCTAACAAACCATCAGATCTATTGGATTGCTCCCAGTACATTATATGAATTTTACGCATTTATTATTTTATAATCTTCTTAAGCTTTCTGTTTACGCTTATTTCAAGATCTGGAATCTTCTTGATCCAAAGCCGCGGTGTAAATAACCTTATCAAACTTGATCTCTTAGTTGGAGGAACAATGGATTTTCGAAACAAAACCAATAACTTCAGAATCACATCCATTGAGCCATCAATGAGAAAAGGCTGCTTTGAATTCCCGCGATCAGCAGATTGGGGCGTTTGGGAAGAAAAGGTTTCTAGAAAAGCGGCCCGGGCCAGAATTATAAACTTTTGGTAAGGGCTCAATTTGATTCTGCTCTTTCTTCTTTTCTCATCAAGCTTACAATATGCCTATTCAACTCAATCATAAAAATGGAGCAGAGGTATACCATCGACCATTGGAAAAACGTAGTAAATTCTCGATCTTTGGGTCCAATAACCAGATGAATTATGGCTATGTGGCTATTTCAGATGAGGAGCGTAATAATAGAGGGTTTTACACCGAGATCGAACACAAAGATCCAGCTTATTATCGAAAGGGTCTTAAACTTGAAAACGCAAAGCCAATTGGCGCTCCGGTTTGGACATTACCTCTTCCAACAACTAGTACTATAGATCAACCTCAAGAAGCACAACCATCAGTAACAGAATCAATCACACCATCAGTTACGGGTATTAACAAGATGGGTTCAAAAACGGTAATATATAAGAATACATGTATACCAAAGACTTACACAGAATTTCTCTTAGTTTGTTTGGCCTTATGGAGGAAAACAAGTATTATTGACTGGAGATTTCGATGATTGGAAAGGTAATCTATTGTTTTAGATATTAGTTACCAAGTTTGGGATTAAAGATGGCAATGAACATATTAGACTCTGTGAAACATACTGATCATTGTTATTAGGCACAGTGGAAATGGCGGCTGTCAACTCATCCAATATCTATGATAATGTCTTTAAAGCCAAGGTCGACAATTTAGACCTTTCTCGTGATATCAAATACAAATTTATTGTAGATGGTGTATGGTGCTTCGATATCAAGAAACACCACGTTAAAGATGATTGTAAGTCAAGATAATCTTGGGATGAAGTATAGAACTAACATATTGACTCTTATGTAGCTGGAAACATCAATAATATCATTTATGCTCAAAAACAAAGGGGATCTAAATAGGGTCTAGTGATCTACCTTTCTTACTTGCATATTTTTAGCTTCACTTTCATTCTTTTAATCACACTCACTGGTAGCATTAGACTGCTTACCGTAATTCCTAATACTTTAATCATCAGTTTATACATAAAGACTTGGTGCCATGAAATGACTTCAAGTAGTCTTTCAAGGGTTATTGCCAAAAAAAGATCCAGTCAATAAGGGGCAGAGCACGCTGATGAATGCCTGTTTCGTTTAACAAGCCATCTAGACCGTTTTATTATTATAAGTTGCTATTTACAATGAATGGTATATTGTGTATCTAATGTGTTGAATTGACCAGCTCAAATCACACGCTCGTTAAGTTTTGGTGTAAAGGATAGCCAGTATAATAAGAGCGATGATCAGTAATGTGCTGAATCCAAGCGAAAAGAATCGGTTCAGGGTTCTCCATCTCTTTAGCATCTTTATGTCGCTGTCGTATCTTACTTTAGATTCATCATAAACATGTGTAGGGTAGAACGAGCCAACCCACCATAAAGGAGGAAATAGAAACCCGAACATAAAGAAAAACGCGCCTGCTGAGAACAAGTGGGTTGCAGTGGAATAGGTCATGGTATGTTCAGTAAAATCGTATTCATACCACGTGCTATCCTTTTCTATTTTGCTTAGTGAGTCCTGTTGTAGAGGTTTGCTGTCTAGATCATTGGACAAATAGCCCCAAAAAGTAGATTCAGATGTCTTTTTTTCAGGTACTCGAGAAGGGTCAAGTCTATCAAGAAATACTGGGGCGTCTTGCTTAAAGTGATTACCAATATAGTGGTTAAACGACGAGTTGGAGTCTCTAGGTTGGATGACGATGGCATGCTCTGGTAGAGGCGTCACAAGTCGAGGTGTCGTTTGTTGGCGAGAAGATATTGTGCTGTTTGGCGTTTGAGATAATATGCTTTCAGTGAGTCGATATGAGAAATCATTATCTGCAATAGATGCCATAATATCAGAAAGAAAGAAAAGGGGTTTTAAGAAGATCGTTGTCTAGGATGTACCACTTAATATATATATTTTAAAGGTCACACCAATTACCTTTTGACAATTTGATTACCGTTTGATTCTCGGATCTCTTTCGGGCTGGAACATGAGGCATTTGCCGTTTAACAGTTTGATTGTTTGTTTCTAATGCATGTCATACAGGTGCCTGGCGCTAAATCATACTGACATGGAACCAAGTTCTTTTTCATTGTGAATACGTAGCACCACTGAAACCCGCATTTAATACGGAGACCATGGAAAAAAAAAAAAAAAAAAAAAAGGTTTTCAGGCTCAACAGGTCTACTTTCAAAAGTTTTAGCGGAATGAATACAGAGGAAGCGCGGAGAACACCCGTCAACACAAAAAAAAAAATATCTTTTTCTTCAGAATAAAAAAAAAAAAAAAAAAAAAAAAAAGCTCTGTATCCACTAACTGATGAATGTTCAAATAGATGTAGCTATTCATTCTAAATATAAATTACTTATTTGGTGCGATATTAAACTGAGATTAATCCAACGATCTATAGATCAATAGAATCTAAATTGTCTGAAATGAATGTGATCTACCAGCTTCTCACTAAAATACTGTAAGACCATATTACATTCACCAAATTAGGCCCTAGTTGTTGCAGCAG
Source organism: Actinomucor elegans (assembly GCA_026027325.1). NCBI lineage: Eukaryota > Fungi > Mucoromycota > Mucoromycetes > Mucorales > Mucoraceae > Actinomucor > Actinomucor elegans. The sequence continues at coordinate 326,409 of JAMSLZ010000018.1, forward strand.
TCCTTTTTAAACTTGTACTGTCTATCAGATTGAATAATGAGCCAACATTGGTTCAGAATTGTGAAATAGTTAAAAAAAAAAAAGTCTCATTTTAGAAAAATTCGTAAAAGTATTCATTTGAATCCAAATGTTACATACATCTTTCTTGTGAAAAGGGAGCAAGGAATTTTGAATCACGATGTACAGCTAATGTAGGCACAGTATATTGGATAGCGCATTTATATCTTTTTATAAAATATGCAAGTTATCAATGTATTTCTAAAATTTGCCTTTGAAGATAATCCGTTCAATTAAAGAAAAATGCATTATGATGCCTATACCTTTTGACGGGCCATTTAATTCAATATAAGCTTTGTTCATCCAGTTTTTGTGAATCATGAAAAATGAAATTGAGATTCAAGGCAAATTTTCTTAAATATAATCAGTAAAATTCCCACAACCAATAAAAAAATAGAAGGGGATCTCTTAGCGAGTGGTAGTATTGTTGCTTACATTGGCTCTTGGTAATATCAGAGACCTTTTAGAGTCATGATTCATAATGTAGCTTTGTTTTTACTGTCCAAAATATGCATTAACATCTTTTTTTTAAAAAAAATATTTTTTTTTTCACTATTATGGGTTGAGTAAGCAAAGACCCGAGCGGTGGGCTGCGGACAAGCAATGCTTGTTATGCTTTTTTTTTTGTCGTATAACTACCATTCAAACTTTCGGGAAATATATCATTGTAATGTCTGTTTTGCGACTGTAAATTACAGGATCGAACTAATCCAAAGCAAACAAAAGCCATTGTCGTGTTCAATTCTCTTCAAGGTTTTGAGTAGATTATATGTCTTTATTGTTCACCTCGAAAAAAAAAAATCTCTACATATGTCATTGAAGATGTAAAATATAATAATAGTGGTGTATTGCTTTTTCTTTGTTGAAGGTTGGGTTGTTTACTTTCTGTACCAGAGTTGAGTGATCTTGGTCTAAATAAAAGAAAAGTATTTAATATCAACACGATTATATATGCGTATATATGTATAGTCAACTTACTCTTCTCATCTTCTTTTGCAATTGGAAAATACCGTAAAGTAAAGCTTCAGAAGAAGGAGGGCAACCAGGGACATAGATATCAACAGGAACAATACGATCACAACCACGGACAACGGAATAAGAATAATGGTAGTAACCACCACCATTAGCACAACTACCCATAGAAATAACCCAACGAGGTTCAGGCATCTTTACAAGCATTTAGTCATTCAATCCAACAATTACTCTATATCAAACTTTGCTTACTTGATCGTAAACCTTTCTCAAAGCGGGAGCCATCTTGTTAGTCAAAGTACCAGCAACAATCATAACATCAGATTGACGGGGAGTAGCACGGAAAACAATACCAATACGATCTTGATCATAACGGGGAGCAGAACAATGCATCATTTCCTAGCAGAACAGAAGGGCTTCAGTTAATCATTCAAAATTAAATCCATGCTGATAACTTACAACAGCACAACAAGCTAAACCAAAAGTCATAGGCCAGATAGAACCCTCACGGGCCCAATTAACGACACGATCGACTGTGGATAAGACATATTCTAATATGTGTGATTTCCTGTTAATTATCATTGATTCAAATTATCGAATAACTGATCCAAACCTGCGCTGTTATTGGGAGTAACTGTGATGTCTTTAATTTGATCAATGTTTCTAACAACCTCAGTCGACATGAAACGGTGTGAAGCTGCCATGGTTTGGGGAGCTGTCATTGCTATAAAGTTGGATATCAATATACATTCGAAATAAAAATCATGTAATTTTCATTGTTCAATGAAATATATCTTCAGTTCTTACACAAAGCTCTCTTGGCAAACTGTAATCCAAGTGCAGATGTAGCCATTGTAATAATTAGAATAGAGTGGGGAGAAGGGTTAAGTTTTTATTTTGTTTATTGAAAATTGAGGGGGTTTAATAGCCAAAAAAAATCGAGCTGATTGCAGCCAACCCCACGGTCTGGCGCAGGTTAAAATTTTTCGGGTTTTAGCTCGCCATGATGACGTGTACTTCATTCTCATTAGCCACTGTTGTTACACTCCAGCAAAGGTTAGCTCATGAAGTGTGATAGTTGAGAGTTATATGGAATATATAAGTTGATTTCTACTACAAAAGGGACTAAAACAATTCGATCACGCTGAACGTGCGGTTTGTTTATTAATGTAAAAGAAAGACCAAGATCTCTATATTGCACAGCTTGAGCTCTATTAAATATTGTATTATTATTGAATGTCAGATTAGATGAGCTGAGATCTTAAATATGTGTAGTGCTTTGTATCTTAATACCGCATAGTATCATCCAGATACATGCTCACTCTAAAGATTGTATGTTAATTACCTCCCAAAACCGTCAATAGCCATTCTTGCCAAAGAATTGTGATTGAAAAGTGTGTTACTAACAAAGATAATACGTAGTATTTTCTTTACACATACTCTCTATGAATAATGACTCAATCCAAGCATGAGGTATTAATCGGACGCATCGTTTGTCCGAGATCGGTCGCGAGATCTCTAGATCTATAGACAAGGCTATCTGAAATGCAGCTGTTCATAAGCAAATATAACCTTTTTTTTTCCAACTAAAAACAAACCTTTGATAGACGTAGAGGCTCATTTTGTGCATGGATCACTAGTCAGATGCAACATTTTACGAAGGATCAGTCGAGAGATCTACAGGACTATAGTTTATGAAAAGATATGAAATTTAAAACCAGTCGTTAATTTGTTTATAACCATTTTAAATTAAATATTGCTATGTTCATCATACCACATTTGACCAAAATCTATTGAGAGGATGAGAACGCTTTAAAATGGCCTTAAGAATACTTCTTTCCTACACCGATATTTATCTTTAACGTTTATTTTAAAATTATGAACAGCTTTTCTGATGGATAGTTCTTAAGTAACACTAGTCTGTCTCATCAGGTAATTTACGACAGCAATTTTTGTATATTTTTGTAATATAAGTTAGTCGAGCATTGATTCCGTTTCTAAAGCTTCATGATATCAACTTTCATCATAATTAACTCGGCGAATTGAAAGGATAAACTGGATGGTTTTCGTACTACTCAATCCACAATAACCGTCTTCATCTATTTTATAAAAGCACTTTTATCAAAAACTGTTTTACATTAAACTGCGGATCAAAAATTCATATAAAAAAAGGTTAACCTCCTTCGAGTATCAATCATCTGGTTTGTAAGTAGCTTCATACATACACGTCTTGATTATCACCATAAACATGGTTATTTTACTCTTCGTTTATATCTTTTATTTGAAATTCATGGAAACGTAAGTTTGTTTGGTTAAACTAAAAAGGAAACGGAAATTTGAAAAAAAAAATGTATACACTTTATAAACTAGTATCAATGACGCCCTTGGGAGTCTTGGTAGTTACATCAGGCTTGAACACTAGAACAGTTTTGCCTATAGTAGAGGGATTCTCAGGGAATCCTGTGTCTCTTTTAGGCAATTTATCGGACAATCCACCAGGCAATCTATTAGATAATACACCAGGCAGTCCACCAGCATCAGCAGCTTTAGCTTTTTGGTCATCCTTCGGTCCAGTTAGTCCTCCAACCAGCTCACTGGCTCCAGAAACACCATTTACCAAGTTACCACTCTTATGATCAGCAGAATTAGCCTTTCCGGTATTTGAACCAGCTGTCGATGCAGATGCCCCATTCTCATTCGACTGGTCTTTACCAACAGGTAAGCTACCACCAACAGCTAAAATGTCTAGATCACTCAATGGAGAACTAGAGACAGAATCGCCTACGATAGGTACACCAAGACGTTTACTGTATTTTAAAGATCTCTTCTTTCTTCTTCTAGTTGCTTGATGCTGATTATCAGGCATTTCATTTGAGATTTGTTGGATAACGTTAGTAGGAAATCCGCTATCAAAGATTCCAGTTCCTCCAGCAGTGACTTTTTCTATCGGTTGATTATATTCTACGGGAGTTCTCTTGTTGAGAAGGCCTGCTTGATCATGATCTGTAGCATGAGTGAAATTGACAAGATAAATAGCAAATGCTGTAGCAAAAAGAGTAGCCCCGCGCATCTTTGTTATAATCTATGTTGTTTGATAAAAAGAGAAGGGTTGAAAGAGATCTAACATGAAGATGAAAAGACGCCCTTTATATATTATAATCAAAACTGAGCCTTGGTCTACACAGGAGGGATTGCGACATATATTTATACACGATGAGCCCCTACTATTTTCTAATAAGATGCATGTTACCATGTCTGAATCAACTGAACATTGGTTTGCAACAGATGTTATGTACTCGCTATGACTCTAAAAGCAGTAATATATTTAAACATGTATACATGCAGTCATTTAATTAATCATAATATTAATAGATTTGATTTGATTTGAGAACTTATAAAATAGTATCCCTTCATAAACACCTCGACTTAGTACACGAATAACCTTTATAAAAGAAGAACTTGATTCTCCATTCATATAGTATAGTACTGTGACACTGTATTTATTCTCCGTTTTGCCCCTATATCGAAATGGTGCTCCTATCAATATATCTATGCCATAGTAACATTATTTTCTTTTGCTCATAAATTCAAAGATCTGGATGCAAGGGGCAGACCAAAAAACGTACTAAATGACAGTATAGGAGGAAAACAATTGCAAATATACAGGAGTCAATTGAAGTTCAGTGTATACATCACCAAGTGAATAGTTAAGATAGCTATGAAGTAGATCAATAGTATTAAATAGGTAGAGTTCGAGATAGAGCAGATTCAAATGACAGAAACGCGCTGCATAGCTCATCCCCAATTACCTAAGAGACTGCCCACGTGTTCTAAGATCCAGTTGCCAATAAACACGTAAAGAATGTCATTATTCATTCACCATGGTGAGTTTGCTTTCTGGGATAGTACATTGGGTTAGTGTATACTAGTTATCCTGCATAACAACTCATATAGCATTAGCTATGTGCTATTCACTACATATTACAAAATGAAGATTTGTAAAGATAGATATTGCAGGCGCCTATGTTATATAATGGACCAGCTTTGCAGTATGCAATACTATCTTGATTTCATGATTCCCTTAATAGATTTAGTAACACGATATCCATTGCATTGCGATGCTCCATCACTGATTTGCAATGTGCACGACTGATTATGTTTGTCTGAACAATCAATTCAGCATGTTGTTTGATGCAACAATCGAAGCATACCATCATATGTATGAAACAGTTATAGATTCATTGGGTTCACATCCAAATATAACGTGTATGTATATATATACATATGATTTCTATTGATTATGGCTATTTTTCTATATATATATATATATATCCTTTAGGTATAATAATGCACAATAGTCGATATTAAATGCCTAATATTAGATGTAGTGCAAACTTTCCAATGGTAACTATTTTTTTTTCTTGAAACCATTGTTTTCTAGACAAATATTATTAATTACGTTCAGTAATGTTTACAAGAAATTACTCTCGCTATATTTTCATGTCATCAGTAAATTAGCAAAGCACTAGACTTTTAGATTATGCGACGATCGTTTGGCTAATAAATGTCATACTAAATGTTATGAAGCTTGCAATAAAAGAGCAATATTGGGCTCAAATCAATGTTTTACAAAGCCCTATATCTTGTGTTGGGGATAAACTACTATATAATAATGGTGTTTTGGCCAAAATCAAGGGTATCTTGAAATCGATGTTCCAACTCAATATACTGAATTTCAACAATCATTATGAATCTTTGTTCCGTAAAAGTTAAAGTTTCCTACTAAAAAACCTGCTCGTAACGAATGGCAAACATAAAGGTCATGAATCATATTTTTAATATTGTTTGTAGAGAATGAAATTTTCTTTTGAATGATACAGTTCTTGTAAGAAGTACTAAACTCTATGCTATGAAAACATTACTTAATCAGAGTATCCAGGCACTTTTTTATGTAAAAATGTCGCCACCAAAGGTTAATTGCCATGGAGAACCTTGAGATTTCTTCAGAATCCTGTGGAAAATTAATTTGACTTTTAATCAAATTTTTTTTTTTTTGGATAAACAGCTGTCAATATGTAAAAGACGCGTTACTACCACCAACGTAAATTTTAATTACTCATCGAACAAGTATATCAGAGAGTTTAATATTATCATTAGTTTACGAAGTTATTATTACAAAAATCTATTTTTGTATCTTCTAGAATTGAGCAATAATTCAAATGCCCTATATTATGAAAAACTATTTGTTAAATAGGCATCGAAAGTACCATCTATACCATTAAAATAAATGAGAGTATGTCGGAGCCTAAAATGGACGCAAAGTCCATCCTCTTACGAATTCCTCAGTAATCAGCTTTAGATCTTTCGACTGATTTCAGTCAAGTGTCGCATTTGATTAGTAAATCTTACCCAAAAGATGGCGCTACATTTCGCGTATTTTTATTGACTTGAAGCATAACTAATGTGTTTTATTTGTTAATTCCTGAGCATGAGACCATTATTGGCTCGATGAGACATCGGTGAGAATTCCATGCTTAGAATGAAATAATGGATCATTTACTATCGCAAGAATACTTGTGAAAGATATAGGTTTAATGGCTCTTATATATTCGATATACTCATAATCTCGAGTTGCTATCATTTTGATGTATCATTCTATAGAGGATCGATCTTTCACAACAATGTCGCCACTACCAAATGTAGATTAAAGTTAATGTTTTCAAGCCCAAATATTTTTTTTTTAAAAAAAAAACTTATGTGGTGCCTCAAGTATAGTCAGGTTTCTAATAAGCCCATATCTTTTAAGCTTTCTAATACCTGTCTACGCTCGTACACAGTTGTAAAACTGCGCTCGTCAAAAAAAAAGCGCGCTGGTTATATTATGCCATCCGGAAACCAAAGGTTAACTTCGGTTTATGATTGATCTAGAAAGCGATTTCTAGTTTTGACGTAACCAACAAGGCGTAGCGATTTTCCTCAAATAGTGGCCAGCTAAGCCAACTAATAACAAAAGGCTACATTGCTGTTAGCAAACAGAGTCTGGTCTGTGCTTAATCATTTCTTTATCTGAATCCTCTCGTACCACTCTTTGATTATTCAGAGAATAAATGGATTGGTTGGTTTTGTGCACGCCTTAGTAGATATTTGCATGTGTAGATACATATTGCCACGCTATCTTGTACGCTTGAAGTAGAAAGCTGTGTTCCAAACAACCGGCATTGTTTTCTTGAATTGAGGGAGTCCAAAAAATCAAATTTCCCGTCGTATGCAACAATAGATGCAACCAAGTTCTTGGCGCGTATAAAAGACACGAGCGATAAAGCCACTGTGCCTGAATGCAATACAATAAATTGCATCAAAGCCTTTCTTGAGTGTTTCAAACCTCTTTTTAAGCCCAATTGTTTATAAGTAGGGATTCTTTCAGTTTTTGATTATGATAACTCAAAAATAGCGCAGGTACCTGGATATTTTTTAATAAGATCATATTTACTACTCTATTCCCGGTTTCCAGGCTTGAATAGAGCAAGTATATAAATATGAACTATCTCCATTTTAGATTTCTGTAAGTTGTCGGGATTAGTTTCTAGCTGAATAATTATCTTCAAAAATAAGTTTTTCTTTCTCTCTCTCTCTTCCTTTCTCTCTTTATTTTTTACAGAAAATGTCGACCATTGATGCACCAACAAATATTGAGGAACCTACTGCAGCTATCACAACGACAGAAGCGGAGCCCGCTACGACAGCAGCCGAGCCAAGTTCAACAGAAGTAGAGCGTACTACAGAAGAACCAACAACGGAAGAACCGAGTACAAGAACAGTTGCAGAACCAACTACTACAGCAGAACCAGCCACAACTAGCTTAGAACCATCTGCAACAGCTATGGAAACGACCTCAGTAGAAGAAACGACGCGTATCACAACACCGCCTAACACGGTAGATAGTGCGACCTCAACAACAGAAGAGTTGACATCTACTTCCATAAGAGAGACTTCTATTCCGACATCCGATCCTACTACCGATACGACACCAGAATCAACTACTGCAGCTGTAGAATCAAGTACTACAGCTGTAGAGCCAAGTACTACAGTAGATACTACAATGTAAGCCTTTATATCTTAAAAGACGATCGATTAAGCCTCATACTAAACTATAATTACCTTATGATCTCCGTTTCCCTTCTATTTATATACTTTTTACTTGATTTGTTCTTTTGGTCTGGGTATTACAGAATACAAACTACAACTGCCTCTTCTTTACCTTCTTCTACCTCTTTATCTCAAAATATGTCTTCTAATGAACCAGCTACACCAACGGTTGCAGATACAACCACACCTGCACCTGTAAGTACTACTACTGAGGCTGAAACTTCTTTACCTGAAACTACTACGTCTGCTTCTGTTGTGGATACAACTGTAAGTATAACAAGTGAACCCACCGTTGTTCCTTCAACAGAAACAAGTATAATAGTTTCTACTACAGCTGCTGATCCTACAACAGCGGATACCACTGTAATTCCACCTTCTTCTTCATCTTCTGATATTATAACTTCAACTGAACTTCCTCCTACTTCCTCACAGATCCAACCCACCTCTGATCCGTTACCGCCTACTACTAGTGATCCATTACCGCCTTCTACTACAGATAATCCAGTGCCACCTACGACTACTTCTGATGTACCCCCTCCAACTACAACTGTACCTCCAACTACAGCCGTACCTCCAACTACAGTCGTACCTCCAACTACAGTCGTACCTCCAACTACAACCGTACCCCCAACTACAGTTGAGCCAACCACGACCACGGATCCACAGCCTACTACACCAGAGCCACCAAGGCCTACGACCCCAGAACCCACTCCCACAACTACCCAACCACCACCACCACCACCAGTTACTACACCTACTACTGCACCTTCAGCATCTTATCGTACTACGAGTATTACCATCTCTACTGATATCACAGCCATTACTGAAATTGTGGAAAATGGTAGAACCATTACTGTAACTACAGTGATTCCCACCACGTAAGTTTTACTTTTTTTTTAAAAAAAAAATACTCTTCCGTCTGTGGAGCATAGATTTTTAATTTTAAATTTTTTTTTTTTCATATTTTTTATAGAACCGTTATACCAACCCTGGCTCTAGATACATCCGGTGGTGATCACATCTCAAATGGATCATCTACTGGTAGTATTGTGGGTGGCGTGGTAGGAGGAGCAGCGGGTGTCGCATTGATTGTGGCTGGTATCGTGTTACTCAAGCGTCGTAATCGAAAGAAGGCCTTTAGCCGTGAACAACAAGAACGTCAGCTATATGATGATGAGTTTTATTCTAATCCTTACCGCCAAAATGATCAATGGAATGGTGAATTTAATATGTCTGGCGGGGGATTTCCCGGTACTGGTGAACACATGAACCCCACCCGTGGTATGGACGATGATGATGAAGACTTTTATCGGTCAAAGCAAAACCGTAGATCTTGGTGGTCTTCTGTGTCCAGTGTATTTAGAAAATAAAAGTCATAAGGTTTAATTGTATTATAGTGTAGTAGAAATAAAGTCTCAGATAGCCTAACCCTACATGCTCATTGGCTCTTTTTCGTTCTCACACTTGGCATAAAACTACCAGTCTCGCTCGCCTTTCTTGTGTTATCCTTTTTTTTTCCTTCTCTCCTAATTATTCAAACGCGCTTATTATTTCCATGTCTTGTACAAAGATTCGAACCTGTAAAATATGCTTAGAGAAAGATCAAGTCGATTTATTGATATCACCATGCCACTGTAAAGGCTCAATGTAAGAAAATAAAATAGTATCAAATAACGCTATTTTTTTTTTATATTTTATTGAACTGATTATCATAGAAAATACGTCCACCCTCACTGCATGGCAGGATGGAGGAAAGCACTGTTACGAACAGGTAGAGAAAGCGACTTATATCATTGTCAACTTTGCAAACACCGTCTTTGGGTAAAACAAAGAAGATTATGGGCTGCTTTATTACATTACAGAGGTATCTATTACAAATATATTCGTCTGATTGCAGTTAGATTCATACTTTATTAGTATTTCGAGTCATTGTAGCTGTGTCACTTTTAGGGTTGATACTAATACCAGCAGGTAAAAAGCAAACTATGGACGATTGTAAACCATTCTATATAACATGATTTTATAGGGAGCATGATGAAAGCATTTATTCATTTTTCGGTATTATTATCCAATTATCCGGGCGGATTTACTCAAGCATGGACGTCCAATTCGCTCAGCCATTTAATGCTCACATCTATCACTGCATCATTACATCAACCAACTACCAATACAAGTCCATTTCGTGTACTTTATTCCCCTTTCCCGGTTTGCTTTTCTTCATCTGCCAATCATACACTCTTCTCAAGCAACATCATGTACTACCTTTTATTTCCATTTTCAGATGAAAGACTTTGGCAATTGATGCTATGCAAGCTGGAGCACTTTCATCTAGGGTTCTTTTTGCTGGGCAGCATCAATAACATCTACTTTACTTACAAAATCCTAAATGATATGTTTGACATTGTGCTACTGGGTCAAGATCAGCAGCAGCAAGAAGAAGAACCAGTAGAAATGATTGATAGTATCACAAGAAGACTTGGTAAATTATTGAAAGGTTTCTTACTAACTTACTGCTGTTCTTTGGTAATCCTGTTTTGGGTCCATTTCAATATCTTTGCCTTTCATGTCGACGCAAAATATGAGACCTCAAAGCAATTTGTTGCTGAACTACCTTTATGGACCTTACGTTGGGTAACACTTGGGATTGCTGTAGTGGATTTTGCTGCTAGAGGCATTTATCGATGGCTCAGTCGAATCACAAACTGTGTCGACCAAGAAGATGTATTATCATTACCAGAAAATATGATTAAATGAGTTCTGTGTACATCAATCGTATTCTCCACTTTCATATTATACATATAGATATATGCATATATAATAAAGGTTTTATTTAAAAAAGATTTTTAAAAGAAGTTTAGGCTTCAACAGCTTCAGGAGCAGCAGCAACGGGGGCAGCAGGTCTGAAATCTTGAGCGGAGGGCTCGACGATAGCGACATCTTCCTTGGGTTCAAGGATAGTGACGATATCGGGAAGACATTGCTTAGGACCGTTACGACCAGTAGGATCGTTATCCAACATGATCTTGACCTTGATACCCAAAACACCTTGACGCAAGTCAACGTGACGGACAGCAGTGGTGATGAAATCACGGGCAGGGTTACCAGAGTGGATCATGAAACCGTCAGCGAACTTCATGGCCTTGGCACGGGCAGCACGAACCTTACCGGAGACAACGACCTCACAACCCTTGGCACCAGATTCCATAACGAAACGGACGACACCATAACAGGCACTATATACAACATAAAGATCAATATACATGTATGTACCACCGATCAATAGTTACTTACCGACGGACAGCCAAACCGTTGAGGAGCTTGAACTTGACAGACTCACATTGAGCAATGGCACAGAGACCACGGTTTTGGACACGTTCAGCGTAAAGCTCAACAGCGTTCTCGGGGAACTTGAAACGCTTTTGAACGAGAGTGGTCAATTCACGGATACGACGACCCTTCTCACCGAGAACGTTTTGGGTGTGAGTAGCACGGATGATGATTCTATTTGAAAAGATTAGTACATAGATCAGCCCATGATTCAGTCATTCGGATACTTTACTCAGTACGGGCAGGAGTAACACGGACCTCAACACCAGCATAACCATCTTCAGCAAGTTCGCGAGTGAAGAACTCGTTCAATTCGGCGTAGAAGACACCATCGGCGACCTATTATCAAAATGACATGTATCAGTTTGGTTGATTCTCTAACTTGCTCGTTTCTATATTCTAATGTGTGTATGTCCATTCGATCCATAATCTCTCTTTGTCTCAGTCACTTGTCTTTTGATTGCGGTGTCGAATGTCATTTTCCACACGATTAGATTTTACAAAAAAAAAAAGAAAACTTACAAACTAGACAATAAAGGATGCGTGTTAGTCTTTCCATCTATCCATCTATCCATCTATCCATCCATGTATTTGTTTACCTTTCTCTTCTTGGAGATCTGAGCTGCAACAGCGGCCATATTGTATATCGATTAAAAAGGAGGGAAACTCTGCTTTTGCAGTTTGATACTTGCTTTTGGTCTCTCAATTCCAATTTTTTTTTCTGAGCTTAAGCTAGTGGCGGTCGGACGATGCCCGGACTTTATTACAACTCCGGTATTTTTCGGCTGGCGCCTGACCCAAGAACAATTTGATAAAACGCATCACTACTTTATATACCACTCATACTTATAGAAATCCATCACTAGAAAGGGTAGTACACGGCACCAATATATGTCGATCTAGGATGTAACTGGACTATTTTGTGCGAAATCATTTAAAAGGGCCTTGTGGGCTATTTAGAATCCTTTTACTGAAAAAAAAAACTTAGCACATGATGATCTGAGGTTTCTATTTATTCTGTGTATGGGATGCCAGTCAAAAGTGATAATTGGCCGATATAGATTGCTCTCTCTGTCTATATGAAATACGTTCCAACTATTGGCAAATACAATATATTGACTATGATTCAGTTTCACTAAGGCTGTAATAAATGTAAATTCCCTTTAGTAGAGAGTATTTATCAGGCTCGATTGTCGACCAAGATCAATTAAAATGAATATGAGATCAGACCATTTTTGGCATCGGTACATTCAGCATTTGATTCAGGTTTAACATTGCATCTGAATACTAGCAAATGTTCAGACTGAACCACTCTATTAAGTAGGACCATTATTTTGATATTGAATATATTAATTTTTTAGTGACTGTAAAGTACAAGCATTTTTCGTAATCTAAATAGATAGATCAACAGATCTCTCAATCGATCTTGGTTGACAATCGCATCCGATGAATACTCTATACTAAAGGAGAATTACTACATCTATTGCAGTTTTTGTTAGACTGCCCTACAGTCAATAAACTATACTAATCAATACATGGCTGTAAATGAAACACAATTATCATCAAGATATATAGACTTACCAAGCCTCCTTTTCCTTGAATGTTTATTACCATTGAAACCATCAGCTTAAGTCTCATAGTCGTCTTATCTATAGAACATTCCAATCTTAGCAATAGATCAGCAAATGACAATTGATTTTTGTTAATTCAATAAATATCCATTTAATATAAAAGAATCAATTTATGGATCGGTCGGCGTAAATTAGGACAAACACCGCTTTGAAATTTACAAGTTCATTAATGATGATAATAGTGGAGAATCGTATGCTTTTTTTAATGGTCAAAGTTGTGTAAAAAGGCAAAAAGGCGAAATTATTGATCCAAACAGCAAAAACTTTATATCTTTCTAGGCCTCTGAAACGCGTTTATATTAATTTATAATCAAGACAATCAATCCATTGACAAGACCACACTCTGTTATATATATTTTCTTGAATTCAAGACCATAGTTCGGTTCATAAATTGATCTAGGAACGGCTCTATGTATTTTTTTAAACGATTTTTAATTGTTGCGCGTATGCATAGTCTCAAGGGTCGATAAAAGAGATACTCAACATTTCAATAATATGAGGATAGATAATATAAAAAGAAAAGAGAACGAAAAAAGCGGGTAGACACACTAAGAGACTTAAAGGAGTTCGCTAGTAAATGTTTTATGATCGTTGGGCTAGTGTATCTTCGGCTTTACGCCGTTCAAGAGTCAATTCAGTACTGGCAAGAACAGCAACAGGTACAAAAGACTATTGATCAATCAACATTAGCCAGTAAGATTAATGCATCTGTCAATCAACAAGTTTATTACCAGGCAGATGCAGTGTTACCTTTTGCGCTCATAAAACAGCTGTGCAAGAGAGAACGTGTTAAATGAAATTGGTACATCATGTTCGAGTTTTGCTTTGTTAGATATACCACGGCTGTATCTACAAAACACGCGCATTAACATTGTCTTTCCTTGAATTGGATAAAACATGAATAGAACCATGACTGCGTGCTTCTACATAAAGCCTTTTTTTTTCAGGTATATAGATCCTAGTGTCATGCATCACCATCCTAATTGTATTTCCCCCAATACATTGTATTAGCCTACTTGTTTATTTATGATTGATATCTACATAGTTGAGACATATAAAAAGGAGAAGATAGGAGTCCTGATACAAAACAAAGAGGGGTCTTGCTCTTCTTCTTGTTATGCGGAAACATCATCTTGTATGATATATAAAGGAAGCTTGTTGGTTTCTCTCTTTTTTTCCCTCTCTATAAACTTTTTTTCCATATCACTAATACTACAAGAATGTCTGATACCATGTCTTACCATCACAGATCCCGTATGATGGATGATAACCAAGGTAATAGTAGAAGCAATGGTATCCGTAGAGACTCGTCTACTGCTACTCTTTTGACTCGCGAGCAACAGCTAAAAGAAGAGATTGCAAGATTGAGAAGAGAAGAACAAGAACTTCGAGAAAAAGACCATTGGGTTAAGCAAAACATAGTAGCTGTTAGAGAACAAATAGCAGCTGAAAGAAGGCCTTACTAGACAGCTGTTTATAACCAATTATTATTTCTTGTATATATCATACAAACATATATAGATATATTTTACATATATATATACACACACGCTAAATGCCAACCATACAAAGAACATCAAGTAATATCTACTGCTTGTCCCTCTTCTTCCTTTACAATACATCCCTTTTTTCAGCTTCCATGGTTTTCAGGCTCTCATTTCTGAATAATAAAGATGTTCTTTTGTGAAAAACTACTTGTATATATATATAAACAGGTGTTCAATCTAGCGTAGCTTAATTAGAATGTAAGCTATCAAATACTTCTAATCTTTGGATCAGTTTGTCATAATATGCATCAGTTTTTCAAACTAAAAATAAAAAAGAAGGGTTGCTTATTTGTTATGACTTCTCCTGTCTTGCTTCTATTACACTTGACAACCAAGAATCAGTAATGCCATCTACCCGAATAATCTACGGATACAAGCGGGGTTACTAATTTCTGAATTTGATACTCTGTATCCAATAAAAGTAATTTGTATTTAACCTAGACGAATAAATTTTTTTTTCTTGAAAAGGAGGGTCAGAGTATCAACTACTGATTTCCAACAATGATGTAAATGGATTTTCTGGTATCTGGTTTATAACTAAAGCCTATATGTAACAGGTTGAAGTATCCCTATGCATCTTTCTGCAGTTTTTGATTTATAAAAATAACTCAATCATTTACCCAGAAACCAGGAACCAGAGTAGTTCTCAAAATTTTGAAACAGCATATATCCCTCTCAGATGAAGTGGCAGTGTCGTTACATCAGTCAATGCAGAAAATGACTACCTATAAAGCTTACTAATATTACCCTTATCTGTCAAATTTTGTTTACTATTCAGAAATGTTCTGTAAAGTGAAAGAAGGCAAATTCTATAATTCAAAGCGCGTTCCAGATCGTCATCATCATTTAATATTTAATTCTTGAAAACCAATCAAAGGCGCGCAAAATCTCAAGCTGAAAAGGCGAGCTGTTGACTGGATTGATAGGACTTCTGCTGCCTACACTTTTTTGGTAACTTTTAATTTCATTCGTACTTGTAAGTTACAGGCCTTCTTTCTTGAAAAATAAAAAAAAAAAAAAAAATGGCCTCACAAAACAGTAATCCCGAAGCAAGATATTTGAGACAAGAGAAACTAGGCGAAGGCACCTATGCTACTGTGTTTAAAGGCAAAAGTAGGCTTAGTGGCGAGACAGTGGCCTTGAAAGAAATTCACCTGGACGCCGAAGAAGGAGCACCGTCCACCGCTATTCGAGAAATCAGCTTGATGAAAGAACTCAAACACACCAACATTGTACGTTTGTTAGATGTCATTCATACTGAAAGCAAGCTAATGTTAGTTTTTGAATTCATGGATCAAGACTTAAAAAAATTTATGGATTCAACTGCTCGAGCTACACACGGTGCCTTGGAAACGGCTACCATCAAATCATTCATGTATCAACTATTAAAAGGAATCGCATACTGTCACGAAAACCGCGTTTTGCATCGAGATTTGAAGCCTCAGAACCTGTTAATTAATAAACGTGGTGAACTCAAGCTGGGTGATTTCGGTTTGGCTCGCGCTTTTGGTATTCCTGTCAATACATTCTCTAATGAAGTCGTGACACTTTGGTATAGAGCGCCTGATGTGCTGTTGGGTTCACGTATGTATTCTACTTCAATTGATATCTGGTCTGCGGGTTGCATTATGGCAGAAATGTATACAGGAAGACCGCTTTTTCCAGGCACAACCAATGAAGATCAATTGCAAAGGATATTTCGCATGATGGGTACACCTACAGAACAAACTTGGCCAGGTGTAACTCAGTTGTCAGAATACAAGCAACCTCACGTTGTTTATCCTCAGCAAAGCATTAGCCAAATCTTACCTAATATCGATGCTTGTGGATTAGATTTATTAAATCGTATGTTACAGTATCAACCTCAATTAAGAATATCAGCCAAAGAAGCCTTAAATCATAGTTATTTCCAAGATATTGTTGGCAATAGATACAATAATACTGGTGCATATTAAATACAATAAAGGCTTTTATATATACTTTTTATTCAAAATCAGGCTTACTCTCCGAGTTGAGGTCCCTTCAATGAGGTTCTACCAGCACGCATCATTTCATCTACTAACAAGAGATTGCTAGCAATGACAGAACATGAATGAAGCATATGACGATGAACACGGTAGTTATTCCAAACACCTTCAAGCTTGGGATCCATGGTTTCACCAGTCTTTAAATCTACACCAACAATATGACCATCTAAATGTTCATCTTGTAAAGCGACAATGACATCCTGTGCGTCAAAACCAGCATTTTGAGCAAGTACTTTAGGAATCACCATCATGGCATCAGCAAAGGCTTGAACACCCATCTTGGCACGTCCTTTCACTTCTTTTTTATATTGAACCAAATGTTGTGCTAAAGCGACTTCAAAGGCACCACCACCAGCAATGACAGATTTATCTTCAATGGCATTCTTGACAGCACGAAGGCCATCACGAACAGCATCATTGATTTGAGCAATTGTATGGGGGTTAGGACCCTTGATCAAGATAGTAACAGAGTAAGGATCCTTGACATCCTCAACAAAGGTATATTTATCTTCGCCCAATACTTGTTCATACACATTACCAGCAAAACCAAGTACTTCTGGAGTTAAATCATCTACAGAATTTTGAGCAATACCACCACAAACCAATTGAAGACGTTCCATGTTTCTTCTCTTGGCTCTACGTAAAGCCAAGATACCATTCTTGGCCAATAAATCCAAAGAAAGAGGGTCAATACCCTTTTGGTTAATGATAACAAAGCCACGGCCGGCGTTTTCACCACTACACATTTCATTCTTGAACTCAACCAAGCGACGCACCTTGTCATCAACGTGCTTACGTTCAGATTCGATCAATTTATCGCGTTGTTCAGGTGTAGAGTAAAAGAAACCAGAGTTGATCTCTGACTTTTCATATTCAAGACTGACGTTCAAGGTTAAAACAAAAGCATCCTTGATTTTCTTGGGCATATCAGGGTGACGAGCACCATGGTCCATAACAAGACCACGAATAAGCTTAGATTCAGTTTCAGAACGATGTTGCATCTTCATGATTTCAACCATATGAAGATCAATAGGTTCGCCTTCACGACGAATAGCCAATACAGCATCAACAACGGCTTCAGTCAAAGTATCAGCTAAAGCACGGTGTACCTTGGTACGAAGAGAAGTACGAGCAATTGAAACAAGCAATTCACGGTCAATATCAGGTTGAGGTGTCTTGAAGTCTTCAAGGAACTATAATTAAACGGTTAGAATACGCGCGTTCTACTTTAGTGTTTTCGATTCTATTTACCTTGAGTGCTTCCTTCTTTGCAAGATCATATCCCTCGGTAATAACACGAGGATGAAGGCCTTCCGAAATATAACGCTCGGCTTGCTTCAAAAGTTCACCCACTAACAAAACAATAGAAGTAGTACCGTCGCCTGTAATCTCATCTTGAGCAGTAGCAGCCTTTGCGATCATAGCAGCTGTAGGGTGTTGAATTTGCTAATAAATGAAAAAGAAAAAAAAACGTGTTAGACCTAGACCAGTTCATCTCGAGCCATGTGCTTACCATTTCGCTCAACAAAACTTTACCGTCCTTGGTAAGCTTAATTCCACCAGCACCATCAACTAACCTACGAATACACGAAATGTCAGTTTAATATACGTGTCAAAAAGATGATGATGATAGATGATGATGAAGATAAACGCGTGAAATATCAAGTTAGAGTGCTTACATTTTAATGGTTCCTCGGGGACCTAGGTTTGATTTCAAGACATCTTGCAAACCGATCGCAGCAGTAATGTTGAGCTGGAGAGCTTGACCTCGTCGAGCTACATCCGAGTTAGGATTGATCATTTTCAGGGCAGAGGAAGACCTGTTATAACCAAGCATACAAAAGTTTAGTGGATGATGTTCCAAGTCATTACAATGACTTTTATCCTTACATCTTTTTATCTAATTTGAAACTGTCAAAAAAATGAAAAGAAAGGGAATGAAGGACAAAGATCTTTTCCTAAAAAATTCTCGTTCTTTGCTTACCACGCGCGCGAGAAGTTCGGAGTCAAAGGACGTCACCCAACGCAACTAAGAGGAGTTTATTTCGGGTTGTAAGGTACACCGCGTGCAGTCAAAATTTCTGCGGCGATTTTTTTTCAAACCCTTTTTCTTCGATCATGTTGTCTATGAATGTTCTTGATGTTTTAGTAAATGTAACAGTTTATTCTGAGTATAGACTGCTAATCAGATACAATATCTGGCCAGGATTAATTGAGAAATCTACTCATGATTAAACTAGATGTAGCTTATTGTTAATTCCTGATGAGTGTATTATTTTGATTGTATTGCATCTTCATGAGAGCTTTAATGGATAGAGCAGGACATTCTGGATATGGTATACTAGTTAGATGTGACAATCAGCCGAGATCGGATGAGGGATCTAATGATAATTAAAAATTGCTTATATGACAACGCGTAATTCGCAGGCTGCAATTTAGATATAAACGTTTTTTTTTTCTTTGCACTGCAGATAAATAGTCGTTCTGATAGATGCAAAAGCTAATTCTGAGAAACGGCTAATACTCAAATGTATCATCTCAACGAGTCAAGAGGTTTGTTGATTATTAAAGTTTTCATCTGAAATGTAAAATATCTATGTAATTCGGGTAAAATAAAACTACTAGTGTACAATGTGCCCACCAATCAAATGCGGTGTTTAGTAGAGATTATTGATCGAGAGATCTAGAATTGTTGAATGGAATAATTTCTGTAAGGATATTGCTTCAGAAGCTCCTTTTCAAATCTCGCAATTGTTTTTACCAATTATTTAAAGTTATAAATAGTATTTTTAGCGAATAGTTATCAACCGACATGGGCTGGTAATAGTAGAATGTACATAATTGTACCTTATATATATTACTATTTAAAATGCTGGAGTTATTATGGCTTAGGATTCGAAGGAGGAACGGAGGGATCATCGAAATCCAATGGAAATCAAGTACATCACATACTGCTGCTGATTGACGGAGGTATACCTTTGTATTATTTGTATGGCAGGGCAATATAGCATGTTAATGATATTTTAAGCCATTGATGGCAATTTTTGATTAGACTGTTATTCTTATGATTCCTTGCACAATGTATATCGGTATTGAATAAAAACTTGATCTATTCAATAACCTCTTTATATTTCTATACCACTATCTGCAACAGTAATTTCTGAAAAGCTTGAGAGACAATGAAACAGCTATGCGAGCGTTAGCCTGATGATACCAATATAACCTATGTTTATCGAACCAAAATAGGAAACTTTCATTTGTCATGTTCTGAGAAGCTCCTTTACATCAACAGGTCACTTGACAGGTTACATATGCAATTACCCATCAAAGAACTGCCTACGTATTTACAAATGCACCTACAAATTCTATTCCCCTTATACAGGGAGCACATAGGTTGTTACAGAATACGAGTTATTGCAAACACAGCAGTAAGAAGCCACCTTAAAGTGTAGAATTCAATAGCATTCTCCTCAACTACCGCTATTAATATACGGGAAACAATAAAAAGTGCCTTTTTTAAACTGGGCGGCATAATAGTATTTCAAAAATGCTGGTGTCTTTGTAGCGGCTGGGCTTCTTGCAATAAGGTCAGTATTTCCATTGGCTAGCAAAAACGGACGGGTAGTAAATAGATGATCATATACATCCAATGGAAATGCTTTTATGTGCACTCCGCTGCTGATTAGGCTGGAGGACGCGGATTTTTCAATAGTCTATCAAAGCAATCTAAGGAAGGGAAAAGTTTTCCTTTGCTGTTTGTCAAATTACGCGAAATGACAAATTCCAATAATACCAATAGTAATATATTTGTACAGCAGACATTTGATGGCGAAAAAATGGTGAGTGCATCCGTAATTAACCGAAGAGTTGTTCCGATAAACACCAACGACACGTCCTCTAATACTGCCACTGTCACTCCAACTGCCACAACCGCCAGTCCCACCGCTACTACACTAGCTACAACCGCCACCACAACCGCCGCTACCAAAACCACTTCAACAGCTGCTACCAAAACCACTGCCACCGCTTCTACTAATGCAGCCCCTGTACTAAATACCCCACCTGCGAACACTAATAATAAAAGTAACAATGATAGTAATGCTGAAAGTAGCAATCAGAACTATAAATTCGTATCAGCAAAAGTGACATCCTTATTGAAATCCGCCAACAAAGAGCCCATTGCCAGTAGACTTGCTAATCATTTACAACAGCAACGCGCGTCTCATACTGCAGCTCAGAACAAACCGAACAAGAACGAAAATGTTACTGTTCTGACATCGCCAACACCGCAGCACCCTACCCCTCCGCTGCCTCCACCAAAGCAGCAGCAGCCACCTCCGCCGCCTGCACCTTCTGTTTCTAACCATACCACACCTGTGCCACAGTCACAATATTATAGAACAACTTACAGCAATTTGGAAGACTATAAGCGTTATTGGTCCGAAGCCAATGTAGCCGTGCTGATCCAACTCCACCGTAAGCATTATCACGGTATCATCAGCGAAGATCCTTCCACCAGCAGTGCTGCTTGGAAAAACCTCACAGTAGAATATAACGGCATTACAAACGACGACCGTAGCTTGACGGAGTTGATGTGTAAATGGGACAAGTTACTGGCCAAGTACAATGCCGAAAGGAGCTGCCTAATGCTCCAACGGCGCGTCTCGTCTGGTTTACAGCAACCTATGCCATTAGTCAGTTACTGGAACCACTTTCAATACATGGATGGCTATTTGGCACATTTACCCGTACCAGATCAATGCCTTTACAAGAGAAAACGTAAGCGAAGCCAAAGCGAATTGCCGATCAGTCAATTGTTGGATACGCAACGGTTGTATATGGAGCAAACTGCCTTGAAGCAGCAACAGCAGATCGATATGATGGTGCAAAGTTACGATGCCATGAATAAAATGAATACCAAGTTTGTAGAGTTATGCGAAAAAGTCACTTCAGGAACAAGAGTCAACGAAGATCGTTATTTGAATTTGCTTGAAAAACTGATCAAAAAAGAAGATGGCCATAAAGATCAAAATAATGCGCGCCTTACTGTAGAAAAATTACGTGAAATAGTGCCTGCAGTTGAAGCAGTAACAGCAACAGCAGCAGAAGAGGAAAAGGAAGAGGAAGAAGAAGAGGAAGAGGAAGAAGAAAGGGTGGCGCCTATCAAGAGTGATTCATGTATTTTGTTCTGATTCAACCTTCCCTCCCCCCCCCCTTTTTTTTTCCTCTGACATACCAGCTTTTGAGCCTTTATGATTCTGTTCCATATCTTTATTAGATACACAATATAATAAACTATCATGATTGACAGAGTATAGCGGATGCCTCTGAACATCGTCCAGGATAAATACCACTATTCACTTGTAAAATCAAACAATTATCTCCGCTTAAGGAATAGCTATCCCCATTCCATGAGCCAATAATGACTTTACTACTAGCAAAGGGCGATTTTTGCAGCTGACTGATTACTGCTTCATATCCAATAGACGTTATGCGTCCAACTACACTTCCAAGCGTTTGATAACATACCGATTTAGCAAGAACCAAACTATTACTTTCACCAGTTTGCTTCTTTATAACATGGTATTTGGTGCCGTTGGCATCGAAATGGTGAATAGTGCCACTTTGTAAAGGTGGTGTGACAGGAGTGGGAGTATCCGCTTTACTACTAGTAGTAGAAGAAAAGACTTGTGCTGTACTAGATGAAGCAGGGCGAGTTGAAGATGTACTCGTTTTAGATTTACTACTAGTTACGGTTGCAGTAGGTACTGGATTTGAACCAGGTTTCGTCGGAATCGTTTGCTATATAATGACAATGAGAACGCAATACTTGCCTTATGATATGCTTTGCTTACTTGTCCCCAAAATCCACACACCGCAACCTTTGCTTGAGCGCAAACTCCGTGTTCTTTCGGATAATGGTTGAACGCACTTTGTCTATTGTAGGCCGTATTCGTTCAGATCTTTAAGCTTCGAAACATAAGTTATACTCACGATATTTGCATACAGCCTATACCATTTCCTAGTATAATGATGGAATTATAAGCCTTGACTTTCAAAAACTTAAAATGATGAATACATACCGCCTTCCTCAGTTCGCATACCTAAATGGTTCTAATATATCATAGAAAACTTGTTAGCATCATCAGTATGTATAGGCCTCTACCATAGAATTCTACCAAAAGATAGCTTTCTCCAATTTTTAAAACCCCAGAAGCTCTCAAAGCAGAAGCTGCACTATCCATCAATGTCAAGTGATACATATCACCTCGATTAGAAGACTGCGTAACAATTTGCGCTCCACAGCCATAATAGCAAGCCTCTTGAGCTGCTATAGGATTCCTATTGATACCGTCCTTCACTTGAGCTAACGCAAAAGTGAAACCACTGTTTCGAAGTCTGTATGTGCCTAAGCATTGTTGCTGTGAAGTCATCACGAACAGTGACAGTATAAAGAAGATCAACAATCGTATATTCAATAAAATCATTAAAGAGGAATAGCGTAGTAAATGAAAGCAAGTTTATTCTCCATACCTTATGAGGAAAGGCAGTTTACATATCTTTGTCTAAAACGAACCGATAATGTCTTTCTTGGTTACTTTTCCCATAGCATTCTTGGGCAATTCAGTTACTATTTTTAACAAGCTGGGAACTTTATACACTGCTAGCTGCTTTTTCAAACTGTTTCGTAAAGTTAATAGATCAAGTTCCTGTATTTAACGTTAATCATTCCGATAATTACTCAGAGAATACCATTCTCATACCTTGCCATCTTCTAAAACTATAACCGCGGCTACTTTTTGACCCCATTCCGGATCAGGAATACCAACCACTGCTACATCCTGAACACCCAAATTACAAGATAGAATTTCTCTTTCAATTTCAAGCGCTGATACTTTTTCACCGCCTGTCTGTTCATAATGGTCCGAGTCAGTATACTACCACTAAATAACTAGGAGGTGATTTACCTTGATAATATCTATACTATTCCTACCCATAATTTGATAATAGCCACGATAGCCTAGCCTTTGAGCAACATCTCCAGTAATGAACCTTATAATCGTAGAGTATTAGTAAATGAACTAGTAGATATATAGTGTATATATATATATATATATATATACCATCCATCTTGAGTGAATTCCTTCTTTGTAGCATCAGGTCGCTGCCAATACTCTTTAAAGACATTATCGCCTTTGACCTGCAGCATACCTGGAACCTCTCTTTTCTCGGTCACATCTTCATTTGTCTCTTGCGATATAATACGCACTTGCACACCTGGTAGTGGTATACCTACTGTTCCTTGCACTCTTTCGCAAGTATAATACTCTTGACTCAATGCCATGCCAATTTCTAAAACCAGATTATTTAATTTATGCAATTATCTTTCTTTTTACATGCTTTAATCCTACCTGTCATACCATATCGTTCTAACAATACTTGGCCTCCACTCAACTTTCGCCAGTCGTTTCTTAATGAGGTAGGTAACGAAGCAGACCCAGACACCATGAATCGAAACTGCTTACACCCTTTTGTCAGTGCAGATTTTACCTCGTCCTCTTGCTTATTATAGTATTGTGTTAACTTTGCATATACAGTAGGGACACTCATAAACACAGTAAGACGGGGCAAAGTAGCCTCACTCCAACGCATCCACACTTGCGCAGCATCAAATTTGGCATGCATTTCAACTGTAGCGCCACAGTAAAGGGGGCAAAGAAGCGCATTAACGACACCATGGATATGATGAAGTGGTAAAATGTGATGAATACGGTCTTCATGAGTCCAGTACCACGCTTTTACGAGCACAGATGTCTGTGCATTAATAGTAAAGTGCGTAGATACTGCGCCTTTGGGCTTACCAGTTGTACCGCTGGTATAGATAATCAAAGCGCCAGCATGAAAATCTACGCTATTGTCCAAGACAAACGTGCATTGTGGTGATGTTGGCTTGACAGTTTGCAAGAAGGCTGCATCGTCTTTAATCATCAATGGAAGCTGCGTTGCCTTAGTTAGCTCACCAAGACGATCGGCAAAGATAGGATGGCCGATAATAAGTGAGACTTGAGAATCCTGCAAGACATAGGTCTGTTCAGGAGCTGGATGCGTTGTACCTGTAATTCAAAAGAAAAATTAGGCCACGAATGTGATATAGTTTGGAAAGCCTACATAAAGGTACAGCGATACCACCAGCGGCCCACACTGCGAGCAACGCAACAACGTATGGAAAACCGCTATTATATACAACAGTTTTGAATATTTATGACAACCGATCAAACATTTAGTTTTATATACCTTGGGCATAATATGGATACCCTTTCCTCTTTTAAATTGCTATTTATCATGAAATATGTTTAAACTATTGCAATAGCACGAGTTTTCCTTGCAAGCTTTACCTTTTTCCATTCAAAATCTCAGCTTTCAAGTTGGCTACAGCATAAGCCAAGTCGATATATGAAAAACTAGTATTCATTCTAACATCTTCAATGGCGATTCCATTAGAATTTGTTGCATAATGCACAATGTTCTTAAATAATGGGAAACTGGGTAGTTTGTATTGATTCATTATAACAAGTTTTATAGAACAAAGTGCGTACCTACAGAAGTTTTTAATGGGGTTTACAAAACAAATAGCGCGTGTTTGGACCCCAATTTCTTAGTTACACTGAACGCTGCTTTAAGTCAATGTAAGCTTGTCATGTGTCCATGGTAGAACAAGTAGTTTGCTTGTCATTACTCTTGTAACTTCTAGGTATGCAGGACTTGGCTGGGTACCAGGTTATCGAACTTTGACTGTCTCAACCTGGGCCCTCTCCTCCTAGGGGCTTTATTACAACATAGACAAAGCTTGTCTTGGGATTCGGCTATTGTCTTAAGCGGCGACCCAGCTCACCGGAAAGATAACAGTAGCTTTGTGTACCACACTTGGCAAAGGCATTGCTTTAAGTATCACTATCAATAGCGCCGAATAAATGGTATACTGTAGTGAAGCAATTCAAGATTTGCTACATTTGACTTTTATAGTTCTAATGCGATTAAAAAAGATGTAATTCTTAGCCAATTAGCTAAACATACATGTATGTATATAGCATATATCATTGTACTGCAGTTAAACAAAGATCCCAATATTCAAACCAAACAAGATTTTTGGCTGAAACCGGTTGAGCGGCTTTTTAATCATTACATCTTGTACATACATCATGAAATACACAGTTTATGGTTTCTTGTTTACATGGATAGGGTTTTCAGGTTTTGCATGTTGTATGACAGAAACTGTTCAGCTAAGTGCATAGCATGTAATTCAAAGTAGATCACAAAGATTAGGGAAATACGCGCTTGTTTTCTACCTGAGTTGTGTCTGTCATTCTAATGGGTCAGTATATCCTGTATCAACGTATTGTATATTCAAACGAGAACACACATTCCATTCATATTCGCAGGACATAAACGTCCTCAGCTGTAAATCGACCACCAATCGTATTTGATGGATGGCATAGTTATTATCTATATTCAAATTTAAGACTGAATAAAAGGGATCTCGCGGCATAATTATACACAGAGAACAAGCGAACCTTCACGATATATGGTGTTTGGGAAAGACATCAGTTAAGCCTCACTGTATCCTACAAGCAAGAATAGATGGTCCGCGAATTACCTTAACTATCATGCCAATTAGAACAGCCAGTTTCATTAATTCCAAAAACTATGCTTGCTTAATACTATCGTTAGCTTCAAAGAAAGCATACAAAATGAAAAATTAGAAAAAGTTATCTATAAAACATGCTAACTGTATTTTGGTTGAAGGAAGATTAAGATATATATATATATATAATAGCTCATGTTAAGTCTCTTGTAAAGACATCGCTATTTAAAGCAATACCAAATATACAATGGGCCATCGTAGCAGCACGTTTAAGCACTCTTTTTAATAATCAGAAACCCCATGCCTTTAATGGTAACCTGTAATGATTGTACTGGAATGGCTTTATTAAAAAAAAACAAAAATACGAAAACAAAAGTTAAAAGAAAGGCGGATCTAAATCAAATATCTATACATTGGGAAAAGCATAAAATGGTACAGGAGCAGCAGACAACGGCATTCTGCGTTTAAACTTGATCACATCATCAATGACAGTATAACCCTTGGGGAGTTGGTTATGATTGCGTCTGGAAAGGCCGCTGGGACCTTGATTGATCTTGATAATCACTTGATCCACATCTTGAAGTGAAATGTTCAGCTTGGAAGATAAGAATTCGGTCAAGCCAACTTCGGATTGAATCTTGGTATCTCCTCCATAGTTAGCTACAAGTGTCTTGAATTCATCCTCAGAGAGTTCTTTTTTATTCACCAGTCCAAGGTACGTCAAGACTGGATAGAGCTGATCTACAGTGTAGTTGTCTTTTACCTCAGAAACAGCAGGTGGTGCCTTTTGTGACTTCAGGTGCACAGACATGGTGGCTGCGTAGGGTGAATCAGGCATGATCCACTTGTCATAAAACTCCAGTAGTGATTCTTTGGTAATAGTCTTGATTTCAGCCACATCCTTGAGCGTATCATCAAACTCGTAATAACCAGAACTGATATCACCCCAATACTTGTAACCTTCTTCCCATAGATTCTTGTGTTTCTCTAAACATTCGGCTACCAATGAATCCATCTGAGTTTGATAGTCGGCCTCACTCATCTCAGCAATAATCGTGCGCAGTGATTCCAAAAATTCCAAACAGCGATTCTCGAGATATACAGGATCTTTTTCACTTTGGATGATGAGCCTGAACGCCATCTGGCTAATAAAACATCGAACGCCACTAAAGACCAAGTAGCCCAACTGTTCACGTGTACGGAGTTGATTAAAGCAAGGTTCTTCTGCAATTTGGGCCACCATTCTCAGGCGGTTACGAAGCGGAATGTCCTTGACGCTGCAGACCTGGCTTGTGTAATTGATGGCAGAATTGACGTTTTCAGGATCGTGCACAGACTTGGGATATACAAATTTTTGACCTGCGGGAAGGATAATGTCTCGATCGCCAATAAATTGACTAGGCATCAATGGACGAGGCTGCAAGATAGATTCAATGGTGCCAAACATGCTAATCACTTGGTCGCGATCCACAGCACCATGAGCCAAGCCTTCAATATGCAAACTTGATACGATGGTAGGGATAGACGTTTGAAGGTCTTCCATATGGATGTCTTTGATTTCACTCAGAATGTCTTCGTGTGTCCATACATTATCACTTAGTGCAATGGACATGTTTTGCACAGCATGTTGGTATGGTTCATCCAAAAAGTAATTCTCAAAACCACGTTTGATCTCTTCTTTAATAATAACAAAGCGTTCAGGCTTGATTTGAAGGTTCTTCATCTTGTCAATGATTTTTTCAAGAAGTAGAGGCAGCTTGTCATTGTATCCACCTATAAACAACTATAGCAAGTTTAATCTACACATCTATCAAGTGCACTATGTACTTACTTCAATTCCTTTGGATTCGTGGTTAAGATCATAGGACAATCCAGCAACTTCTGCGTCATAAGAGTATTCAGAAAGCGAATCTATGAGTAGATCAATGTATAGTCTATTGAATTTAATGAGCATCGGATCATAACAAGGTTGTTTTAACTTACCGTAACATGGCACCGTTTCGTGGTGTAGCGAGGAATAAAGGGTTTTTGAATAGCACCCACATATTTGTCTTGGGAACCCAAAATGTGTCATCTTTTTTGTACCAGATACGCGTAACTGGTGTATCTTGAATCAATTCAGGTTGCTTTGTCTTTTCTAAAGCCTCAAATCTGTCCACATTCAACCTTGAAGGGATAAATTCATTGATGGCAGGAAACGTAAAATCGTCGTTTATAGATATGCGGTCCAATCTCTATAGTACAATAAATACACAATCCCATTCTACGTTTGTTATGTCACTTACCGATATTAATGATTCACTAACAGGTAATACTTGATAATTGGTAGAATACCATCTTTCAACTTGGGTGCATTGGATACCCTTAGGGAATTCTTGACAGGCCAAGGTCAACCTGAAGTTATCAGGACGTAACAAAGCTAAATGCTGGTTGATTAGCGCAGCATCGTATTTTCGAACCAAAGCATGGCCACTGAGAATCCACTGAGGTGGCAAGTTTTGCTGCATTTGTTGCGATAAGGAAGAAGTGTATTGAGAGACAGAACATTTCTCTGAAAAGTTGAAATTCATCTCACTTAATGATCTGATTTCATCAAAAAACCACTTCTTGATGCCTGTTTCTTTAACCATTCCAATGTATTCAAAGATGGCTACAATGACATCCTCATAATGCACTATAATCATATCAGTATGCCATAAACAAACCTTTTCAATCGATCCATCTTACCTAAGCCTTGTTCTGTTAAGTCAATGTTAAAATCAAAGAAACTAAATCCGATGCCACTCGACGTTGTTCCAGCAGTCAAATAAGAGGCCCAGTTCTGCTTTTTGAGAAACGATAGTATAGATCCTGGCCCCTCATGTCCCATCAGATAAGCAAGATAATGAGTGGGCTATACATAAAGATTAGCCACAAGCTCTACTAAGATATAACACTAAAACATACCTGACTTTCATAAAACTGCATTTGATCAGGGAAGGGAAAAGTGATATTCAAGCTACGTATGTTCTTCACTGTCTTGACACAGACCTGTTTCATGATTTCGTTTTCCGTCAATGGATGCCCGGGAAACGAAGGCACAGGAATGCTCTTGTTGGCCACGCCAGAAAACATATCCACCACCCACTCAGTCAATTGATCCAAAGACTCTAATCAAACCTAATGAGCGACCTCTGAGTGAATACAATCTATATACTACCTTTGCCAATCACAGTCAATTTCATAATGTTTGCAGAGTAATAATGGTCATGGAACTTGAGAAGCTCTTGACGAATATCCAGTCCAAGTTTTTTGGGATTATCCATCAGTGTCTCCAGGTTACCTGTTTCAAATAGATGCCATGGGTGTTGTGGGTTACTAACGCTTTTCTCAACCTGGGCGACACGCCAACAATCCGACTGGAGGTTTTTTTTATGTTCTGAATCCACAGCTCTCAATTCTCTTTCTGTGCAACTCTCCGTGAATAATGGATCAATGAAAAAGTGAGAGAATCGGTCTAATGCACCTTCTAGCCATTGATGACCGACTTCAAAAAAGTAGTTGGTGTTTTCTGTAGCAGTGTATGCATTCGAATAGCCTAGTAACTTGTTTGTTTGGATCATTTTTTTTTCCTTCTGATTTCTATGTTATCCTGCTTTACCTGAATGGTCTGAAAGATAGCTATTATAGTCGTTTTCCTTGGGATACTTTTTCGTACCCATAAATAAGAGGTGCTCGCAAAAATGAGCTAAACCTTGCAAGTGTTCCTATACAAAATAGTAATAGTAATAATGAGTTTTTGATATACTCTTGTGAGTATTCTACTTACAGGATCACTAAGGCTACCGACATGGACATCAAGAGCCGCACTAGCACGATCTGTCTCAGGATCGCTAATCAATAAAACCTCGAGTTGATTCACGAGTTTAACAAGACGGTATTCTCGGTCATCGTTGGCTGGTTTCTCCAGTGGTTTCTTGTAAATATAGTAGTTTTGGTTAAACTGCCAATCATTATCATTTATTGTTGCTGAAACCATAGTTTGAGTATAAAGAAGAAGAAGAAGAAGAAGAACTGGAGTCACACGTTATTTATTTAAAAGCCATATATGAGCCGCGCGTAAAATGACTCAGGAACATTAAAAAACGCGTGCGTAGATCATCCAAATTGTCAAGTATCCCCTTTAGTTTACCCCAACATGATCAGGTCATTTGGTATTTCACTGACTTGATTTGAGTAACCTTAATGAAACACCATGAGAAGATACTTTGTAGGCGCTTGGACCATTGGAAACCTCTTTACCGTGCTACAAATACAAGGTCATTAATAAACTATAACATTAGTGTATATATATATATATATATATACTATACTATACTATACTATATATATAGTATATACTATACACATCATTATCATAGTATGACACATAAGAATTTGTCTTGTATCATATAATTCAAACTCCAAATTACTGAAAATGTACCAAGATCCGATTCCCGTCAGTAGTAGTTGTTTCTATACTAATATATAGACATAATCACTCTAATTTCAATGGTTCCTATTGGTGGTACCTAGTTGCTGCAAACAATCAATGTATGCACAGCCTCCACTAAAAGCCAAGAAAGCAATGGAGGATACGGATTCTACCTAATAATAGTATAATGCCTTCTTTCCTTTTAACCAAAAGAAATGGTATTCAATGTAAAAGCACATGATACACACAAAATTGTGTACCAAGGTTTTTAGTTGCATTCATGAATACAGTTTTGCTTGACACCGAGTACTATATAGTCGGAATATATAGGGATCAGTTTCCGAGAGTGCCAATTATTATTTGCTCAGAGCAATAAATGTCTAATACATCTCTTTGTGTATTGTGGCACAGTTCACTGCTAAAGAACTTACATCTGGATCGTGTCTGTTTCTTCTGCTAGTGTGATATTCCCTACATGGAAAGGCTCACTGTTATGTATAATAATTTGCTTCCGCTATAGGCTAGATCCATAGGAGAGTGAAAGCAAACATCCTGATATGACGCCAGAAGTTTTTTTTTTTAGTATTGTGAGTATATGACTTTTGCATTTTCAACAACACGAGTTATTTTCTACATGACCTATAGGCTTGATTATAGTTTCTTTGGGAAAAGGACAAATGCCGCTCCGAGAACGGGAAATATTAGAAAATCCATAGCTCTTATTTGCGCCGCAGTGCCTTGATCTGTAATTGGACAACCAATATGATACACAAACTAAATGCATCAGATCATTTAGAATATGCAATGTTAATTAGATGTGAAATGTAACCGAGATCAATGGAAACATTTATGAATTATTAGATCTCAATGTATATAGCATATATCTCTAGCCGCTACTATGATGTATTCTCGTTGCTGCTTAGTTAAATGATCGTTGTGATATATAGACGAAAGGGTTCATTCTCAACTTGCATCAGCAATCATATGTAAACTTAAAATGAGATTAGACGAGACATTTATAAATCTTTGATCACATTCGTATGGAATACTTATAATCTATGTCACATTGCTAAATCATACTAAAATCATTGTACTTTAATCGAATAACAGTTGTAGCATATGCGCTACATTATTCGGAACATATAATGGTCACCAGATGCAATTTTGAATCAGATTCGGAAATGGAATGATTTCTGAAAGATTCATTAAAGTATCCCTTTTTTTTTGTGGAACTCACAAACGACATATTATAGACATGGCC
This sequence comes from Actinomucor elegans, assembly GCA_026027325.1. NCBI lineage: Eukaryota > Fungi > Mucoromycota > Mucoromycetes > Mucorales > Mucoraceae > Actinomucor > Actinomucor elegans. The sequence continues at coordinate 358,473 of JAMSLZ010000018.1, forward strand.
CTTTAATAATACAAATTCTGTATGTTTGAAGATATACAAAAGTAAATGTGTTTGCAAGGTAATTGTCTCTCAAAAATGCCGGGACAAGCACATTCTACAATAATACGACCATCAACACAAACACATTTTCGACTTTGTACCTGAAGTTGATTTTGCGCCATAGACAAGCTCATTTAATGACGCATCTTTGTGCTTTAAAGTAAAAAAAAAAAAAAAAAAAAAAAAAAAAAAAAAAAATGGTTTGGGTTCTTGTTGAGAAAAGACACTCGCTCTTTCTCGTCATAATGAGTTTAGAGTTTAACAATTGTCAATAAATTGGTACTTTTGTAACAACTTGTTTAGCAGAATGAAAAGATGAACAGTTTGTTTATTAGTGTATGGGATTGTCTATCTAGAAGTCATTATTATTAATATCGCAGGATGGTGATCCACCATATGATTGATGATAAGATTCAATGTGACCACCATTTAAGCGACACCATAGGTCCAATAGATCTTCAATGAATGAGTTCCTATAGTCAAAATAACAAGTAGTACACTTTTGTTGGTTTCTCAAACAGTTATCATATATGGCTGCACTATCCAATGAGCATATCATTTCAATGCCTCGTATAGGGCAATGAAGACCTTCAAATGGTATACAGTACTTGTAAAACTGAGCCGCACAACGACTAATAGCAATAGCAAAAACCAATGAAATGCCGGCAATAGTTGAAAACTGCATGTTTTTATAGGTTAAATAGTTTAGAGTAAGAGAAAAAAGATATTTTTTGTCTCTTAAATATGTATTTTTTCTTCTTCAAAAGTTGAATTGCAGAGTTATATGTTTCATATAGACCTTACTACCACAAAAACAGCTCTCGAAGATAAAATGACTTTCAAAGGAGGTGTAATTACTGTCTGTCTAACAAAAAGCCTTGAATTGATTATACACAAGGAATGTAGGGTTACTACTATTAAAAGGAAAAATAGGTCAAATCAAACTTATTTATTGAGTAGTTTTCGAAAAGACATATATACACTGATTGAACGTCCACTACGCATATACTAAGTGGAAAGTCCTAATACTAATGGTCTGTGTAAGGAGTAAACTCATCTTTAATGGCCCTTTGCCATAATACTCATTAAACTAGAAAGAAGGTGCAAGCCAGCCATTATATTTTTAATCGGTGCTTTTTCAGTTGACATGTGTAGTTAGAAATAACCGCATAACATCATCAAAGATCACAAACTCTGAAATTTTATTAAGTAAAACATATAGTATATATCTTATTCAAATGCTTGACAAACGATGAATCGTTGGAAATTGGTGAGAACTACACGTAGAAAAAATAAATCCAGTTAAAGAATTAGTAGGTCTGTAGCTTCTGCTCTTTTCAATAAACCTATTATTGATTATGTTTTATAATAAGCTGGTGTTTGACTGATAGAAATTGTAAAAAGTATATTTATTATTGTATAGGATTATCTACCTAGACGAAATTGTTATTAACGTCGCAAAATTGTGGTTCATAATATGGTTCTTTAGAGGTTAGAATTCTACCACGAATTGAGTCACACCATTTCTCTAATTCGTCTTCAATGAATGTATCTCGATATCTAAGATAACAAGCTGTGCAGTCTTGGTTACCAAAGCAATTTTTGGGTATGCATTCGTCATACATTGAGCATATGTGCTCAATACCTCGGATAGGACAAGGGTCTCCAGGAATCATACAGTAGCTGTAAGACCAAGCGGCACAACTGTTAATAGCAATGGCAACAACCAACGAAGCGCCAGTAATAATGGAAACCTTCATGTTTTTGTATGCTATAATGATACGTAAATAGTTTAGAATAAGAGGGAAAAAAAATGCAATCCATTTCTTATATATATCTTTTCTTCAAAAGTTAAATTGCATTGCATTATACCTCGAATAGATTTTTCTATTACAGGAACAGCTCTCGAAGATAAAATGACTTTCAAAGGAGGTATAATCACTGTCTGTTTAACATAAAGCCTTGAATTGATTATACATAAAAAAAAATGCAAAACCACTACTATTAAAAGGAAAAGTAGGTCAAATCAAACTTATGTATTGAATGGTTTTCAAAAGGACATGCATATGCTGCTTGAACGTCCATTACGTATATAATAAACAGGTAGATTTAATAAATATTCTGGGAGTAAATTCATTCTCAATGGTCTTTTGCTAATTATTAGATGTATAGTCAGTGAATAATCCGTTAAATGCTTCTTGCCATAGTACTTTCTATACTAGAAACAAAATATAAGCTAACTATAGTATTATTGATCTGCACTTTTCAGTTAATATGCGTAATTAAAAGAAATACCCACATAACGTCAAGACCACAAGCCCTGAAACTTTATTAAAATAAAACATAACATAGACTAATGTGCCCAAAGGATGATCAAGTGCATACATGATCATTTCCATCACCACATAGCCTACTGCCCCGTCCAGCGATAGAAAAATAGTATGGATAAGAAACTAAGAATCTAAAGGATGAGAACAATATACAATCAATGATTAGACAGTGTTTTTCGAATATGTTTATGAAAGTAACTAGTAAACAAAATAAAAAAGATAAAAAGTTAGTGCCATGAAATGCGAATGAAATGCTCTCATTTGAAGTGAATGCGTATGGGTGCAATCAAGGACTCTGATAAATAGTATATCTATAAGGTTTGCTTAATATCTCATCTTATGCCGCTATAAATGAGTAACCATTATGCGTTAAAGTATCTTGTCTACCAATATGATACACTATATATTATATCTATAATATAACAAAATCGTTATCCTTTTTGATAGAGCTTTTATTCCAAAAAAAGCTATCAGAGTAGACATTTTCATTCTTAAGTATACCATATCTTTGATCAGCCATTGAATAGATAACTTTTTTTTTTGTATTCTGTCAGTTCTATAACTAGCATTGCTTCCTTTAACAGCATATAGACATCAAATAAAGATATAACGATATTGATTATTCTCTTGATTCTAAAATACTATCTCTACTATTCTCTTCCATCTCGCTTCTAACCATAAATCCCTCGAATTATAAACTTATAACTAAATTAACATAGAAGTGCGGAATCGTTTTGATTTCCTAGACATTTATATAATAATTCAAAATTATTATAATGGAAATACCTGCAATACAACTCCCATACTGTGATATTCTTACTTTCTTAACCAAGGTTACTTAATTGTTGATTTACCAAATCTATATTATTCTCAATTTAGTTCAACTTTTATCAGTTTTAACTGAGAACTTGGAATGTTGGTATGTATTCTTTGGTTGATATACTACGATCTCAATGTTAGGATACCCAGGATTTCGAAATCTGAGCTTAAACAAATCTCAGCCTAGAAATTGAAAAATGGCACAATCTGACACACGCGATCTCATCCGATCTCGATCCAATATCGCATTTGATGTATAGTCTTTGCTTAAGGCTAGTTGCCGTATCTAGTAAGGCTTCGGCCGACACTATTACTATCTGTTATATAAATTGTCTTTTTGCTAATTTATTCGTTAATGGCCTTCATTAGGCTAATAAAAACTTCAACTATTTTCGATGGGACGATATTAGAGAGTAAATCCTTTCCCCTCTTTTTTTTTTTTTTTTTTTTTTTTTTTTTTTTTTTAGCGCAAGTCAACTACGAACTAACGATCTGTGCTATCAAATCTTAGCAGCTATCACGACAAAGATGATTTGAGTAGGTTGGGGTCCAGTACAAAGAAGCACCTGAATTTCAATTCTCACACAAAGTCCTATTTTTTTTTTAATTATAGTAATCTGTTGGGTTGCACCAGCTGTTTTCTTTCTCAATTACTTACAAGAATAAAAGCCTACATTATGGCTCAAGTACCGTCTTCACCCACCCGCTCTTCATCCAACTCTTCCAATCATGTTCCAGGACCTACACTTAGTACCGATGTCGACGATCCCTCTCATCCTCTTTATCATCATCGTCGTATTGTAACTGATTTCGATTATGGAGATATCCTTGGTGAAGGTTCTTACTCGACTGTAAAATATCTACTCTGTATATCACTCCTATCCTATATTGATCTCCTTTTTATTTTACTTGATAGGTTCTTATAGGACGAGATAAGCGCTCTGGAAAACAATATGCTGTGAAACGACTCGATAAAGCCCATATTGTGAAAAACAATAAAGTAAAATATGTCATGATTGAACGAGACGCGCTTAGCCGAATGAACCACCCAGGCATTGTCAAGCTGTACTGGACGTTTAAAGACAACCGAAGCTTATGTAAGTTCCTTGAAATATGTCAGTTCCTCGATCTGATTGGTTATGTAATATAGATTTTGTATTGGATTTAGCGAGAAACGGTGAATTATACACGTATATTAGAAGAGTAACTAATACCATAAGGGAAAAAAAAAGAATCGAGTTGCTGAAACGATTTTATAGTTAGCACCGTTTGATTTGGATACAGCAAGGTTTTATGCAGCCGAGATTCTATTAGCAATTGAACATATTCACAACCGAGGCGTGATTCATAGGTAACAAAACACAAAACCTGCATCTATACGGATTTTCTAACTATAGCTCGATTTAGAGATATAAAGCCTGAAAAGTAAAAGCTAAAAGACATGAACTTTTTCATATTACTAACGCAGTTGAACGATAGTATCTTACTAGATGATAATCTGCATATCAAAGTGACAGATTTTGGCTCTGCTAAAATTATTCAGGAAGCTGATAACAACGTACCTGATAGTGGTGAAGCTGGCTCAAGATCCTTTGTAGGCACAGCAGAATATGTGTCTCCAGAACTACTTCGCAGCGATGTGGTATCTAAAGAGTAACGTACTTGTTGATCTCTCGTAACACAACCTAACATTTAGTTTCTCTCTCTCTCTTTTTTTAGAGCTGATCTTTGGGCTTTTGGGTGCGTGATATATCAAATGTTATCAGGAAAATCACCATTCAAAGCAGCAACTGATTATCTCATATTTCAAAAGATCAAGAACCTTGAATACACGATACCCCAAGACTTTCCTCCCGTCGGCAAAGATATTGTGGAACGACTGTTGGTATCAGATCCTGAAAAACGACTGGGATCAGGCGATATCCAAGCCATCAAAGAGCATGCATTCTTTGAAGGCATTGATTGGGAAAACATTTTTTCATCGAACGCGCCTCCATTAAGAGAACGATTAGAGAAAGAAGCCAAGGCACATCCAGTTATACCACCCACCTTTGGCTTTGAACAAAGTGAGGGAGAAGAAGAAGAAGACATGTGGTTTGGTCAGAACGCCCCTCTTGCTGCAGCTGCACCGACCCAAGTACCTTATCAAAACCCTTTTAATGACCATATACATAGCGTTCAAGAACAAGTCCCTCCACAAGTCGCCTTTGACACACCTACTTGTTCATCGACAGCTTCAGCCCAGGATGCAGCAGATCGACATAAATCACATACCAGTCGTCATTCATCAGGCCTAAAGGACGACAACATGAAAAGAGCCAGTCAACTAAGTAGTGTAGCTTCCTCTGCACATAGTATTCCCGAGAGATCGAATGGACAGCCTCATCCATTATGGTAAATTCCCAATCAAATCCTTTTTTTGTACTTGTTTTAATAAAAAAAAAAACCTACTACTTAAAGGATCCCTCACTTGTATCCCGATGAATCCGTCATCAAATCAGGCCGAGTGACACGTAAAAGAGGCTTCATAACGAAAAAGAGAAACTTGATCTTGACAAATAGACCAAGACTGCTGTATTTAGACGAAGGCTCTGAAAAGAACAAGCTAGATGGTAATTTGAGGTGTGAAATACCTTGGACCTCGGAGTTGTTACCTGAACTCAAAGGCAAATCGACATTTTGTATTCATACTGTACGTATGCGCTTTGATAGATAAGACCAATGAACTAACTGTTTCTCTTATGATCGCATAGCCTGAAAAATCGTATACATTCGAAGACCGTAAGCATGCTCAGGAATGGGTTAATACCATCAATTCTATGCTAGTAGATTCATTCGGTGTAGCAGCTTGATTTATTTACAATAATAAACATTTTATTTTGTTTTTTTGTATGTAATGATGATAATAACAATATAGTAGATTATATATAAGTAAAATATATGAAATAGTAAGTCTATTATGTAAATAAAAAAAAAAAATAAAAAAAATAAAAAAAAGAAGAGAGTATGTACGTTATTAAAGACATTTCTATACAAATTATAGATATTAAGTTCTAAAAGAGAAGAGAAAGGATAATAGTTATAGTGGGGGGATAAATATATAAAGATAAAGCTATTGCTTTGGTTTGTATGTATACGCTTTTTTTTGGGGGATTTTCTCGCCTTTATCATCTCTTTTTTTTTTTTTTTTTTCTGCTATACATTAGATATCAATACCAGGTGGAGGTCTCGATCCTTTGCTTTCTTGATCATTAGAAGGAGGTTGACGGCGCGGATCGTAACCTGACGAACCACTATTACTAGAAACTCCATAATTATCCAACATACTCTGAACTACTAGAGGGTTAATAGTTAGAAATACGTTTCACGAGCAGGTTAGGCTATCCTACCATTCATTTCATCGCTACTGCTTGCAAAAAACTGCTGTTGCTGTTGCTGCTGCTGCTGTTGCTGTTGATGGTCATGCTTTGGAGGCGTATTACGAGGAACAAATCCACCACCAGGGTTAGTTTGTGTATAATTACCAAGATGGCTAAAAGGTTGATTGGCTTGGAACGAAGGCGAAGTCTGGAAAGGAGGACGGCCTGTATTGAAATGCGATTCAAGCATAGGCTCAGGCATCGATTGGCTGGATTTAAGAGATCCAGTAGTAGTACTAGTAGGCGATGGATCATTGTATGGATTAAAATCAGTAGTTGTGCTGGCAGGCATATGCATTGGAGGATAGAATACACCAGCTGTATTCTCATTAAATCTCTATTGAAACAGTTAGATCCAGTTTCCCATCTGCTTTACAAACTTACTCTCATATCACTTGGTGCATTGGCATAGTTGCCTGTTATGTTTCTACGTGTGCTAGAAGGTGGGCTGGTCATGGCAGCGGGTGCAAATGCTGCAGATCGACGATTAGGTATCTGAGTAGGCGTAGACCAGATATCTGTTGTAGGTGCGGTGGGCATTGCTTGAGGAAATCCAAAATTAGAACCACCAGGTGGCATGCTCATACGCTGGTAACGGTAGTTGGAAATGACTGCTCGTTCTTGGTCAGTCAGATCCATAGGAGCATCAAAAATGGCACGTATATTGCTATCACTTCCATTGGATTGTACGGACGTGGAGGTAGAAGGCGCTGGTTGCTGCTGCATATTCAACGGAGTCCAACCGCTATCATCAGTCGTATTTTGGAAATTGAAAAACTGATAAGCCTGTGGAGAAGTCGTGTTATTGCCGCTGGTAAGATTGTTATTACCAGATGATGTATAGATTGTATCATTGGATGAACGCATCATGGAAACAGAAGAAGTACCACCGAGAATAGGTGGAGATGTATGCTTCAAAAGCGAGGAAGAGTCTAACAAGCTGGTACTGCTACTGGCGCTCAAATTGCTCTTCTTTGTTGACAATGACTGTTTCTTCTCTACTACAGCGAACAACGCATCAGCAGTTGTGTTATCATCCAACGCAACATGCTGGCTCTGAAGGAAATCAATGACTCTACTCAAAGCACCGTGTAGCGCAGTCATGATCTTGTCCTTGGTCATGTTTAATCGAATAAAACCACCTCGGTCCTTTAGAAAGCGCGTTTCTACAAAGACATTGTCTTGACGAAGAGCTTGGACCACCTGCTCTTGGAACAATTCAGAATCAACAGCTTCAGTAAAAGAAGAAGTAGGAGGAACATGCAAATCGTATGCTTCGGGCACGATGCTTTCCATCATTTTGAAGGCCAAGCCCATATGAGCTTCAGGACCAAGCAATTCGACAGTGTTACTGGCTAATTCAGCATCAGGCCAGAGTACCTGCGTGTTGGTCTTCTTGATCAATTCTTCAGCAATAAAAGTATCTTGATATTCATGAATCATATCTCGATGAAATCCAAAAGGGATCTCAATGGTTTCAATTACATAGTCGCGGTCTTTTGGGTGGATCAATTCCATGACGGCGTGTCTCAAGTTATCGAGGTTGATCTGATTCTTCATTGGTGTACGAGCCACGACATTATCTTCATTGTTGTAATATCCACCTAAAGAAGCAAACTCTTCAGTATTGGAAAACTTGACATAGACGCCGTATTTTTTCATGATGCGCTGAATGTTCTTGCCACCAACACCAATAATGCGTTTATGATAGGACTCAGGTACATAGAATGAAATTTCGGCAGGCAATTCTTCTTGAAGCAATGTCAATCCATCCAAAGCTTTAGTGAAACTGGTGCTTTCTACTTCGATAATAAAGTTATAGTCGTTGATGAAAGGCATAAATCGAATTTTAGCGCCAGAGGTCTTCATGATCTTGTTGATTTTGCCGTTCTTTTTTCCAGATATAAAGTCGCGTTGATCATTGGAAGATTCGACTCGAAAGATGGTGTATTGATGAAATACTTGAAGAAATTGCATTTCTTGCAGTCTTTGGTACACGTTTCGAATAGCGCGTTCCGCACCCAGTACTTCAATACAGCCAGGATCTGTCTTGTAAATGACATCCGAGCCAGATACTTGAGATAGCTGAGAAACAAGGCTAGATAAATTTGAAGTAGAATCAAAGAACGTATGAGCACCGGCTGAATCATAAATGGCACCGTCGTGATTATTAAAGTAAAAGCAAGCTTCGTATATATTGCAAGCTTGAAAGTTCAAAGCACGAAGAGTGCGTTCAGCATTTACTCTGTTTTCTGCATAGACAGTAACGCGATTATCTCCAGAGCCAATGGGTGGAAATTCAATATAAGCGCCTATTTGTATGTTAGTGTTTGTTTACTGAATATAGACGCATTTACCATTATCGTGCATTATTTTACGCAATTCATCGCGTCTATGTAATAAGAGCCAATCCATTTTTCTTGCATAAAGCGCAGTATCTTTGTGATACATTGATTTTGCCTGTCAAAACTCAATTTGAGTGTTTTTGGTAAGGTAAACAATAACAAACCTACTTTTTGAACTGCTAACTTATTCAGCATATCTTTTACTCGTGAAACATGATTGGCTTCACCCGTGATATAGATGGCTGGAATATCTTCGTCATTATTAGTATTAGTAGTAGTTGTATCATTATTAGTTGTATCATGTTGAGTATGAGGTGTATTCGCAAAAGGCGAAGGGAAATAAATGTTGGTTGAAGTTTCTTCAATAATTGGTAATAATCCAGCTCGCTTTCTACCACAAATCAGATATTGAAGTTTGAGAGGTATTCGAACAATTTCAGTTTTGAAGGATTTCTATAGGACCGTTAATCGGAGTTTGATTTCCGAGACTTGTTTTCCTTACCATTACTTCATCCATCACCACGAGAACGCGCACACGACATTGTTCTACCTGTACAGGAAGACCGACGATCTCGATTTTGGCGGTATTGTCTGAAATGAGAGAAGAAACGCCGAGCTTTTCGGGGACAATGGTGATCTTGGTGCCAAGTTCTTTTTCTAGATTCTCGAAATGATTCGCCAACAATGATAGTTTAGAAGTTGGAGGCATCTTGAATGATAACTTGATCTATTTTAAAAAAAAAATAATGGTGATAAAGTCAGTAAAGATACGATGATACATGATGAGAGCGCACCTCGAGTGGACACTGAGCAAGTAAATCGCCACGCGCTTCCATTAAAGCTTGGGCGGGGCCGGTCAACGAAAGATTATACTCTGGATTGGAAAGCTGCTTTGTTGATTTGGAAACGACGGATATTTGACAGCCTCTTTCTGTCATTATTTTCTGACATGTCTCTTTCAAGTCTGATAGGATTGTAGCTTCATCAAATAGATATTGGGTGTATTGACCCGAGACGGGTGGTGCGTAGCAAAATGACAGCGCAGCCATATAATAATGTGTCGCGTTTGTAAGAAGAAAGAAGAAAAAGAAAATTTTTAAAACATGCGAAGGAGAGTTTAACTAAAAAAAAAAATTGAGAAAAAAAAGAGGCTCGGTTGGTGAGAAACATAGTGAATAAGAGTAAATCACATCTATTCAAACACTCTTGCGACGTTCTTTGAAATAAATGGTACATGTCCAATCAGTCAGTAGCCCAATTCCCGACTACGTCTTTATGTTCATCCTTTTTTCTCTCACTACTATCCAATTCAACACAAAAAGTGCACAACTATCAAATTAACGTCCATTGGTCATGTTTGAGACGACGTCACCTCGCGTGTACAAGCCCTGATCCGATATATAACAGAATGACACTTTTACCGCGTAAAAATTGAAAAATGTATCCGAACAAACAAACTGTCACAAAAAGTATACTTTTACCGAGGTTAAATCTAAAACGAATCATGAACCCGAGCAAGGAAGCGCGTTACGGACCCTCAAATCAAAAAAGATATATATACTATATCCAGACCCTTTGCCGCAGTGAACTCAGCGCGTAAAAAACTGCTGATATCCGACATTTCTCCAAACTTTCTAAATCAAGTCTGTAACACAGGTCTGATCAAATAGTGACACCTCAAAAAGAACAATGTAACCAATGAGTAAGGTTACATATTTTATATATGTACTTCATAGCGTCATAGTGTGTTGGAACAACATTCATCCCATGCGTTCTATTATCAACCACTCCGAACATTAGTCGTTTTGATGCTTGGCTCCGAAAAGTAAAAATAGTTTAGCAGTAAGATGTAATATCGCAACATTTGCTCGGACAAACCACTGCTTATTCGCGTATGAGCCACCTAAACAATGCTTTGCTAGAATATAGATCTACGAGACAAATCGCTAGATTGATCAAGATTTTAAACAAACATTCGTTTTTTAAAAAAAAAAGACATTGTACAGATCAAAAAGTAATCAAGTTAATCAAAGGATTGCTAGTTGCAGTAGCTCATTTTAAACATGAACTACTAACCAGATGCGCCATTAGATCATTGCATGCGTCAAAATGTGCTGCTCCAAATTTCTAGGCTGGACAAAAAATCTGTGGAAATTTGAAACCATAAAATGTGAACATGCTTCTTGGTGCTTTGTAATTTTCATGTAACCTGTATGTAGGGAGATGAATTGGAGAGGACAGTATTGGCAAATAAATTCAACTATTGACGGCCAATAAAACTCGTTTCACTTTTGGCGTTCGAGCTCTATATCAATTTCATGGTTAATTATGAGTAAATAGAGTATATTAATTGTACTTTAGTGCACGAAGCTTCTATAAATGTAAAGACTCATTCTGAGTATGGATTGCTTATCAGAAGCGACATTTGACCAGAATCGATCGAGAGATCGGTTGATTATTAGATCTAATTCAAAAATTTTAAAAATTTTACCGTGAATGGGAGCAGCCAGTATAAACAAGATAGTACTTTAGAATTTTTTTTTAATAAAAAATAGTGAAGAGGGTGTGAAACTATTTTGAATAGGGCAGGCATGCTTTTTCGTAATGTTTATAATGCACTACTGGATTGCATAATTATAAAATAAAATAAAATAAAATAAAAAATAAAAAAAGGCAACTCATTAGAAAAAATGTACTTTATGCTATATATTACCTGAAATTCAAAGCTTGTTATCAGATAGTTGGTGATTTAACTAAGATTGTATACTTTCATGGATGTCTTCTACTGAGGACACCATAATTCAGTGGCCGCAATTCAAATGAAACAGGTGTACTAAGTTATTAGCGACTGAACTGATGTAATAACGTCAACTTGGAGCTGTTATAGACACTAGATGCATACTTGATTAAATTACTAAAACTAACGCTGTCCTATCAATTGAATCGTAATTATGAAAAAAAAATTATGCATAAGAGTATATTCAAGCCATGTCTTCATTAACAAAGCACAATAAAAGTGCTTGTTGTCGTATTTAATATATAACTTGACTAAACAAACGCCTTAGTAGATTAAATTGCAATTAAAATGTAGTTTTAGTAGTTTTCCAAGCAAAAGAATAAAAAGTAGGTTCACGTTAAACAGTAAACTCTAATTTAAGAGATAGGCTTGCTAGCTATTGACAAAATACAAGTTATCTAGTAACTATATCAGCCATACATATGACTACCTAGTAACTGAACGAATAACAAATAGAAGCAACCCAATTACCTCATACGTGTAGTCACAGATTACTTGGAGTCATCATCAGAAAGAACCTGTCAATTTTTTTTTTTTTTTTTTTTTTTTTTTTTTTTACTAAGCATTCCTTTTGATTTATCGGATGCCGTTTGAATCATTTTATTTAGATAGCACAAAGGCTGCACCAGCCCCCCCCCCCTATTTGCCAGGAGGAAGAGGGGGTATGCAAAAATACATCTTATTGGTCTAAAAAAAAGCAAACTAGTTTTGTAGCTAAAACTAATTACTCCGAGAATCTTCTGGTACCTTTCTACAGGATGACCTAAGGCGTGATCCTCAGATAGATAGCTAGATATATATATATATATACGTCGAGCTGACCAATCTTGGTCTTTGGTTATATACGTGTAACCAAATGAATTCATCAACTAATCTGCGCATTGTTATTGTGCAACTGGCCATAGATGACCAATCAAATCCGCAGAGAAAGATCAAGAATCTTGTGGAAAGAAAAATTTTTATTTCAATTAACGCCTAGTGGGTTTAAAGGAGAAAAAGCTAGAACTTGGACCAAATTGAACCTTCTCTCTTTTAGTATTTACAATAATTAGTAGAAATCATGGTTAGAGAAACAAAGTTTTACGATGTCTTGGGTGTCAGTCCTGATGCTTCCGAAAGTGAGCTTAAGAAGAGTTACAGAAAGTTGGCTTTGAAATATCACCCTGATAAGGTACATTAAGCTCATCTTGCAATGGATAATCTAAGCTAATATACTCATCTAGAATCCTGAAGCCGGTGACAAATTCAAGGAGATCTCTCATGCTTATGAAATTCTTTCTGATCCCGAAAGACGTCAAATGTATGACCAATATGGTGAGGAGGGATTAAATGGTGGACCTGGTGGTATGGGTGGTATGGATGCCGAAGATCTCTTTTCTCAGCTCTTTGGTGGTGGTTTCGGTGGTGGAGGTCGCAGAGGCCCTCAAGGTCCTCGTCGTGGTAAAGATATGGTCCACGCTCTTAAAGTGAGTCTTGAAGATCTCTACAACGGCAAGACCAGTAAGCTTGCTTTGCAAAAACACATTCTCTGTCCCAAGTGTGAAGGCAGAGGCGGTAAAGAAGGTTCTGTACATAAATGTAAGACCTGTAATGGTCAAGGTATTCGTTTAGTCACCCGTCAAATGGGTCCTATGATTCAACAAATGCAACAAACTGTAAGTCTAAACAATGGGCCACGATGAATTGAAACTAATAGATATATACATACATAGTGTGCACCATGTCAAGGTACTGGTGAAGTCATTGATGAGAAAGATCGCTGTCAAGGATGTGGCGGTAAGAAGGTTGTTGGTGAAAAGAAGATTCTCGAAGTCTTTATCGATAAGGGCATGCGTGATGGACAAAAGATTACATTCAGCGGTGAAGGTGACCAAGCTCCCAATATCATTCCTGGTGATATCATTATTGTTATTGATGAGAAGCCTCATCCCCACTTCAAGCGTCAAGGAGATGATTTGGTCTTTGAAGCAAAGATCGATTTATTGACTGCTCTTGCTGGTGGTAAATTTGCTATACCCCATCTTGACGATCGTGTTCTTATGGTGAATATCTTGCCTGGTGAAGCCATTAAGCCTAATGACTTGAAGGTCATTCCTAATGAAGGTATGCCTGCTTACCGTACTCACACTCATGGTCATCTCTTTGTCAAATTTACCATTGATTTCCCTGAACCTAACTGGACTACTCCCGAGAACATTGCTGCCCTTGAAAGTATCTTACCTCCTCGCCCAGCACTGCCTTCCTTCGGTGATAAACACATTGATGATGTTGTTATGGCTGATTCTGACCAATACCAAAGAAGCTCAAGACAAGGTGCAGGTGCTGCTCACGCTCATGATGGATATGAAGATGAAGATGATCACCATGGTGCTGGCCCCGGTGTTCAATGTGCTCAACAATAGATTTTATTATTATGTATAAAAAAAAGTAGAAAACGATATGATGCGATAGCAAAGGAAATAAATAGCATGCAGTACCTTCATTGTGATTTTGTATTGAACGATTAGCCTTGAAACGGTACATGATCTTTGTTGTTTGCCATTTTTTCTTTCTTTTCATGTTCAGTAGTACAGGACGCGTTCCTTACACATCATAGCATACTAGATGAGCTTATGCGACTTGGAAATACTTTGAAAGTCTAATAAGAAATCTAAGGAGAGATGCTTTTACTATTCAATACAGCAGCTCATTCTGAGTATGGTATGCTCATTGGATGTGGCATTTGACCATAATCATCTGAGAGATTTATCGATCCATTCAATCAAGCCCAATATTAAATGTATATAATTTACATTTTATCCCTAAAATATAGTATACTCTTATAGGATTCAGTTAAATTATAATTCCATGTAAAGGATACAGCAGTTCATACTGAGTATGAACTACTAATTAATTGTGTCATTAAACCAAAATCAATCGAAAAATTTACCAAGGTTGGAAATGAACAATCCTGAAGAGATCGTAATGGTATCACCTTGGGCATAGATTTTTTTTTTAAAAGCGTCGCATTCTTTCTTAGAATGCGAAAATGGATTATTGAGAGTTATTTTAATAATTTCGTAACCTTAGTATACTTGAAAATATGCAGCTGCATTTTTTCCGTAGATTTTAATTGTATACAAAACGCTTGCAGTTATGGTCGCATTTGTATATCATCAAAGACCATAATGAATCTTTTTTTGCTTGCAAAAAAAAAAAAAAAAAAAAAAAGGAAGCAGAGTAAATTCCCGACAGCCAATCAAAACGACCCATTAACTGCGCGTTATTTGATCAACTGTAACTTGTTTCTGCGCATTACAAAAGACAAATAGGCTCCATCCAACCTCATCCTATTAGCATACATTCGCTTAAAAAAAACGACTCGTTTATTTAATATTTTAAGAGAGTTCAGCAGCCTTTTGATACAAACTAGAAACAACCTTGTCAACTTGTTTCAAAGTTTCAATAGCAGCTTCATAAGTCTTGTCTTCTTCAGGTTCTTCGAATACAATTAAGCAGCCAGCACCTTGATCGAGAATACCGTGAAACTTTTTATCCAAAATCATTTGTGATAACTTGGCTTCGACTTGTTGTGTAGGTAACTTGACCATGTCGGCAATATGGCTGATTTCAACGCGGGAGAAAGGTTCAATGATACGAACCAAGTTTTGCTCCAAAAGAGTATCGTATAATGCTGCAAGTTGAGTACGAATAATAGGGTCATTGTTCAATTCGTTTGTATAGGTGGCTAAAGCTGTTTCAAACTCTTGCAAGTTTCTATTCTTGTGAGCATGAGCTACTGCTTTCATGGCTTCAATCTCTACACCGGCATATCTCAATGCAACCTTTCCGCCAATGATAGAATGAACATCCTCTGTCTAGAATACAGTTAAATACACATCCCTAGTAATGTCACTCTCCTATAATTACCAAATTTAACATGATTTTACACAACAACATGTACTTTAACGCCAAAATAGCCTTGGAATCTTCTTGACTCGAGAAACCTTCAAAGGTTTCAAAAAAGTAGGAGTATGCAGTCTTGTAATCCTTTTCTTCGGCATGAAGAATACCAGACTGCATATCCAAAGCAGCTTGTAATAAAGGTGGGCAGTAGATGGAATTGGCAGAAGTACGAGCAGATGTCAAAGCAGCTCTGGCCTTGGGAAGATTTCTCAAAGCATGACAAACGCGACTCTCCAATAATTGAACTTCAACCAATACCATTTTATCATCCAAACGCTTCAATTCCTTCAAGAGCACAGAGATCAAACTCAAGGACTCGTGGTACATCTTATTATCCAAATAAAGTGCAACTAGACGCGTTTCGAGTGCTTGCTTTAAAAAGAGACGCTTCTCTTGCACACACCATTCAATGTTTTCTTTACAAAGTTCAATCTGAAGAGGAAGGCAGTTGGGAATGTCACCAAAGTAATCAATAAGCGAACGAGCTACAAATGAAAGAATTAGTATATGTTGATCGCCCTCAAAAACATTGTGAAATATTACTCAGTTTAGCTGTCTTTGCTTTGGCAATGGTCAACATAAATGGACGAGAAGAACGAATCAACTGTGCAAGTTCCTGGGAAAGACTATAGGTATATAAAAAAAAACAAGTTGTTTAGTTTGTTGCTTATGATGAAACGCGTTTTTGGATAATTACTGAAGATCTCTGTAAAGCTGGCCTAATTGCGAAAGGGCATATTCTTGTTCTTTTAAGGTCTCTTCAGTTTTAGACGTATCGGCCAGAATGTTCTTATAAGAAGAAATAGCCTCTTCAAGCTTTTTAGCTTCTTTTAGTTCATCGGCTTGTTGTAATCTGTTTGTTGAGGCAGGTTTAATTGAGGTAGTAACCATAATTGTATGCAACTTTTTGTTATAAAGAAGAAAAGGTATTGTACCTAACCAAACGCTGATACGTCAAGATTTGTTCGGTTCTAATTACACCATCCGAAAAAAAACAAAACAAAATGATTACGCGTTCACAGTCACGGAGTTGCAATCTGGTTCAGGCAGTGACGCTACCCAAACTTTGCTACTGAACTCGAGCCAAAAAGTTAATGCTGTACGCGTGTGCACGTATTCTTTTTCTTTACAAATAACCATATTAACATGTCTGCACTCATTGATGACAATCAAGTCCCCAAGATCCCTGATCTTTCTCTTGCTGTAATACCTAGTTATCCTGATCTATCTCAGCTACAAATATTAAACCTATTTCTTTCCAATAGCACCACCGTTTCATTATTAGTCAAGGTCCTGTCGAATTGAAGGAAGATGCCAAAAGTCAATTGTTCAAAGTTATCCAAGAAACAGTATGTGAGCAAGTTTTGAATTGACGCGAAACTTGAATTAATGTGGTATATAGATATGGCGCCTTTCTACAAGATTATGGTAGAAGAGCTCAAGGCACCTTTTGATCAAACTTTATATGACGCCATGGTTGCAAAGAATGAACAAGAGTTAAAAAAGTTTGACGATAAGGCAGTTGATGCAGAACAAAATCAGGGTGAAACCGAAATTAATGAAGCATTCTTGTCCAAAGCTGATTATTATGCCAAGATTGGTGATAAAGTAAGCCAATGGTGTCATGTAGTATTGAAAACAAATGGCTAATAGCAAAAATAGGAAAACGCTTTAGCAGCCTATGAGACTTTATTAAAGAGATCCATTACCTTGGGTACACGTATCGATATTGTATTCACCTTTGTTCGTATTGGCTTCTTTTTTGGTGACAACAGTCTAGTACGTCCTAATATTGAAAAGCTTCGAGAATTGATCGAGCAAGGTGGTGATTGGGATCGTCGTAACAGATTAAAGGTGTACGAGGGTGTTTACCTTATGTCCATTCGTGATTTCAAGGGCGCTGCTTCCTTGTTTTTGGATACATTAAGTACCTTTACCAGTACCGAGATTATGTCCTATCAAGATTTCGTCAAATATGCTGTCTTGACCAGTTTGATCAGTATGAAGCGCGTAGACATCAAGAAGAGAGTAAGTTGGTCGAGATATATGTACAAAGCAGTTTACTTATCATTACAAGTAGGTTTTAGATGCCCCTGAAATTTTGGAAGTCATTTCCGATATTCCTCATCTTGAAGATTTCATGGCAAGCTTGTATAACTGCAAATACGCTCAATTCTTCCGTTCATTAGCTGCTGTTGAGCAAACCCACTTGCGTACATCTCGTTATCTTTTACCTCATATGCGTTATTATATCCGCGAAATGCGTATCCAAGCTTATGCTCAACTGCTGGAAAGTTACAGATCTTTGACAGTTACAAGTATGGCTCAAGCTTTTGGCATGAGCGAACAATATATTGATCAGTAAGTGCTTGGCTATTCCAGATGAAATAGTCCTTCTAACTTGCTTTCTATAGGGACCTTTACAAGTTCATTGCAGCTGGACGTCTCAACTGTGTCATTGATAAAGTGAATGGTATCATTGAAACAAATAGACCAGATGCAAAGAACGCTCAGTATCAAGCTGTCATCAAACAGGGTGATGTCTTGTTGAATAGAGTGCAAAAGTTGAGCAGAGTCATTGATGTTTAATTTGAATAAAGAAAACAATTGGATTTACAAGTTTTGTACGCGCCTTTAATTCATGATTATTTTCTAACAAGCAGTTTTCATGCTTGATTTTTATCTGTAAAGCATGGAATGTTAAGTTCTGGTGCATAAAACTATTCAAAAAGACTCTTTCATTTCCAACATCTCTACATTTTTTTTTCCAATGATTCCAGTTTAACGTTGTAGCTGATAACCATTACATGTTCTTAATGAGTCATGATATCTAGTATAGAACCTTTGGCTCAATAGCATTGTAATCTATATATTATCTTCATCAATAGTGAACTGAATGTTAGAAGCATTTTATATAAATTTTTCAGTGAATCAAAGCTGAGATGTTGCATCTTGGTTCATGCTTCATGCTCAGAGTGAGCTGCTGCATTTACTAGAATCTCAGGAATACTCATAATGGCATGTATGCCTTATCTTTGATAGTAGTAGAGTGCTCTTATATTTATTTATTTATTTATTTTTTTTTTTTTTTTTTTTTTTTTTTTTTTTTGCTTGAATATATTTATACCACAGTACATAATGCAAGGAAAAGGCACATATTACACTTAAAAACCCAAAACCCAAAACCCATGATCTATTAGAGCCTGATCAGCTACTATGACATTTATCAAGTCAACAGTGAGAATTTCACATTTGTATACTAACGCATAATAATGATCAGTTGATATGAAACAGTAGACTAAATACCGTTTCAGATAAACAACCTAACAAGTTATCTGCGACGAGAGTTTCTCATTCACACTTTACATGTAGAACAAGACGAAAAGTCCAAGAACATACATGCATGTAGATGCTCCATCCCACATTTAATTATAAAATAGCTATTTATAATAATAATTATAAGTGTGTATCTCAGTAGATATACATTATGATAAGGTGATAAGGTGATAAAGTAAAAAGTAATATAACAAGAGATGGCATTGGCTAGATAATGATTTAGTTTTTAACAGCAGTGGCTGGTGTAGGTCTCGTCCAAATGGTTTCGTACAGAGGCTTGAGCAAGTCTGTTTGAGACAAGACCAATATGTTACGGATACGGTCCAGATGACTGATGTTTGGTTTAAACAGCTCTTGGCGGAACTTGTCAAACTCAGTTTGAGTAAAGTCATACATCACTTGTACAGTGGGGCCAAACTTAGCCTTGAAAGATTCCATTTGTTCCTGCAAAAGGGGCCATTGCTGTTGTTTCTGTTGAGTCATGGTGTTTGCTTGATCCAACACCCAGGAGCGCAGCATTTGCTTTATTTGCTTCTCTTCTTCCACAGTGGCTGATACTTTTTGAGAGATCTTCTTGGAGGCGCGAGTAGATAGTACATTGATCGCTCTTAACAAGCGATCTACACCGCGATCTTCAGAGACTTCCTCTCGGGGCTGTTGCTTTTCTTCTTCAGATGGAAAGTATTGGTCAATCAAAGATTCAAATTGGTCTGCGATATAATCCAGTCGAGGATTTACAACTGTGGATTTCTTTTCTCGAAAGTGCGAAACAGCTGTTTCAATGCGACCCTTGATTGGCTCAACCAGTTGGTCAGTAGGTGCGCTTATCATAGGAAACTGACGTTCAATCATATCCAACGACTTGTTGCCAATGGAATTAGCCCGAGAGAGAACTTTATTATCGCTAGGCAAGTAAGGTTGAGCTGAAGTCATCATGCCTCTTAGTTTGGTTTCAGCATAATCAAGTGCCTTTTGGCCCACTGTGTGCTGTCGCACCATGTTATGTGCTCCGTAGAAGCTGTCTTGTATGATGGGAATAGAAGCAAAACGCGAAAAAAAGTTGGTTGTGCCTGGGACTGGATCGATCATTATAACAGTAGGCTCTTCTGGTTTCTCTTTAGCCTTCATGTCTTGTTTTTTGAAGTCTTCTTCCTCCTCGTGGCCTATACTAAATCCAGAATCACCACCAGTGCTGTGGCCATCATCATCTATATCGTGTTTAGTACATTGTATATTATAAATGCAATTTTTTTTATTCTACCAGAGTGCGATAATTGAGGATCGTCGTGTTGGTTATCAATAGTCATTATTTTTCTTTTCGAAACAAGAAAGGGATGTATAAAACAGATGAAATGTATGTATACAAAGACAAAAAAAAAAGTTGAAAAGGAAAGAATGCACGCGTAGACAGGAAATGAGAGGACATTATTTATAACAGTGCACAATATTCATATGTTAGGCACTGTTATACAGTTACAGAATTCGACTATAAACTTATGAAACACACAGGGAAATGCTTTATTTGTTTTCCATTTCTCTTGCGTATTACATGCGTTCATGAAGTGAGTGCTGATAATTTGTAGGATCATTAATATCATGCTACGAAAAATATCTCCAGATCTTTCTAAAACTGCTTACAAAGATAGGTTTATAGAGTGCACATATGAATAATATGTAAGCGCACAAATGCCTTAGGTAAAATTTTCGTCACTAAACACAAAGTGAAACGCATAAACCACAAACTTTAGATGTAAATACATTATATCAGATGATCTACAACCCATTGCGTCTTGTCTTGTGCGAGTAAGATATTTATCCTAGGCAATCAATCCAAAAAATTCAATATGAATTGATATAAATGACAGGTTTTCTTTCTAATTTTTTATTGAAACTGCGTGTACTAGATGCAACAACTCACGTTGTGCAAGGAATATATGCCTTACAGATGTGCCATTACACCAAGCTCGGCAGGGAGATCTATAAAAGATGTTTTCAATCAATACCCAATGTGTATAATTTAATAGCAGCCTCTAAAATATAGCAGAATCCATATATTTCATTTAATTAATGGTTTTAATAGATGCAGCGCTTCAAGTTAAACATGTACCAGTCATGAAATGCGACATTCATCAGAAATCTAGCAAAAATTACTAAGCTCAAAGTCGGATGATAATATCTAAAAAAAAATCATAGGAGCATAGTATCTATATATTAAGATTAAGTTGCAATCATCAACTTCAACCAAAATTGGAATGTGACTCTTTTTCATTTTGGCTCTATGATTTTGTTTACTGGAATGAAATTGAAATACGACGATGATGATGTTGAGTGAACTAACTCTTAAACAGTAATTATTGTTCTAATGCAGTTACTCATATATAATCCATGTTACCATAAATAAAATAAAATGTCGGATTATATGGAGTTCACTCGATACTCAATTTAATTCTTCATACATGTTGTCAATAAGTATTTCAAGTAGTATTGCCCATTGCTTTGTCATGTAAAAGAAATTTAAACGTTCATTCTCCTTCAGCCAATAAAAATCGATGAAATTCCATATCATCGTTGATAGGTACCTTTCTACGGTATTAAAGTCATTCAGAAACATGAATTATAATGACACTTTGTTTCGAGAACCTCAAAGTATGTGCTGCTGGTTTCATCATCGAATAAAAGCAAAGAGGATGCTGGCCAAAACATGAAAGCTGCCGCAGAACAATCAGATTAAATGTAGCACAGCTATCCAAGGCTTAGTAAGTCATGCTAGCTCATCCATGCTTCTTTTTCCATTCTATACCACTTTCACTCATTGAAGAGCTTATCTTTCTATTTTTTTTTTTCTTTTTTTTTTGTAAAAACTTTCTATATTTTACTTTATTATTCTAAAAAGTTTCGTGTTTGTCACCCTTTACAATACAACGATTACAGGTTTGGTTTTGCGGCGCATGTTTCAATGAATTCCATTGGATAAACCGCTTACTGCGGTAGAAAAAAAAAAAAAAAGTTTAAGCTTAAGACCATGCCGTAATGATGATATCCAGCCGTATTCATCACTTTTCTTCCAGTTTTCTATTACTGCCAATATCAACCATGGAGCCTACCACTTCCACTGCCACTGCTAATACTACCACTACTATCACTCCTGCTTCTGCTACTGTTCAAGCCTCTCAATCGTCTTCCTCCGAAACAAACAAGAAGCGTAACAATCACCGTCGCCGTAACAATACCAACAAGAACAAAGCGCGTCCAGCTACCGAGGAAACATCTACATCGCAAACCACTAAGCAGCAGCCAAAGAAGAAAGAGCCCTTGAAAGGCTTCAAGAACCCCAAGCTGGAAGATCAAGACGATGAAGAAGCCGATGGCGAAGTTTGCTTTATTTGTACTCGACCCATCGACTATTACTCAGTCGCACCTTGCAATCATCGTACCTGTCACTTGTGTACTTTGAGACTGAGAGCGCTTTACAAGACCAAGAATTGCGCTTATTGCAAGGTAAAGCTCATATATCTTGTAGGTACATGTGTGTAACTAACCGATAATTCAGGCAGAAGCTACAAAGGTCATATTTACAAATGATAGCGAGAAGCTCTACGAGAATTACAAAAGAGACGATACCCCATTCTACGATAAGAAATATGGCATTCGTTTTGAAACACAAGAGATGTATAAAGATACCATGGTTCTGCTCCAACACAATTGTCCAGAGCCAGAGTGTGAAGAAGCTTTTGAAAGCTTGAGCGAATTGAAACGCCATGTTAAACAAGCCCACGATCGTTTATGCTGTGATTTATGCTTGAGGAACAAAAAGATCTTTTCGCACGAACATACGCTATATACCAATGGACAACTTCAAAAGCATCATCGTGAGGGAGACGGATCGTTCAATAAGGACGATGAGACGGGATTCACTGGGCATCCAGAGTGTGTGTTCTGTAGAACACGCTTTTACGGAGCCGATGAATTGTTTGAACACTGCAGAGACAAGCACGAGCAATGCCATCTCTGTGTAAGAAGAGGGATCCAACATCAGTATTACGCCAACTACGACAGTCTGGAAAAGCACTTTAAAAAAGAACATTTCTTGTGTCAGTATAAAGAATGCCTGGATAACAAGTTTGTCGTATTTGAATCCGACATTGATCTGAAAGCACACGAAGTAAAGGAGCATGGAAATACCCTTTCCCGGCAACAAAGGGCTAAGCAAAGTCGTGTCGAGGTCAACTTGAATTACTCTAGCAGTCAACAGCAGCAACAGCAGCGTAACAATAGTCGTGGCCGTCAAAGTAATATTGGCTTGTCTGCTGAAGATTTCCCTGATATCAATGGGTCAGTGAACACTTCAGCTCTATTATCATCGCGATTGGCGTCTACAAGTTTGTCAGAACAAGAACAATGGCCAACATTAGGAGAAGATATCAGTAATAGTGGGAGGTCATCTCCTGCTCAGTCTTCTTCAGCCAACGAATCGGATACAGGCATCGTCTCTCGTCATGCAGCTGCTCTGGACCGTGTGGCCGATGTTTTCAAAAATGTCGAAAAGGTGATCAAGTTTCGCCAACTAACCACGGGATTCACCAGCTTAAGTACGGATGCAGATACGTATGTCAATTCGATTTATGAACTTTGTGATAAAAACGCTGATTTAACCGCCAAAGTATTGACTGGGGCAAAGGATTTGGTGGACAACCGAACTCTTAGATCTGAAATGGTGCGTATATGGAACCACAAAAAGGAACCTGTAAGTTGCAGTGTGTTTAAATAGTAGGCAGGCATGCTAATTTTTTTTTTTTTCTTAAAAAAAAAGAAGGCTGGCTCTGGCAGTGACACACCTCGAGTATTGGAAATCAATCCTACATCCAACCAAAACAGAAGGTTACAAACAAAGAAGAAACCTGGTGTTTGGGATAAAGTAGCTTCTGCAGCTGTAGATGCTGGAGCTATCCGTCCATCCTTTCCACCAATACAGTCCAGGACACCATGGAGTGGGTCTTCGACTCCACGTACCAATTCAGAAAGTGATTTACAACAATTGTTCCCTGCTCTACCATCTTCAGCTGGTTCTATGAGTAGAAGAGCTGATATCAATGCCATGTTGAAAAAGACAAATAGAAACGCTTGGGCAGAAACTAGCAATGATTCTGAATATTCAGACACTAACATTGATGATACCAGCAATAGAAAAGGCAAGAAGGGCAAAAAAGGCAAACAGGTTCTGTTTCGCGTTGGTTTATAAATGAATAAAACTATATAGAATCTAATCATCTTCCATCATCATGTTGGTGTTTGCTTGGACAAGAGAGAATGGTGATAATACACAAGAATTTTGCGTCTTTCTTTCTGTATATTCCCACAACTGATTTAATAGCTCAGGCCCTAGTGAATAGAGATCCACCATGAATTCATCTATCAAATGCATGAGTATCCATCACATTAAGCTATAGGGTCACAAACCTTCGTTTGCTTCTAAAAGTATATCGTCTTTTCTATGACTGGTGATCAATGATTCTATTTCTTCAATCTCTTCTGGAGTCCTCGAACTGAGTCTCCTCGCCAGCTCTATCATATCCAATCCCTACTGTAATGTAAGTACAAGAAAATAGCATCGTTATTACAACAGCTAGAGTACCTTGGGGATTCCCCAAGCAGCGCGAACATGATCCTCTATATGTTTCGTATGTATTGGGTTTGCATTTTCCAAGTCCTTTTCATTGTAAATGTCATCTATAATTACACCATCTTCCTGTGTCGGTCTTTTGGGCTGTCTATATCCATGCATTGCTCGAAACAGATCATCCGAATCAATGCTGGTAGACTCATGATCTGTTAGATGTTGATATAGTATATTAGAAGGTGAAGTTGGGTATTTGTTATTATAGTAAGATGGGGTCAAAGGACTATCGCTGAACTGAGCTGGAGAAGATATAGAGGGTGGTGTTTTCATCCTTTTCGAGGATGATAGTGGCGGGCTTGCACGTCTCTTTTTGACATTGCTGTCGTAGGCATTGTAGTTGAAAGATAATGCAGGCTCATTGCAAGGTATATCGAGAGTCAAAAGCCGAATGAGCTCAGGCGATGGATTACTAAATACGATTTTATGCGTGATCGTGTAAGTGGGTTCTCGAAAGTGTAGGTCGAAAAAAATGTTTTCTGGTTCGGCCAGATGATTGGCAAAGAAAAGCACAACACGCATATCGAATTCGCCCCAGCCTTTCTCTTGTAGCAAATACGGCTCCTTCATAAAAACTAAGCATCTGTCAGTACGCATCCTTTGAGCTTATTGAACTCTACCTCTTCTAGGATTTTCAAACGTGGGATGCAGCATATACTCAACATGGTCCAATAGATAATTCAGTTTTCCTCTCTTTTCTCGATGATTATCTACCGCAACCACTCTGATCTTCCAATTTCTCCAAGGATGCCCTTCAGAAGCTTTCATAGTTCCTTTCATGATATGATTTTGACATATAATCTTTATGTCTTGCGAGTATTCATTCTGAATAGAATACCATTAATAAGTCAAAATATCCATATAGTTTTCTTAAGAGTACCATTCTTATTAATACAGCTTTGGTGTTTGGTATTCTTTCTGAAATGAGCTAGATTCTGGGAATCTATCAAGTGTTACTGATTTGAAACGAACAAGGCGTAAGAGTGAAATAACTTACTATTTAAAATAGAGAAATGATATGAACTTGAAAGACATGTATATATTTACAAACAAGTTATGACTTTGCTTATGGACTTTTTCCTTGCGTTGTACAAGGTAGAAGAAGAAGAGGTTCTGATTTTCGAGTGGTAAAACTGCCCGAAATTTTTTGTGTTCTCTACACGTCACCCGCCATTTTGCTGGCTTTCATTTACGTTATCTCGATTGTTGGTGTTTGAGACTCTTTCCACTCTATGGCGCCCTTTACGCGTCATTTCTTTTTTTGTTTTTGTTTTTGTTTTTAGCACGCAAAGAATATATCATGTTAATTTTTCATCAAAACTTGCAGGACTTTGTTATTGTGTTACTTTATGGAGGTTGATATTTGATTTTTTTTTTTAATGTAGATCCATATGTGCATATCTTTCATCCACTGTTAAACTAACTGACGCGTCATTGACTATAGCACTGACTCGCTTTCTATTTCACAGTGACTATCTATCTCGGGACAATCATCATCATCATCATCATCATCTAATTCATAATTCGGACTTGAGAGATTAGTTTCATTATATACAAGCTCAGAATGATCATGTACATTTCCGTCATGCCGGATTTTTTTTTATCAGTGATAAACAAGACAGAGTAGGGCCTACCATATCAGGAACCAAAAAAAAAAAAAAAAAAAAAAAAAAAAAAAAAAAAAAAAAAAAAAAAAAAAAAAAAAAAAAAAAAAAAGACTACAGAAGATTGGGAATTAGACAAACATGCAATGAAGTTGTTTGATCTTGTAAAAAATTGCAAAATGTCCTATAGATATTCAAGAAAACTAGTACATACATCTGTAGTTCTAGTTGGGAATTTGATGTCAACGTTCACTACAACCTGTTAACTGTTGAAACCATATTGAACAACTTTCAAGTTTTTTTTTTGTTACAATGAAAAGTGAAAACTAACTTCTTTTTTTCAGGTCTGAACTTAATGGAGTGTAATGGCCTTTTATTGTTGATAAACGAGTTTTATGAGTGTACATGCGCATCTTCAATGACCCTACCAATCTTATGTGCATTATTCATGAAGTATACTTCAAAGTTATCCTCGAAATGGTTCAAAACCAAATCGAAATATACAAACCAACACAAATATGATCGCATAGTCTCCTGTGGTAAATTATCTGGACCTACTGTGCTTAGTGGGTTGGGTGGAGCTATACACAGTACAGAAAAATAATCATCATGTTTTATTCGTTCACTCTTCTATCTAAAAGAACAAAGGATCTTTTGATTTGTCTGAACTTATTTAATGCATTTAAAGTAGAAATGGTTACTATAAGTCTTTTTTGTTATTATTATTTGTCTTTTTTTTTGGGGGGAGTACTTTGCTAGTTTTGACAAGGTCTAATGATCGTTTTTGTCCTCTCAGCCCATTAAATCATTGTCATTTTTACCATTTTCATGATGTTCATTATGATTCTTAAACTATATATGAAAGCAAATCCACAGATTAAGAAATTTAAGTTTCCGCAATTTATTTTTCAAATTGTCACCAAGAGCACAGTATTATTATGCATTCTTTTTACATTGCAACTCATTCAGGAATTATGAGTGACGAAGAGATCGATTTTGAATTCGAATTAGATCAAGAAACTTTGAAGCAATTGGAGCAAGGCGAGCAAGAATACTATTCACAGGTACAACCAGAAACCCAATGCACGTCAACTCAACACACTCAAACACCAGAAATCCAACATGCTTCAAATGATCAAGCTGACGAACAAGGACCTTCTATTTTAAACAGTACAAGGGCATTGAGCACACAGTCTGACTCATTAGAAAGCACAAAAAGTGAAAAGGTACGTGTTTGAACCTTCTGATGTTATCAATACCACAATAACTTTGTACACCAAACCAAGAATCTTTTGCAAGACATGCAATATAAGCTACAGATATCACAAAACAGCAACAGACGTTTACAAGACCAAGTAAAATATAACGTATGTTACAAGCTATACATGTTGTTCAACTATAGTAACATCAGTCATGTAGGAAGAAAGAATAGCCAAATCAAGAATTCAAGCTATCAAAAGCAGAAGTTCTACACAGCAAGAACAATCTAAGCGTCGCTTTCCCGGGCTTCCAGTGCCTCAGACCAAAATTAAAACAAGAAAATTAACGCAGGGCGCGTTATCGTATAGTACAAGCTCTATACCAATGTCACAATCAACAATATCAACGCAGGCAGAGCCATCCCGGTCTTCTATCAGTCCTTTATCGCCAAAATACCAAAACAGCACCCAATTAGAAACTAGGGTTGAGCGTATCGCAACACCTCGATTGCCAAAGAAAATACATCCTGTAGAAAATACGATTACACCTTCCCAATCACTAGAACCAATGCAGTTAAAACACGAGATTAAAGTATATCAATCGGCTACTATGTACAATCAAACCGAAAGTGAAGACAATGTATGCAATCGTAGCGTTATCAGAACGTGTTACTAATAAGTTTTTCTTTTTTTTTTTACAGTTGCACTTGTTAAGAATCCTTTTTCAGGACATATTTAAAGCATGGAACAAAGAACAACTAACCCCTAAAGATTTCTGCATGTCTCTTACTCCAGCTCGTATAAAAGAGTTCAGTAATATCTTTGCATTAAATTTCACATGTACTCAAGAACACTGTACAGATACAGCAGCTAATCGATTGAATGTGCTAGCATCGGAAATTGATTACCTTCTTTCTCGATCGACAAATGCCGAAGTAACTATACGTTCTCTCTTCAGTCAATTTGGCTTTTGCCTTTCCATTTATATCGAAGAAAAACTATACGAGAAAATACAACTACTTGCAGACATTATCAAGAAATTGGCACTTGGATTCTATCTTGTACAAGATTTATTATATAAAGAGTTAGTCATTGATAGAAGCAACTCTATACTATACAAGTTCGCAAAGGCATTGGCTTTATTTCCTTTCTCAAAAGTACCAGCAGGCATTCGAATCATTGAAGAATACCCTCATATTCGCAATAGCAATTATATAGAAATTATGGCGATGGCTGAGAAGTTTAATACATATCCGTCTGTTATTCAAGAAGCCCTTCATTATAAGAAAACACCAGACGAAGCCGAGCCTACTGTCACTTCCATCTTGGATCTCTTTGTTTGTATCGGCAACTATTCTTTATCGTCAATGTAAGAGTGTCATTAGATTTGTAATAGAGATATAGTTAACAATTAGTGCTGCAGATTTAGATTCTTAATAGTAGAGAAAGGTTTTCTCCAGCTACTATCCAAAGACACACCATTCAAGATATTAAATCGCGCTTTAAACGTCTTATTGACTACTGTACTAGATGATAGATGGATGGACATGTCCGTATGTCTTGGGTCAGATAAGGAAACACCTTCCGAGTTTATCTCTCGAGCAACAAGTCTTTTAAGTATCCAAGAGGGCAACTTAGATAAAAAAGATGTAAGGAAATGTCTTTGCATAATATTTACAAAAGTGCACTTACATGTCATTTTTAATCTAGTGGTATTGTTTCCGTGGAAAATTGCTATCTTTCTTTGATGATATATGCACAGTTCAATTAGATCTTTCTGTTGCACAGTCTTTCCAAAAATCGGTAAACTAGACACTCGTATCACATATCGCCTACTAATGCTGACTTTATACAGATCTACTCTGCGACACTTGAGCAGATGTTGGATTATGCCGGTTTTGAGCCGAGAATTGAAAAAAAATCAACAATTAAAGAACAGTACGTACATACAACCTCAATGTCTATGCTATCGTTTCTAAACAGATAAATATTGATAGGGCAAGTCTCATTAGAAAAGGATTTGACACTATCTACCGTATTGTAAAGCTCAACCCTGTCAACTTATTCAAAGGCGATTTTGAATACACTGAAAAGGGGCTTTTGAGCTTAATCGAACACTTCATTGATAAAGGCTACAAAGATCCAATAATCATGCAACTGCACGAAGTCATGAATAAATGTATTGATAATTCGGCTTTGCAAGAGCCTATGGAAGAATAAATATGACAGTCTTTTCTGTAAATAAATAGAATGCGTATAGCTTAAAAGATAACATAAGAGCCAATTCTCTCACCCACAAGAATGATCATTTCAACAGACCTTTCAGAGTTTGCTTCCAAATCTTGGTCCCAGACCATATCGTATTTGTAAAATACTATAATCACTGTAGATATGCTCTATTGAAGAAAAGTATCCCATTTCTTGATCTTTTTCTTTTCCAGCGTCCGTAAGTACAATAGAGCCAATCAAAAGCATACCAATAGGAATAGTAACACATATATATATGTATATATATGTATATAAATCATATTCGCTATTAACCTTGATTACGGTTCTATGATCCTCAGTAAAGAGACCAAAGTCGTTGTTGATTGCACATGGATCCCCTAAAAGAGATTCAAGATATGTATTAATAAGGATATTTTGCGAAAATACCCTACCAGTATAATAAGTGTCAATAAAGGGTTGAATTGATTCAATTGTGCCTTTTGCAGGGAATATGGAGATAGTTTTGTAAGAGCTAAATGAAAGATAAACCTTCAAGGTATAGATGAGTCACGAATTCGGCGACAAGAAATGAAGAGTACCAGTACGATGAATAAGGCGCACCTTACAGGGCCGCCTAGAGAAATCATGCGGATCTATGGCAAAATACCAAAACTCCCCTATTTCATTGAAGAAAAAAATGAAAAGCATACATGCAGTTTTGCCGTCTGCAGCCAACACGATGGTGTTCGCGATACAAGCTCTCCAGAAAAGGACGCGCGCAAGCAAATATCCTCATATTCTGATACAATCGCACATTTATGCAAACCATATCAACTGCTCGTTCCAACAAATCTAATCAGTAATGCAATATTAATGCTCCTTCGTCATTACCTGAACCAAGTACTGATGGTATGAATCGATCAAGCATGGGCAGAAGCATTCACATATACTATCCTTTTAGAAGGATAAAAATAATATTTGCTCTTTGGAAAGAATGGAATTTAGGGATAGAAGGAAACTCATCAACTTCACAGCTTGATAAACAGTATGCTAATAAATGGCGCTTAAAATATAGACTTCTATATGCGAAAAAAAAAATCAAAAAAAAAAACACCATGGAAGCCGCTATGAAAATTTCAAATCTGTAAAACTAAAGCTTCAAAGTTTTTTTTTTTTTTTTTTTATTTAAGAACGCTTATAGATTTAAGCAATTATCAAGTATTCGAAAAATTTTACATGTCATTTCAAACAGGTGGGTATGAGGAAGAAATACAATAGTCATTAAACACTTGGTAGATGCTAATAACAGCCTGATCAATTTTATATTCTATCTAATTTAATTGCATTCATCATAGGAAATCTTAACTATTGATGGCACTAGCCTCTGTTGCAACCACTACACTAAATAAAAACAAAGGAAATTATCTAGGCTTCATTGAGATCTTGAATGTAGCTATACATTGTGTAGTGCCCTCAGTGACGTGATTATTTTTTGTTCCTTCGTTGAGGATTCAAAGGACATTTACTGTTGGCAAATATCATCTTTCCAGTTGCTTTTGTTCTTTCTGTAGTATATCAGTTATTTTATAATCAATATAAAATCTTGTTTACTTGTAATGTTATGACGTATATTCTTTATATATTAGCAGGTACAAATTTAACCGTATCGGCCTTGGTTCAAAAAAAGAAAAGGGTGCTTAATGAGCTTTTAGGCAACTCTGGGTACAAAAATCTTGTTGGAAATGTCAAGTAATAATTCATAACTGGTTTTATTGTTTACAAGTCTATTAACTTATCGAATAGATGCATGGTTTCAAAATTAATTTAGATATTCTTTCTTGTCTCTTTCTTAGAAGTGTTCTCTTGCTCAACAGGCTCAAGTCGCGTAACTTTCTTCTCAATAGGAGTAGTGTCAATTTCTTTGCTAGCTTTCTTTACCGCAGGATCCATAGACACCTATAAATCATTCACGGTTAACATGCGTTACATGTGCTTGTATGTAAAATTACTTACAGAGCCTTCAAGCTCAATAAACTGGTCTTCTAATCTAATATAATCCATAGCCATGGTCTTTATCTTGTTCAAGATACTATATGTTCCGTAAGCCCGATGCACATACATATACCAAAAGTACTTACAGCAATAGCAAAATGGTGAAACCAGTAAGATACAAATTTCGTTGAGCATAGAATTTCTTTGCGGCTTGACCCACTTGTGCTCTGAAATCTGTATTACCAGCAGCAGGAACACTACCTTCTTCCTCACCCACAACGTCATAGAACGCTCGGAGTGTATTGACGGAGTCTAACGAAGCAAACATTAACATTAATATACTGTATGCAAAAACCATCACTTTCTTTTTCTACCAAGGAACAACACGAAAATGAACCTATAATATCAATGAATGATCCATTAGACAAACTACTTTTTAATGCACTGTAGCTATTAATTCACTTACGCAAACACGATTTTCATAATATATCCAGCATGAGCAATCTATATAAATCACGTAATTCAATTATTGGCTATTTATATATATATATATATATATATATGAAAATCAGTAGCTTACAGCAGGTGAAGTTGCTAACCAGCGGAACACAGGCTTTTGCCAACGAGTTGGGATTGGTAGCTTCAGAAAATAGCCATGTCAGATCAATTGTGATATCTAAAGCACATATACATACCAAAAACAAAAAGAAGATAAAGATCTAATCAATCGCGTTGGATTAATATCAATAAAAAACTACCTCTTTAGATACCTTTTACCTCAATAGTTAATATTCCAAATACAATGCCGTAATAAAGCGCCATTCTGGTATGTTTAAATATGAAAAGAAGAAGCCATTTGATACAATCTTTTTTTCTTTTTTATACCTCATAATGTCTTGGATAGACTGCTTTAATATTTACGTCATTAGATCAGTGGTTTCTCTTGACGTCGTTTAATTCCTTCTCCGAGATACCGCCCATTGACAAACAGTGCTCGGAAATAGGTCCGCCAGAATAGAAACTGCAAGGACAGCTATGCACAAAAGTAGCAGGATCATACAGCTATATTCTCGGTAGGTTGGTAGAAAGATATTTATTCTCTTTTAGTTACGCGCTAGTCCTGATACAGTCTTGAAACAATATGGAAGTTGAACTAAACTTATATTCTATAGATGAATGCTTATTCAAGAGCGTATCATTCAATTGTAAAGATTATGCCATCTAGCCGAAATTCAATATAGCCATTTTGTATAACAAAAAAGACTCTTATAAGAGATGCTGAAAACTTTAAACTGATAATCGTGTACAAATATATGAGATTGGATTCGAATTGAGGTTTAATCAGATCAAGTGGCTCATTATGAACATAATCAATTCATCTAATGAAGTTATTCAATTAGGATGTTAAGCGAAAGATGCTGCCCTAAAATGTTTGTAACTTTTATTGGCCGTCAGGGTTGCTTTAAACTAAACTTTTGTTGGGTTTCGGAAGTTGAGAATCCGAGGAGAAAAAAAATTGGATTTTGAATATACTATTATATTTTTTTTTTTTAAAAAAAAAATTATAAGATAAAAAAGCTACAATTGGTAAAGTATATATGGTGTACATTGAATAATGTAAGAATACCGTTTTACTGTAAAGTGATAATTCAAACAATGGGTTTTGTGAATTTATATCGGCTATTGATGGCTGATAATCAGAGCTGATGCGTTTCATCCAATCAAGTCCCTCTTCTGGTCATGTACTACCTGAGCAAATATATTCGATTATGACATCTTCTGACAGAACGAATCATACTGTCCTTTCCTTCATATAAAATGATCAACTAAACCTATCGCTGAGAGCACAGTATTTCTTTTTTTTTTATTTTGCTTTTTCACTTCCTACCTTTGGGGATCTCTACAAGTATCAATGACAAGCAGTACCATCAACACGCTCACTGTCCAAGAACTTGCAGTTTGGTTAAAGGATAGGCCAAGATCTTCGTTTATTGACGTTCGCGAACAAAGCGAATTGAAGGAGCAAGGCATTATCAAAGGTTATGATGCCAACATACCATATTTCCTTACCAACACCGATCCGGCATTATTTGAAAAGCAATTTTCTGCTTTAGATAGAGAGCAACAGGTATAGTATATGATTCCATTATAAAACTACATGCTTACTGACTTGAATAAGCTTGTTATTTCCTGTAGATCAGGAAGAAGAAGCTTGCTCGCAGCTGAATATGTAATCAAGCACCTGGGTTTTCAGAATGTATATAATGTGGAGGGTGGAATATTGAGATGGATCGAACAAGGATATCCAGTTGAAGTTGCCGCATTCTAATAATACCTATGTACTAAATTTGAGTACTACCATCCTCAATGAGATGCCATTTCTTTATGTATTTTACATGTTGCATATGATAAATGGGCCCTTATCATCAAAGTTTCTTGATAGATTACTGTTTATTTACGATCAATCCGTACCTGCTAATTACTATACATCAATATACCATCCAACTCTATTAATAAGCAAGTATATGGCTTACTTATATCTATATAGAGTATATTTAATAAACTCTGTATACTATGAATACAGCAAGTATTGGTAAAAAAAAAAAAAAAAAAAAAAAAAAAAATGGTGCCTACTCCGCATATCTGGTACAATTATCAGTTCAAGCTCAATTGCTCAGACATCTTAATAAAGGAAAAAATATATATCAATGGGTGATCTGAAATGTAGAACAATAAAGTTGCATAATGAAATATGCCCCTAAACTACCTTGAGTACCATTTAAGCAATGAACGAAGATACCATCTACATATTACAGATGTTGTATTTCCTCAATAATACTATCGAATAGAAAAATACGATATATACTGTAATTGGAGAATGTTATATATATCTATATCTATATCTATTACGTTTATGCCTTTTACCAAAATGATGTCGCAAGAAAAAAAAATCATTATAATCTTGCCGTTACCATGTTAGCAGCTCAAATTCTAGGATATTACCTTAAAAAAAAAAGAAAAAAAAAAATAACAAAATGTTAGACTCTTTGTCCTTTGTGTATTGTTCTGTGAAGAGTTCAATTAAAAAAAAAAATGTAATCATACTAAGAAAGAGCATGTAAGACCTGAAGGATTTTGAAGTTTGCTACGAAAACAACCATCTTGCTACCTCTCAAGAAATTTTACACTGACCAATTTATCAAGTTTAATGCAGTATTTGATACCTATTGTTCAAATAAACTATATATTTCATTTTTTCGAGATCATTATTTAACAAAAGTAGAATGTGTTGTACTTTAGCTCTTGGTCAAAAGTGTTTTATAAATCCTCAAGTGATTAATTCAAAGGTCTCTCAACCAATCTTGGTGAAAGCTCACATCTGTTTAATAACCCCTATCCAGAATGAGCTAGTGTTGTTATTGTTGCAGCCTGCGTTGAAAAGTAGATTTTGGTAACTGGAAACCTTTACATGAGTTTGCGTCCACAGCTTCCTCTTCAAACTTCTTCGCATGGTTAAAACTATGATTTCCGTGCTGAAAACTTCTTTTGTTGAGCCTGTGTTGAAATCGTTTATTAGATTGCTTTAAAGCACTTTTCGTTTATGCTGTCCATTTGTTTAACCAAAAAGAATGCGCGACGTGTAGACACGAGGTTCAATTTGTCGGGACGGGTATACTGTTCAAATACCGCGTTTATGCTCGCCAACGCGATTCAAATCATTTCACTTCTACTACTACTACTATCATATTTGAATATGACGAAACCCAGGATAATGAAAGCTATCCTCGGTCTTGTCGCTGTAGGACTATGTAGTTTAGGCGTAAATTCTGAATCTCCTACAGTCGATTTGACTTTGGTAGCACCTTGGTCTGCTCCAGATTTACTAGTTGAAATCGCGTAAAGTATAACTAAAATCTTGAAACTTTTTCTTACAATACTTACAAGAAACGCGTATAATAGTGAAACAATTGCTACACATAACGAATCAGCTTACTTTGACTTTTTACAAGATTTTATTTCTCTCGAACAAAAGTCTACTTCTTTGACTCCTCAGCAAGTATATGAAGAAGCTTTGAAAGTCGTATCATCATTAGGAAACGATGAAACCAACTTTTTCAAACTCTCTTTGGCTATTCATGAGGCAGCGCCTCGTATGGAGGCTTATAATCAATACTATCGTGAAAGTGTTATGCCTGCTTTGTCACAGTATGATGATCAGTGCAAAGTCTGGGTTCAACTTGGAAACAGGCAGTTTTGTGACATTCATCAATTTACCGACGCTTTATCTCAAGAAAAGAACACTGCCGAAGCCGTAGATATTCTTCCCTTTGACCATGTCGTTTATTCACCTGGTGCAACCAAGAAGGCACCAAATGTGGTGATATATACTGACCGTTTCTCGGCTCAATTTGAAGAGTTTTACAAAGCGCTCAATGATGTGCATGATCTTTCTTACATCATTCGTTACAGACCTTCAATACTACCTTCATCGTCGCCTTTATATCTGGCAGGATATGGTGTAGAAATGGCTTTGAAAAAGACAGATTATCTTGTCATTGATGATAGATCATCTCAAGGTATGAAGGGTCGATGTTGTTATATGAATGCAATAAGCTAACTTTGATATAAATACAATAGATGCACCAAAGGACTCGATAAAAGACAGAATTTCCAACATTGGAAAGAAAGTTGGACAATCTCTATTTCACTCAGGCCTTAAAGCAGCCATCGAGCCTTTAACGCCAGCAGAGATTCAGAAACTTGGCCTCAAGGCTGCTCAGTATATTGCCAAATCCGCTAATCCTTTAGAAACATTGACTCAATTATCTCAAGACTTTCCTAAATATGCTAAAAGTATCAGTGCCATCGAATTGGATCGTGCATTTGAAGAAGAAGTTTTGGAAAATCAAGCTTCGTTCCTTCGTGCTGGTTTAAATGCTATGTGGTTGAATGGCAAAGGCCTGGAATTCAGCCAAATAGACCCTTTCAAGTGAGTCTATCTAGATAGCCATCAATTGTTATTAATCACTCAATGCAATTTTGAAATTAGTCTTGTACGTGCTGTCCGTTCAGAACATAAATTGGTTAAATCTTTTCAAGATTTAGGATTCACACCTAAAGAAGCTATCGATATCATGTCGAATCCCGGGTTAACCAAGGCTAACCGATTAACTGATGATGCCAGTAACATCATCTATGATGTACGCGATACACCTGAAGCCCCTTTTGTTATTTGGTGGAATGACCTAGAAAAGGACCACAAATACAGCTCATGGACCTCCAACTTACAAGAAGTAAGTCATTGACTTCTGATTATGTAATGCCTGATCTCACCCTTGCTTTACAGTATCTTAAACCTACCTATCCGGGTCAGCTACATCCTGTCAAAAGGAATGCCTTTAACCTAATCATGGTAGAAGATTTATCTCAAACTGAGTCATTAGCTCGTATTGTGAATGAGCTTCAAATGATGATCAAGCGTCTCGTTCCTGTGCGTTTTGGTATTGTTGCATTACTCAAAGAAGATGACAGTATCTGTAAGTAAATGAGGTACGGTTTCAAAGCGGCTGTACAAGCTAACACTATTTCTAGCTACTATAATGGCTCAATCATTGTACTATATCATTGAGGAATATGGAAAAGGAAACGGCATGAAGTTTTTGGCACATGTAAGATATATTAGTGTCAAGAAGCATCTGATACTAAATTTTGCATAATGACAGGCTCTGGAAACTACCCGTGCTAAAGGAAAGAAACAGCCTACGATTGACATTATTGAAGAAGCATTTGAAAACACAATTGCTGGTGCTGGAAAGCCCAAATCTGATGTTAGAAAAGGATTTAAGGATGCATTGGAAACACAGGAAGCATTTGTCATGGCCAGTC
Organism: Actinomucor elegans; assembly: GCA_026027325.1. Lineage (NCBI taxonomy): Eukaryota > Fungi > Mucoromycota > Mucoromycetes > Mucorales > Mucoraceae > Actinomucor > Actinomucor elegans. The sequence continues at coordinate 396,066 of JAMSLZ010000018.1, forward strand.
GTGATTTTTTGAACCGTATGGGTATCACTGAATTCAAAGCTGATAATGGTGTCATGTTTATGAATGGAAAACTATTAGAGTTTAGTGAAGAGAAGGTAAGAGCTTTTTTTTTCTAAGAAACCTCTAGCACATACAGCTTATATATGCCTTCTGTAGCCTTGGATTCAAACGCTGATGCCTACATTAGCTGAGGTTACTCGTACTATTCAAACTATGGTTTACTCTGGTGATTTAGGTGAAGACTTTGATCTGTACGAGTTCATCATGTCTCAACCAAACGTCGTCCGTAATCGCAATTCGTACATCACACCATCTCATAGTCACCCTCTTCGTGTGCAAGGATTTGCTAATGCTCGAAGCTCAAATGAGCTCCAATATTTCCAAAGCCGTAATGTCTTTATAATCAATTAGATATAATACAATATTCTAACTAGCTTTATGCTTCTTTATAGCATCAGAAGCTGCTCCCAGTGTCAATCTATGGGTGGTAACCAATTTCGATACTGCTTCTGGGTTAAGGCTCGCATCTGAAGCTCTTTCGTTTGCTGTAAGTTTCTGATACTGAACATTTCATTGTTGCTTATCTCCCTTTTTCCAGAAATCCAACCCTCAAGTCAGAATTGCTTTTGTCCACAACTCTGCCGCACAGTTTGGAAGCAAACCAGAGATTACAATCCCTATTGTCGATGGCAAAACAGAGCCTACCTTTTCTGATCTACTTGGTAGTGTTATATTCTCTGGTACGGGCGTTACTATTGATCAGTTGGAGCAGCTCGTTGTTCGTGCCTCTGAAAACTATGCCGCTGGTGAAACAGTCAATGGAGACATACCTTTATTTGAATCTATTATTCCTGGATCACCTATCATCGAAATGGTTGCAAAAGAACAATCCAAGAAATGGGAAAGTTTGACGGATGCGTTCAAGAACGATGGCCTCCAAACATCCTTCTCTGGCATTATTATCAACGGCAGAGTAGGTGACATATTTGATAACAAGAGTATCCTATTCTAACCTTTATTTTGTTACAGATCGTGGGACCTTTACCTGCAGGAGCCGAGTTCACCAAAGATGATTTTGACGCTCTTTTCAATTTGGAGTATGCGAAAAGAATTGCTCCTATCCAAGAAGCTATCTCTGAAACAGAACGCACCTCATTCAATGGTCTTCCTATTGCCGATGTCTTGACTGCAATCAATGCTCTTATCGAAACTGATAAAGCTGATACACCCAAAAGCGTGATCGAAGACAGTGAGCCTGTCAACCGTAATCGAGTATATCAACTCATTGGTGGAACCAATCATACTCGCCTTGCTTTAGGCGACTTGGACAATTCCTTCTTGGAGATTGGACTGATTATTGATCCTCTCAGTGAAGTAGCTCAAAAATGGGCACATATGCTTAAGACACTTGCTGAAATCGAAGGTGTTTCGGTCGTTATCCACCTTAATCCCTTGAGCTCTCTTGAAGAGCTTCCTCTTAAGCGTTTCTACCGCTATGTTTTCGATAAAGAGCCTCACTTCGACCCTACTACAGGCGTGCAGACAATTCCTACTGCATATTTTGCACAGTTACCCATCGAACCTCTTTATACGTTAGGTGTAGAGACTACGAATGCCTGGCATGTTACTGTACGTGAAGCTAACATGGATTTAGACAATATCTTACTCTCGTCTCTCAAAGAAGAATCTGGTGTTTCTGCAGTATATGAGCTTGAAAGTATTCTGATAGAAGGCCACTGCCTGGATTCCACCAACAAATCTCCTCCTCGAGGTCTTGAATTTGAAATTGCTACCCCTTCTAACCGCTCACAAAAGGATACCTTGGTCATGGCCAACTTGGGCTACTTCCAATTGAAAGCTTTACCAGGCATTTGGAATTTGGGCTTGCGCAAGGGCCGCTCGTCTACTATCTATTCCATTGAAGATATTGGCACCAAGGGCAAGTGGAACTGGGATTCTACTGAAACGAACTCGCAAAACAATAATGTCCTGGCTTTGACGTCGTTCGAGGGACTTACTGTAATGCCTCTTGTTCATAAAAACCCTGGTATGGAAGCTGAGGATGTATTAGAAAGCGCAGTTGGCAGAAAGCCAGGCGAGAAAGCTGGACTTTGGTCATCTTTGTCTGGAAAACTATTTGGCAAAAAAGATCAAGGTCAAGAAAGCAACGAGCTCTCTAAGCCTAAACAAGCAGAAATCAACATTTTCTCTGTTGCATCTGGAAAATTGTATGAGCGTTTCCTTTCAATCATGATTACGTCTGTCATGAAGCACACAAAGAGCACTGTAAAGTTTTGGTTTATCGAAAACTTTTTATCGCCAGAATTCAAGGTTAGTACATTAAAGTAAATTCCAGTGTACATTTACTGATAGTAATCACTTAGGATTTCGTGCCTCATCTTGCTAAACAATACGGATTCGATTATGAAATGGTTACTTACAAATGGCCTTCCTGGCTTCGTGCTCAACATGAGAAGCAACGTACCATCTGGGGCTATAAGATTCTGTTTTTGGATGTGCTCTTTCCACTCAGCTTGGATAAGGTTATCTTTGTAGATGCAGATCAGGTAACGGTTTATTGATAATTTTACGATCATTAGACTGACTTGTTACCAATAGATTGTCCGAACCGATCTCAAGGAATTGATAGATATGGATCTTCAGGGTGCACCTTACGGCTACACACCTTTCTGTTCTGATCGTACTGAAATGGATGGATTCAGATTCTGGTCTGAGGGTTATTGGAAATCTCATTTGAGAGGAAAGCCTTATCATATCAGTGCGCTCTACGTTGTAGATCTTGTCCGCTTCCGTCAATTAGCTGCCGGTGACCGTCTTCGTGCGCAATATCAACAGTTAAGCGCTGATCCTAATTCATTAGCTAATCTCGATCAGGACTTGCCAAACAATATGCAGCATATCGTACCAATCTTTTCTTTGCCTCAAGAATGGTTATGGTGTGAAACATGGTGTAGTGATGAAAGTTTAAAGAAGGCTAAAACAATTGATCTGGTAAGAATGAATACAAATTACATCTGAAACCACATTCTTAAACCATTTTGTATCTAGTGCAACAACCCATTAACTAAAGAGCCCAAACTTGATCGTGCTAGACGTCAAATCCCTGAATGGGAGTCTTATGATGACGAGATTGATAGGTTGCGTAAACAAGTACATGCCGGTGTATCTGTAGTTGCAAAAGATACTGGAGATCAAATCACCGCCTCTGCAGATGAAAAGCATATCAAAGATGAATTATAATAAAGCATTTATCGTTACATCAGATGGAAGAAATCATTTCTTCTGTATAACAATCATAAAACCAAGTTCAGTTTTCAGCATGAAGGCTACTATGTAATGGGATATGATGGACCAATATCAGCTCAGATATTAAAGACTGTAGATATTGCTGTAGTATATATGAATAGCTTATCATAATCGATGTATGATGTAGTTAAACAAATATTTTAGACACAGCAGCTTGTTCTGAGCATAGAGCACTAACCAACTACGGCAATTCACCAAGAACGGTCAAGGAATTTATATATCATTAGATCTGGTTTATAGATGTAGCTTATAGGTGATTGCTGACAAATGAAATATATTAATTGTGCTATAGTTCAACAAAGGATTTAATGGGTACAGTAACTCTCTCTCTCTCTCTCTCTCCAAGTATGGAATATTGATTAGGTATGACATTTTGACCGAGATTCATTGAATAATGGAACATCATATCTACACCTTATGAATTGCTTGTATTTTACAGCTAATTATTAAAATAGCATATAATCTTTACGCCTCAGTCGAGTAACAATACTAGTACAGGCAGTGATTTATCCTGAACGTGAGCTGATTACCTGAAGTTATATTCACAAGAATCAGACAAAATATATATTATTCCAAAAGGGATAAATGTTGAAAAAAAAAAATTGAGAGACGCTGTCTCAAATCCAATTTTTTTCTTTTATAAAGTGTATAGACGGTATTTTCAAAGCGTGTTTCTTGATAAAAGTTGGCTTATTATGTTTGCAGATATAAAATATGCGAGTGACAAATGTACTAATACACTGCTTAAAAATCAAATTATATTACAGATAGCTCAGTTAACCGGAGTGGATAATTAATAACTGTTAGGCCATTCGATGCTTCATTAAATTTTGCTCAAATTTCACTAGCGCATGTCGTGTTCATCAATAATGTTTTGCTATTAAAAGGGGTATCAAAATCCAAACTCACTTTTATTCTCGCATGCCGTGTAGTGAATTTCATATACTGCGAATACAATAAACATATGTATTTTATAGTAATGGGATTATGTTTACGCTAGCTTTTGTCAGTATGAATAGCTTTTTAAAAGCATAATTCATGAGACAACCTTTTTTTTTTTTTTTTTTTTTTTTTACAGCTCAAAGTGTGTGCTGATAGTCTGTTTACTGTATAAAAGCCAAGCAGGATAGTGATAATTGTAACAAAACAACCTGGATTTGCAGGAGCAACTCACTCCCATTCGTATTAATAACGCTTTTATGGCGTTTACAGCGATCATTGCTTACGTTCAGACCGCAATTATTATTAATATAATTATTTATAATAGAGATATATTGATACTGGTATTAGTATTTCATTTATGCTTTATTACAAGTTCATTAATTGTTTTCATTCGTAGGAAATCTAGTCATACATCACTTTGACAATCAAAAAGCAGAACGGATTTATTTGTATCATAAATACTATTGTTATAAAGATATGCGCGTCTGTTGTCTATTTACTAAAACACTGTGTTTATGTACATTGTTGATTTGAAGGCATTTTTAAATAGGACCAAAGAAGATTCCTTGAAAATGTAAACCTTATAATAGGTATATCGAAATTGAACTCTTCCTCGTCCCAGATTGCGTTGTATTCCATCTTTTTCTTTTACATTATTAACCCATTAACTTTTTCATGCTTCACAGATAATACTGTAAACCAATGTTGAGCAAAATATTTTCATTTATAGTCCCAGCTCGTAGTAGAACCCCAAAGATACACGCCATTCAAAGTGCCCATGTTGATAATGATGATATCCCCAGAATAATACACCTATACAATCATGATATAACCAAAACCATAAAAAATGAACCAGCTGCAAGCACCAAAAAGCGCCCATTTTTGTTGAGATATCGCTCTTCAAATTTTTATGTCTTGTTCACTGCAGCATCAAGTATACTTTGCAGTGTAAGGCGACTATACTAAAGCCAAGAAAAGAAGCCATTCTAATTCAATTAACATCGATAGGTATATATCAACTGTTCAATATCGTCTGTAACAGCATATATTATTGAAAACCAAATCAAACCAGACAAGAGGCCATTAGATGACTATCAAGAGTTGTCTGATGAAATTAGCAGTTATCTATTGCGTAGCTTCCATTTTGCAGGACTGATAGGTATTTATTATTTGAAGTGATGAAATATATGCTATCTTGACTATTTGTTCTCATTCACAATGCTTGAATACCAGGAGGTTCGTTCTTATTTGGATGGTTAGGGTGTCGAACACGCCAGCGTAAGCTATTATTGATTGCGGGAACATTTGTATCCATCTTCTCTATCGGTGCACTCATGGTATCAGTTGAATATTGGATGCTATTCCCCGCCAAACTTTTGCAAGGTATATCAAACGCGTCAGTTTGGATCATGTGCTCTGCTCTTATATCAGATATATGGCCCAGCAATAAACTTGGATCCATGGTTGGTTTTGCCGTTGCCATGTATCCTGTAGGAATGGTGCTTGGTTTGACAGCTGGAGGTATATATTCAATAGAAACACTACCAACCTACGTAATAGATCTCTAATACTTTTAATTTTGGTTCCTCTTTCAATGTAGAAGGTATATTACATACAAAATGAGAGAGGACAACACATTAACTGATGCTATCTGCTCAACTAGCACTTTCTATATATTTAAACTACCGTACCTCTTTGCTTTGTGCACTAGGTCTATGCGCACTGACTATTATTTTACAAACTATTATTATAGAGAAACTCGCTATATCTGATGAATGGTTAAACGAATCGTCTCAAACGAGCGAAGAAGAAGGTCAAATGCATAATCAGGATTTCAAGAGCATACAGCTAGATATAACGCGTGCTGTTGAAGAGGAAGGAGTATGGAGTAAAAGTTCATCCATGTCGACAATTAATCTTCGAGATCAGCCTATTATCTTTGATGAAAAAAGCTATATATCTCATCAAGGTAAAAAGAGTTTGAAAGATTCTACCACGTTCCAATTACTGGTCTCTTTTCACTTCTTGTCGCTCATGTATCAAGTTATGATTGCGTCAATAATAATTGGAGTTTTAATGGTAAACTATCTCACTGATGAATAGCCTATTCTTTTAACATAATTATTTACCAAACTCAAGCCAATGTTATCAGATAAGTTAGAAACAGATCTCGGTATTACCAACAAAACTGGCAGAAATATGATCATCAACACATTCCTATTACCATTGGCTTGCTCAAGTTTTGCAAGTGGGTGGTTGAGTGATCGCTTTGGGTCGAGGTTGTTAGGCCTGGCATCTACAATTATCTCTATTCCAGCCTTCATATGGATTGGCGTGCCAAACCAAGATATTCAAAGTGTTGTTTCTGCATTAGTTGTTGGGGGCTTTACCATGGCGGGTATCATTATTTCTCTGATCTTTGACACTATCCAAGTTATGCAAACAGTCATACTTAAGCAACTCTCTGACAGAACAAAAGAACAGCAAGAACAATATCTCCAACAGCAGTTCACAGTTTTTTTTGCATTGATCTGCGCTATATCTAGCACCGGATTTTTCTCGGGATTCTTCCTTTCCAACTTGAACTATTTGGTTAGCTTCTTTTGGCTTTGCTTCTGTAGCTCGATGCTCCTAGGCGCATGTATTCCTTTGAAATTGTATCTCTCTAAATCTACTGTCAGGAAGGGGCATCAATCAGACACCTGTCCAAATATCAGAAAAAAAACGATCATTAATAGCACAAGGCCTGCTAGTTTTGCAGGATCCATCCTGTCAGATGATGAAACTACATTAGGATCTCCTACGAGATCCGTTTGTAATATAAACATTAAGCCCAAGCCTGTCATGGTTACACCCTAGAATCATACCTACTCTCCATTTAGTCTCGAGGTTATCATATCTAAACAGTTATAATAACGAACTAATAAAATGAGCAACTGGATACACTGTATAGGAGTTGACAACACAAAAGTTAAAAGAGAAGCTCAGTTAAGCATATCAATTATTAATCATACAGGAATCGATTATACAAAGCTATGTCACCAACACTTTGTGATTCAGTCAATCTTTATTGGACTCTTGAGGCTTGCTCACGTCTAACAATAACATTTGTTGTCGAGGATTTTGATCTCATTTTTAATGACAAACCAATATCAATTGCATAAATTTCACGTCAATTAGACCTAAAGCTTACCTATCTGGATCGACTTTGGTCAAATTTCGCATCTGATGAATAGCCCACAATCAAATTAAAATGTTAACAAAAGTATAATGAGTATGTTTTATTTATTAACAATAAGTTACTAACTAGACTTATTCCTTATGTACGGGATCCAATCATTGTATGCCGTTCCTAAAAAAAATCCTTGTTGACTTGATCTTGACTTCTAATACAGTCCATACTTTCTCAGTTAAGCTTTATTCTCCTTTAAATTATGGGAACTAATTTAACTGTACCAGTTTCGGTACACTTTGATTTTTTTTTGGTCAATAAAAGCGCTTTTCGAGACTGTGCTTGAATAACGTTGTAAAATAAAGATGGACCATATTTATGTACTCGACCTTGTTATAACTCCATCACATTGTTACTATCTGTTTAAAATTATTACATTTTTAAAATGCTTCGTGTTTCAACCAATCTCACTTCTAACGTTAGAGTCTCGGTTACTTCATACTTTCTTAGAAAAAATGATGCTCTCAAAGCTTTGGAGAGTTTCGTTGACCCAAATGTCCCCTCGAGCTCGTCTCTATAGCAGTACCAATAACAAAATTTCAACTAGTGGCGAGAGAATATATGAAATAATGTTCGATGATCTACCCAGTTGTACTTTTCTTTTGGATGCAGGCTGCCTGCTTTATGAAGACGAACGTCGAAGAATATGTATTCGTGTAGATAAATACCCCTAAACATCTAAACTTTCACACTTACAGCGAACTGCTGCATCAATTAAAGCCTCCACAAGAATAAACTTTGGTATTTGAACTTGTTTTCCTTTGATTCTAAACTTTTAAAAATGAAATTTCAAGCTTACCCGGATTAGTGATATTATGACTAAGATTCACTCTTGTCAGTATCGTTAAACTGAGAAATAGTAGTATTGCGTACATATCGAATTATCTTGCTGCAGCAAATGACTATCAGGTTTGTTTATGAACGTTTCAAAAGCTTTTCATTATATTGAAAAGCAATATTAGTTTATTTTTCAAAAAAAATAATTAGCAGGCACCTAAGTACTTCCAAGCCGACCAGCTGGGGCCATCTTGACTAGGAGTTTCTCCTTGAGTCCACCACTGAGCGCTATAAGCACCGCCTTGGTAAGTGACTATGGCACCCTTACTGTAAGCGGTTTCAGCATTGTAAGCAGATACACCATCACAAACGCCATGTGTAGGTGTGCCAATGATGCTGGTAGTAGTCGTAGTCGTGGTAGTAACCGAGGTAGTGGATGGTACACTGGTGGGGGAAACAGAAGTAGAGGTAGGAGGAGTATTGCCTCCAATCACAGGTTGCATAGCGGCAACCAATTCACCATTATCCTGTTCGAGACTCCATACAAATAAACCAGCGAGATCCTTTTCAACAGCATATTTTGTCTTGACACCAACGGATACAACATCATCATAAGAAACATACTGCTTGTTGGTAGGGTTATACAGCCAAGGTGTTTGAGTGATATTATCAAAATTACGGATCCAGGGAGATGCAGCAGTGGTAGGTGTAATAAGAACGCCTTGAGAACGGAGGTTTTTGTATTTCCAGTTACCTGAGGCAGCAGCAGAGTCAGAAGGACAATAAGGATTGGTCCATGGTCCATCATCAGAGTCACCAAGAGGAGCATTAGGAGAAACAGCAGGGTTATATTGAGTAGTTGGAATAGAGTTGACAGTGAGAGTTTGGGCACGGCCATAGAATGCGACACCACCAGCAATCTTATTGTAAGGGACACCAGCATTCTTCCAATGATCAATACCTTCAACAAAGCCCTTTTGGTAGCCCTTTCCTTTTTCAACACGGAAAGGAGAGTTGGGTCCGCTAATAGTATTCCAAGCACCATTCACATCGAATGTCATGACATGGAAACGATCAACATAAGGAACAAATGCAGAAACATCCGTAACTTCGTGATCTAGAGCAAGTTTTAATGTGAGTAGCTACAGACTTTTATTAGGTTTATATACTTACCACTACTCCAAGGAACAATACGAACAGCCATAGTGATTTCCTTGTAATTGTTAGGATGTGCTTTGTCTAAAGCAGCACGAAGTTCCTTTAGAAGGACGAGCAAGTTATCAACATCACTCCATGACTTGTCATTACATCCTGGACCAGCAGCATTAGGATATTCCCAATCAAGGTCAACACCAGCAGTATCATATTTAGTGACCAAGTCGACGTTCCATTTGATGAACTCTGCACGAGCAGAGGCAGAGGCAGCCATTGGACTAAACTTGGTTGACCCAGACCAGCCACCAACGCTTACAGTGACTTTTGTACCAGCAGCTTTTGCGGCTTTAACAAGAGCAGGGAAGCCATACTCGACATCCTCTATTGAATAAAAAAAAAAAAAATAAACCATCTGATGCCTTTGTCTGCCTTTGTACATTACTCACCACTCAAAATCTCGGGGTCAGCCCAGATAGGTACGTTGCCCTTGACCTGAAGAGCAAAAGCTACGAAATCAAAGTAACTGTTAGTACAATGAACTTTTATGGAGCCAGAACAGCCAATGGATAGGGTAATCCTTACCGTAATAAATATGCGTATACTTGCTAAAGTCAATACGACTTGGGAGGAAATCTTGATATAACCAATTGGGGAAATAGCTAATAAATAGCTTTTAGTAAAGCCTTATGTCTCTGCTGCCACGATATTGCACACTGATCCATATCAACTTACCCTACAATGACTTTATTGTTTGCAGCAGCAACACGGCGTTCCAAATTGGTAGGAGCAGCTAGGGCACTGTCAAACAAGAATAGTACAGCGCAAGCAGCGCCTGCAAGAATTGTAGTGAATTTCATAATGTTTTTGAAGGACTGATTCAAAGGATGGTGATTTCTTTTTTTTTTTTGTCAATAATGAAGACCTCTTTTATATGCAGATTTAGCTTGCTTGTGTGGCCTCATTGAGAAGCACAAAACCATGAAAACCATATTACAACTTGAATAAAGCAAGAAGAGTATCTTTATGTAATAGTGTTTTAAATTAAAGGATATTTGAGGTAACCCTCCATTCATGGGCCGTCTTACCATTCTGTTTTCTATAACGGTACTGTTGATCGGTAATAAGCAACAGCTTATCTATTGTCAAGGTTAGGGCATTAAAAATAAAGTATAAATACAGTATAAAAGAATGAAAGTGCTCCAGACTCTACTACTATTCGCGTTTAAGTAAGATAACTCCTTGACCTTCTCTTTGGACAAAGTAAGGTCCTTGAACAGAAGAAGCTAAATGTTCACATCAGTAGCACTTCCATCGATCGATTAGCTGAATAGTCTTCTTACGCGTTCAATACTAAGTGGGAACATTGTACAGCATGATTGTGAGAGGTGTACAGAATATAAGCGTTAGCTAATGGGATTGACATAATCGATCATGACTTTATGTAATGATTCTAATACTATAGCGCGTATTTTGGCCTCTGGGTGATGAACGAAGGGAGTTAACAGAAGTAGATATAGTAATACTGAATACAAGAATGTATATAAGCATACATGTACAATAGTGTTTATTTGCGTTTTGTGATGAATGAAAATAAAGCTATCTGATAACACATCAGTATAGAAGGATAACTATTATTTTATTAGAAAGTGAGTAGGCATGTAAAAGATCATTGTGTTATACACAAATACAGGCTTGCAAAGCAAATGCAATCATATATAGATCAGGCTTATATGATATGGTATTACAAATTCATTTGGTAGCCATATTTCATAATCATTTGTGTAAGTAGTAAAAGAGACCCACGGAATCCTATTAACCATGGTACTGTATCGTGGTATTAAATCGTTGTACAGGTTGGTGAACCCAAGCTTTGTACAACCAAAGAACCATTACCAGCTTGAATTTGACATACGGTCAGATCGTTTCAATTAGTGAATCCTTTTTATTGAACACTATACTAAATAAATTGCTATATAAATGTGATATATATGATAGTAATCTACGGTATGTGCAGACGCTATAATAGAATACAGATATGTTTCAAGACAATTACTTCTAACAGGATTGTATATATATATACGGGATGATGTTTAACCGAGAAAGAATAACGGATTTGTATCAGTAAAACTAATTGAACATGGCTTCAACAAACGAGTCATAGTCAAACGCATCAGATTCAGTATGAGAGCTTCTTGGCATTGTCTTTTTTAAATAGTCTATCATTGGCATTGGTATTTGACTCATTCTCAAATCTAGTTCAGTGATAAAAGGCTTGTCTCCGGCCATTGTTCTAAATGAGTCTCGAAGTTGATCGGGCGTAGTCTTGTCTTCTGTTACTGAAACCATGAAACGAATGAACTGTTCAAAAGACATAAAGTCCTCGTCATGGGTAATATCATAAAAGATGCATTCCAGTCTGTCATTATCGTATACGATACCAAGACTAGAAAGAGCATATTTGAATTCAGAGACTGATAAAGTATTAGTGTAGTCTTTATCAAAGAAACGAAATGTCTGCTCAAATTCTTCCAGCTGCACAGGTGTTAGGTTGGTCATATTTCTAGAAACGATCTATAGGGGCGCAATTTAGAAACAATGCATCTATATTCAACATGTAGCTATGTTACCTGATTTTGTATAAACGCACTCTTCTTTTGTACGGCTTCTTTAACTAGGTTCAACCCAAAATTAAGATCTTCAAATGAGTAGACTGTGTAATCGTTCTCTTCGGTATTAGCTTCTATGCATTCTCGGTCTAGCATCTGAATAATATCCAGTGATTCTTGTAATGGCTCAAATAAGTTTGTCAGTCCTTGAACAAGCGCAAGCTGTGACGGAAGGCTACCCTCTAGATCAACTAGTTTTGCTGAAATAGAATCCAGTTGATATTGAAAGTCATTTGCAGCTTCGGCAAAGGTCTTACGAAGCCCTTCTTTGATTCTAGTAATGAAGTCATTAATTAGATATTCGGGCCCTAGTGTATCTGTATCCTTACTCTCTAATTGTTCTATTTATCCTTCTATGGTATTTAGCTTCATTTTGTAACAGAACGTTCCACGTATTGTCCAAATCCTTTAAAGTCAATCCAGGGGGTGGGTAGTAAGGCTTCAGATTGTAAGTTTTTGCTTTAGTTTGAATGTTTCCCAGTAACGCATCAATATTCCTTTTCTCTGCCACCCAAGCCCGTTTCTCTTCGCTTTTATAAAGATCAAATGCGCGACTTTTCTCTTTTGCATCGATATAACTATCTGTCAGCTCCGTGTTTGCCCATTCGTCCTGAATGAACTCTACTGCTTCCATTAACTAAAATGGAATACATAGATTTAATTTCTGTAAACCCAGCATTATATAAACAGTTTACCTCTCGTACGCGTACTTCGTATTGATGCTCCATATCGCAAACCGATACTAGTACATCTGCAAATTTAGCTACTCTTCTTCCTGCAGTTTCGAATTCATCTACAGAAATATCTTAGTAAGTTGATCCCTGACCATTCTTTATTTTTAGCAAGTCTTACCCCGCGCTGAAAAAGCATGAAAGTATTCTGCTACATAGGTCATAACGGATCGTTCATCTGGCTTTGATATGTCACAAACATCCTCTACATCCAATAATTGCTGATTCCGAAATCAATGTTAGTCTTTGGGTATGGTTGTTTTGAAATTATTCCTTACGGGAATGTTTAATTTTTGAGCTGCTTCAAAAGCTATTGCAGTATTCCCATGCCTATCAGTCTATATACCAAAGCCTATTAATAATGCATCTAGTTGCATCAATACTTCCTATACCTTGTCCAACGAATGATAATCGATTAATTCCGGGTGGTGATGATGGATCAACGCGCAGCTATGGAGACATGTTAATACATATTTCAACTGGATAAGTTTTTAACTCACAATGCTAAACCATCTGTCCAGCTATACGTAAAATCACAAATATCAACGTCTTCGTAGTTGGCAGTTTTACGTTGGCACCATAGCAATAGACCTTCTCTCGCGTTTTTACCATCTTGACTGATAATTATTACCATGTTTAGTTACTATGTTTCTCAAACTTTTTCGAGATAAACTTACTTGATATCCGAGATTGTAAATCTTAAAATGATGGTCCATAGCATACCCAATACCAACTTTAAATTCTTGTTGACTATATCTTCAGCTCCGATATTAGTCAAGGAAACACCTCGTAATTTGATGAAATCCAACGCTTTGTTGACATTTTCCATTTTTTGGAACACCATGCCGGGGCTTTGGTTAAAAGGTCGAAGTGATTGTCCCCCAATAATTTCCTACGAACGGTTAATTTCGATTCTGAAGTGCCAGTCGGTTCATCTTACAAGTAACTGGAGTAATCGAACACCGTTAGCCAAGTCTTCGTTCAAATGAACTATGTGAGGGATATCTTTCACGTCTAGCTTATTATTAACCCACTTTGTAAAAGCTATACAAATTATTAGTACCTCTGCTCACTCTACAACGCGATAGTTTTACTTTTTTTCTGAATGAGCTCCCAGGCATTCACCATTTGTCTCTTCTCTGTTGTATAACCATGTTATGAGTATTCGGAGCTTAATTTGATGCTTTTACTATATGCCAACCTTCAGTTGCTTTCTTTAAAGAAGCCTGTGTAAGCATTTTGCTAGTTATTGTATGTAAAAAAAAAAGTTCTGTATAAACTCTATTGAAAAGAAAAGGAAAACAATCAAAAACAATCTCTTAACATAGAAATGCACTGGGCAATGGAATAATATTTTCCTTAAAAGGGTTTCGACATAAACAAAGGTTGGTATAAACTCCGAGGTATCTGCTCTCTTTCAGTGAAGAGCGACTGTAGAATGTTTATTTCGCGTCTGTCAAAGATGTTATGAGAGTGTTCCTTTGCATTTCTGTAAACTCTGTTATTATATCTAGCAATAATATACGCGATTTGTTTTCTATCGTTTCCGTTGTATACCTGACATTACAAACCTCACTACCACTGTCTGCTACTCCATATAGAGGAGTGTCTGCGGAATTTATCTGTCATTTTTACACTGGTATAAGTACATATATTTCATTTAAATGCTGATTTATATTAATTGCCGGACGTGGATTGTCGATTTCATTGGACGTCCGGATTTCAATTACGGATTCATGACCATGACATTTCCTTTGAATAATAAAAATGAATATGTTTTATAATAAACATGCCTAAATTTTTGAAACATGAACGTGCATATAACGCCTTCCTCTCTCTCTCTCTTTTTTTTTTTTTTTTTTTTTTTTTTTTGGCCGAAGTAATATTGAAATGATACACCGCCATCTCCAGGCGCTAATAAACTCTTACCATCTGGAGTAACACTTTATTTTCAATTCCTTACAAAAGTATATCATTAAAAATATAATGTTTCCATCATAGGTTTTATTAAACTCTTAAAGTTCGTATTTGCATTCTACACCTACAACAAATTCAGTTTTAATTTTCGGATAATTTTAGTCCATGCTTTCATGTTCAGAAAAATGGCATATCCCATTTGTTGGAAGACAAGGTCTCTATTGATCTCGGTCAAATGTCGCGTCTTGTTAGTATTCCATGTTCAAAAGGAGTTGTTGTATCAGCTAAGGCCTCAGATCAGTTTCAATTTTTTTAACAAGAGGATTTATCCTCATATGTTAATATACAACCTTTACTAGTCCCAACTGGTTTATTTTCGTTTTGTCTTGTGTAAATATTACTAGTTTAAATCAAAAAAAAATCAACAGTCCATTTAGAGTAAAGATTAATGAACACATTCGACATTTTACCAAAATCGACTGATCTAATGTAAAGCTTTTGGCTAAATCGTTTAAATATTATATACTTCTTGTACTCTTGTCAAACAGCAGCTGTAATTGATGTAACGCTTTGTTATAGTCATATACTAATTACTAAGTTGGACATTAAACTGAAATAATAGGTCGAGAAATGCTGGGTTGTCAAAAATGACACAATTTCAGAAATATAGAGTATAACCCCAGGCCCAAATATTCAAAAAAAAAAAAGACTTGTTCTGTGAAGCATGAATAATATATTTTAAAGACGTCAAATATTCATGATGGCCTAATATATCGGAAGGTATTTAAATGTATTTTTATTGGGATTTTATAGCTTCGAATTGTAGTTGCATTTCTTAAGGTACCAGAATCACTTTTCATCAAGATATCAATTAAATCAATGATTTTTACGCCATTCAACGCGTATCTCAGTATAGATATTAATGCTTTGATTGTCGTCTAATGGAGAACATGGCCCAGATTATTAGTTTAAGCGAGACGTGATCCCACCTATCTTAGGCTTATCGAGCATTAGTTGCGTGAAACCTAGCTATGATCTGCAGCTTTCGTAAAACTAAACAGCACATGAATCAGAAATCAACTAACTAAAAAATTAAAGTCAAAACGCGTAACACTAAAGAAGCTCCAAGATGACGATAGCATTATTCAATATACAGAGCATGCTGTCAATATGTCATCATATTTGAAACCCCTCCTCTGGTATTCATAATTATGCGCGTGGTATTTAACATAAAAATAAAAAAAATACTTGACCCCAGATTTATTAACTTCCTTTTCTTCTTGAAAACCACTACATCATATAATGGCCGCTAAAAACAACACTGATATCTCTGTTTCTCCTGCTGCTCCCACAAGACGCCCTATTTCAACCACGAACAAAGTGTCCAGATTCTTATTGGATCCTTGGTCAACTGCCAAGGTAGTATTGCCTTCTGCAGCTGTGCAACTGGTGATCCATCAAACAGTATTGAAAAAGGCATCTTTACGCGAGCTTACCTTGGGCCTTACATTGTTAAATGCTATCTGGTTCGCTACTACTTTAAACCTGAGTTATATTGAAACCCCTCTACTTGCTAATGTTCCCTCTCTGAATGAAGAAACAAAACTGGATGTAGGCCGTCACCGTTTTAACTGGATCAATAAAATCGAGGTAAGATATAAAAAGTTTCACCGAAACTGTGTGTGCATGTGTTGAATACAATATTAGGCTACTCTCAGTTTGATCAGTCTTGATTTATTTTTGAACTGGAATGCACGTATTGCGAGACACGATGGATTTGTTGATAATGTTTTGAAAACTGTCGCACTTGCTCCAATCGCTATCACTGTGGCTCAATCAGTTTACTTTCTACCAGCATTTAATAAGCGCGCTCAACTTGTGGCCTCGGGCGTTTCCACCCCCGAGGAGATTTGGAATCAGGATACATTCTTCTTGAAAGGCCATCGCGCTTATATTACTTTCGATACTCTCAAGATTTCGGCTTTGGCAGTTGCTGGACTTCGTTTTGGTTTGATGTTGAAAAACTAAATGTAGTGTCTAAAGGAGAAAAAAGAAAGAAAAACGCGCTATATCTTTTGTCATTAATCAATAAACTATCTACCAACTACATTTTATAATATTTCCGAAATTTCACGGTTGAAATTCAAACATTCAACTATTCAGAGATTTCTCAAAGTAGTAGATTAAAGGGAAGGCTTTTATTTTTGCGACTTCTTATATAAGTAGCTTTAATCGGGCTAATATTGAATCATGTTTATGCCACCTCTTTGTAAACATTCATAAAAAAGGGGCTGTGGGTGACGAAGCAAGCTCCACTTTTTCTTTATATACGCTCTTAAAGAATTTTTGAGTTTCTATTAGATGCAGTAGCTCATCCTGATTGAGATCAAACAAAATCGCTAGTATTCATTCACGCGCCATGCCAACTTGGACGTTACTTTGGGAGGAAAATTATGTTTATAAAATAATCACAATGCAAAAACCGACGGATTAAGATTCATGCTTTGCAAGTTTAACTAACATTGTAGAGAACTATTTCGCCTTTTAAATGAATTAGCTATTGTAAGATTACGAGAATAAAAAATTGGCCCAGAAAGTAAAAAGGTGTTATAATCGGAGTTGATGCTCATTTCCTTTTGAGATTTCATGTACGGAGATCTTTTCGCTTGTTTCTTAAAGGTTTCTCGTCTATTGATTGGATTAATACTCGCCAAAACAAACTAAATTAATCTTTGATGCAAAAAATATGTATGTTATTATAAATAACCTTTATATCTTGCTACAAAAGCCTTGAGGACTACGCAGGAGAATACTGAAATTAGCAAAAGGTTTTTATGAAAAATCTAGCTCTAATCCAAAGACAAAAAAAAAAAACCAGTAAATTGGTTCAAATCAAAAGTACTTTTTTCATCATTCGATATACAACGAATTGTTGTAAAAAAAAAAATTGCTAATAAATTCATTTAACGCTATCATTACATCAAGGTTAGATTAAAGTATAGTATGAGTATCATCGAATTATGTACACTTTTTTATCCATTGAATGGATGGGTGCTTGAATGGTAAGACAAGATAAAATGCTATCCCCCTCCCGTAAAGATAACAACGTGGCTTAACATGTTGCATCTAAAACTCCCAATGGATTGGTGCAAAGTCTACTAACAAAAATTTGCTCAGTATTTACCTGCGCGAGTAGTAAAATCTTAAAAACACTCAGTTTGTAGTAATGTTATGACATTCCAAACGAACCAATACAACATATTTAAAAATTGAAACCGAATAGAGGAAGTTGTAACAGATGCAGCAGTATATTATGAGCATAGAACACTTTCCAAATGCGACATTCACACCGAAAAACCTATGTGCGGGTAGAACCGTTTTGATAAAAAAAAATGTCAGAAGCAACGAGTTATGTTTAGACCCTTTTTTAAACTTTTAAACTACTGATCAGTTTGTGAACCAGTGACAATGATTAGCATGCATCCTATTGAATGTTTTGACTGTCCGGTACACATGATATGAAAAAAAGATATTTTTGTTTGATTCTCAACGTTGTGCAACTTACGCACACAAGCTGAATGGTCTTTTTATGGTGCACAGACCTAACGAACAATCAGATGATTCAACTGGAGCTGATTATTGCGCGCTCAAAAGGATACGATTTAAGCTTGGTTAGAATCCGTATGAAACTTGATTTGATTGGACTTTATTTGAAGGAAAGTGATACAGAGAGAAAAAAAGGAATGTAAATGCTATTCAGACAAAAAGCACAGCTTTTCGAATAAATGTTTTTTTGAATAAGGAATGGCAGATATGTATACATGTATATATATATATAATCGAAAATACACAGTATTTCGGGACAAGGGGGGTTTATATTTGACGGAAAGTGATTGGTTTATAAAAGAGGTGTAAATAACATGGATTGCTGCTGAATCATCATTTGATATAGTTCATCATTCTCTGTAGGATAAAAAAAAGGTGCTTGAAGCATCATGTTTGCTTTAGATAATTGTTGAGGATTAATCATGCCATATGGATTACTGTGATACATCATTTGCTGTGGAACATACCCACCATTCATTGAAGATGGCTCTGGAGTGGCAGAAGGTGACATGGTAAAATCACGGCAAAGATCCAATACTGGCACTATGTTAATTTTAGAGGCTAATTCCGGTGCCAACGAAATTAAGTCTAAAAGTGCTTGTTTAAATGATTGATGATTGCCTTGAAGAATATGTGTTGTATCTACGCTAGCCTGCTTGTCTTCAGTAAAATCACCACATCGAACCCATTGGTTGTCTTGGCCAAAGCGCCACATGGAAAATACCACAGGTAAACTCAACTCGATATCCAGTTGTCCTACCAGTTCTCCTGTTTCTGGTTGTATTTGCTGACTTAGGCGGAGTTGACGGATACCATCAAAACCAACTTGAATACGGAAGTGATGACCCTCGGCTTGTACTCGCCAAATTAACTCGCGATCGATAGGACTGCTGTAACAAACAAGATCCCAATCTTTTTGCTGAGTCTGAGCAGAAGCATGGGCAAACCTTGTCCAAGAACCAATGCGGAGCACGCTGACGGGAAGTGGTACCATTTGAATCGGAATTTCTGCAGTATTCAATAGTACTAAACATACAAAATAAGTGAAATGTATTTAATTAATTAGCATGTTTCTAAATACCTTCATGATGTCCTTCTGACATGGCTCGAGTATTTTCATGAGCTCGAACAATATCCAATAGATGAGAAGACTTCTCTGGTTTCGAACTCGAGCGAGGTCTTTTACGGATTTGATGGCTATCTTGTTTTAATTCCTCAAAACGTTCAGGTGTCATCATTGTTCGGAAAGTAGCTTGATAACGAGGTGGAGTATGGTGGCGATCCATAGGTGCGATAAGTGAAGGTGTATTGGTCGTAGTAAAGGAGCTAAGTGCCTCACTCTTTCTAGCCTTTGCACGGCGGTTTTGAAACCAAATTTGAATGGTTCTTTCTGTAACGTCAAGCTCGCGAGCTAAACGACTACGGACACTAGAATCTGGGAGTGGGTTGTTATTGAAAGATTCTTGAAGGACGGTTACTTGACTTGGCTTCAAGTGAGTACGCTTTCTTGTAGTTGTTGTGTTCATTTTTTTTTTTATAAAAAAGAAAGTTTATTGGTATCAAGGAAAGTTGACGTTGGTAATGAAAGATTTCGTGATCCAGCACGTAGTTTAATAGAGAGAAAGAGATAAGAAAGAAGCAAGAGAAGCAAAGCTTTTAAAGGATACTATTCGGATTCCGGTTCAAGGGGATAGGTCCAGAACGAGGGCTCCGTATTCTCCTCTCCTGTTTAAATTTAGACGTTTTTAATTGGAAAGGATGCGATTGAGATTGCAATCTGAACTTTGTGGCCTGCGAAAAAAAAAAAACTTTGTTTCAACACGATAGAAACTATCCTTTTATCATTATATGAAACTATAGATACAATAGGTGTGTCTACTATATATATTTGCGCTAAAGAGCGCCTATAAACAGATCAACATGCAAGGTCTGTAAGATGAAGCATGCTTGATTTAGGCTCAGAAGCATACTAGTTTTGTAAACAGAAAAGGATCGGGTAAGACGTTGTCAACAACTTGAAAACAGCACTACTTTGTGTTTTCGAGAAGTGCTCAAAAGTTATAGTATGCCAAACTGCATCATAATTGAGACTGCTGTAAAATACTACCTGTTCTAAGACCTT
This sequence comes from Actinomucor elegans, assembly GCA_026027325.1. Lineage (NCBI taxonomy): Eukaryota > Fungi > Mucoromycota > Mucoromycetes > Mucorales > Mucoraceae > Actinomucor > Actinomucor elegans. The sequence continues at coordinate 416,541 of JAMSLZ010000018.1, forward strand.
TAGCACTTATATACAATATCAAGCGGTTAAGAAATCTAATTCATATGAAAGAACGCGTTTTATTCTCTATTTTGTCCGGAAATCATTGACATATTTCAGTTCATTGTTGAGAAACATGAGATTTCGTGGCAATAATAGTATACCTAGAACCATCATTTCATATGCCGCTTCAATAGTAATTTATACTCCGTCAACGACCTCACTCTCCCCTATAGCACTTTACAACAGTACCGTAAAGTTGTCAAAGTTGGATCATTCAAACAAGGTTATACCGGTTTATCATTTATTGAAAATAAAATATATATCTTGGCAAAATATGAATTTCAACAGTTATTATAATCAATCAATAATACCATTTCATTTGCAGATGGAACCTCCGAAACTCAGTGTATCTCAATCCCTAACGTATGTTTCTGCCGATAAATGATTAGAAAGCTAGTTTTTTAAAATTCGTACCAATCATTCTATATTTCACCCAAAGGTAAACGACTAATCTCGGCTTCTTGTTGCACCAGGTACGATTCTTTGTTTTTATAGCACAACCAGTTTCAATTACAGCCCATCAATGAAATTAAATCATCTGCGTTTCAGGTTTCAGGATTTCTGCACTCAGTGCAAATTGACAATGAACTAATTGTTAGCTGTCTAATAATTACTAGTAGGCAGCCAAGAGCTGAACCATTTTGACTAGGCAAACAACTATTGGTAATATATAACAAAAGCAGTTTAAGGCTTAGCACTGCAGTGCGACTAGGACCTTTGAATTTTTCTTCATTAATATACGCAGATATGGACAGTTTATGGTAATAAGAATTTTGATGCAATTGGTATCAAATAGGATATGGCGCCTGCATATAACAGGTCAACTGCAGAAAATTGCCAAATGACACATCCTAGATTTTATCAGCTTCAAAAAAAAAAAAAAAGGAAACCTTTGGGGCCCAGAGCCTTGGTTCTGACCCCGAAGATGAATGCAGCAAGGTGACGGTTACACTCAAATATTCTGGGAACAACCTTTTCCTGACTAACGCGATATCTATAAACAGAAAATTTGATAGCCAGCCTTTTGGTTGCTTAAAAAAAAGACGCTTTATTGGCCTAATCTACTGCCTAGAACTGCCAAGAAGTCCCCGTAGATCTCTTTACTTTATGAGGTGTAGTGACCTTTTCGTGGTTGTTAAAATTACATCCAATAACAATACTCAGTGCTCCATTCTTTCTTATTGGCTGCATGACTAACAGTTCTTTTGCTTTCTAAATCCATTGCTTTTGCTCATCAATGAACTATTATATAATAAAGATACCTAGTATAACTTGAGGCTGAAAATATAAAGAGCAGAAGCCGCAGTTAGAATGAGGTGATACATAACAAAGTTCCTATCTATATCAATGATGAAAACAATCATTATTATTGTCTTGTATAAAACAAGAGGATCTCACGGCTCAGCCTTTGACAATGACCCACTATGAAACGCAATCTTGATTTGCATCAAAAAGCAAGATATGCTAATGTCATTGTCCAAACACATGTAGCATTTAACTGCGCACCAACTCAGTTTTGGCGTATGCTTAATTGTTTAGATCCAAGCCCTGGCAAAGCTCTGCCATTGTTAAGAGCCATTTCTAGAACGGGTGTAACATCTGCAAACAAGTTGTGATTAGCATCCTCTATTTAATGATCTATTTTATCATACCTTACGATTTATAATACCCAGGTAGAACTTTTTTGTTTCAAAGTGCTAACAAAAATAAAAACAATTGAGGTTGACTATACTGTTTCTTATTTATTATTGTCAACATCTTTATTTAAGTTTATGCAAGCACAGCCGCACAATGGCACCTGGAATGAATTGAATTCACTAGAATTCTCAGATCTGAAATGTTCATCCAGCCCAAAGTATACGTATATAAACCATCCGTAAAGAACAGTGGTCCTTTCATTCACCCTTTTTTCTTTCCTGTCGCCGCCTATATCGGTTAGTAAAAAACTAGAAAGATCTGGCCGATCATTAAGCATCCAGAACGTCACTTTTTCCATCCAATTAACCTATATAAAATAACCGTTTAATTACCTATTTTCTTTTCCTTCTTTCTTTAAACTTATTCATTAAAAAGACTATGGTGAAGAAAGGAATGTCTGTAAGAATTGCTTCGGACGATGAAGCACAGCTGAATCCAGGTAAAATAGATATAAAGTTTGACACGTTCAAAATATATGCCAGTTAATTAAATCTCTGTTATCAGATACCCTACCTCTGGTTCCGCCACCTCCACCCGCTGCTAGTCATTTAAATAAGAAGAACAATGATGAGCAACCATTCTGCAGCATTGAAATGCAACAAGAAGATCGCTTCTTTTATGAAGATCGGTCTACTAATGAACCATCTTATACTGCGGCTTCTAATCCAATGCACGAGCCTTGGTCTTCAACTATGGCATTGGATCCTGGTAGCAAAACCTTGCTTCAGAACCCATTCGAAGATCTGAGCCGACAAAACACGCTTACAAATGAGCCAGTCGACTATGACATGGATAAAACCTCTAAATTACTTCGTGATCTTGAAAATGATAAAGACAAACAAGCCGAGAATGAAGATAGAAGTATCAATATTGATAGTAAAAACAATTCCTTAAATATTACTACTGAAGACAGTAAAAAGTCATCACTTGATGAAGACAAAGGGAGTGACGAGGATTTTGATTGGAACGATGACCCAGATCAAACCAAACCCAAGCGTAGAAAAACAGCAAGAGAGAGGTTCACTGCTGCTATGAAAAACCCCTGTTGGTGGCACTATCTTTCACCTGCTATGAAAAGAATTATTATTGCTGTACTTGGCTCTGTTCTATTTGTTGTCATTGCTGTGGTTATCTACATTACATTACCAGAACCGACCGAGGCACAAAAACAAGACCCCAATTTCAACAATGTGCGTAGTAATCTTCAGTGCTGGATGTATTGGGCTGCTTTTATGTGGCATATCTTTTGGATAATGACATTTCTATTGGATATGATTCCTTCATTGGTTTCCCTTTGGGCTAAACTCTTTCATGGTAGACGATCAGAGAAAGTCAAGTCATATATGGAGGTAATATTTAACCAATGAAGACAAATTGCTTTTGACTAACCACTTTTTTTTTTTTTTTTAGTATTACATGAATCTCAAAGGCTACTTTTGTTTGGTTTTACTAGCTGCTTGGAACCTGGGTTCTTGGGCCTTTCTTATTTCAGTCCCATTTAATGTAAATATAAATTTACTTTTATCAGTATGCAAGTCTAACTTTAGCATAGTCTATCCAAAAACACGCTTATTCACATGTAATCACTAAGCTGTTTGGCTCTTTTTTGGCGGCGTCTGGTTTATTCTTTATCCAAAAGACCGTCATTCAGGTTATCGGTACGATAATTTATTATGTACACTAAGACCAAATTACTAACAGTATATTTCTAGGCTTCAACTTCCATCGTACTGCTTTCAAAGAAAGAATAGAAGAAAATAAGAAATGCCTAAACAGTACGTATTCAATTTTATCACTAAATAAATGCTAATATCACTTATTCTTTGTGTTTATTAGTCTTGGATACTCTCAGTAAATCTGAAACAAAATCTCGTCCTGGATCTGGAATGGCTGCCAACAATAACCTACGAAAGCGTAAACCAAAACAAGGAAACCAATGGGAATCGATGCAAAGTTCTTCCAGTCATGACGAAAAGTTTGGCAATACGCATCGTCCTATAACTTTAAGTGATGAATCCGTTCCTGTGAATCAGCCTTCTTCCTTTGCCAAATTCAAGAAATCCATTTCCGGTTTTGTATTAGCAGAAAAACCCAGCGCAACAACTACAGGCCGTATCGATAAGAACAAGATGGATATCAATTCGGACAATTATGCTAAAAAGGTCGCAAAGAAACTATTCTATGCATTGGCTTACCCAGAAGGCTACTATGGGCAAGAAGAAGATGATAAAAAGTATTTGGATATTTTTGCTTTTACACCTTATTTCAAGGATCGCGAAGCTGCTACTGAAGCGTTCAGGGTCTTTGACAAGGACGGAAATGGCAATTTGTCAAGACGCGAGTTCCGTGATACTGTGATTCAGATTTACCGTGAACGCAAAAGCCTAGCACAATCAATTCAAGATACCAGCCAAGCTCTTGGAAAGATTGATATTATTTTTCTTATCCTTACTTCGATTCTATCTACAGTCATCTGTCTGGCTATCTTCCAAATAGATTTTTATAGTGCATTGCTTCCACTAGGTTCCATTCTAGTTGCCTGTACTTTTATCTTTGATTCATCTGCCAAGTCCTTATTTAGTGGTATCATGTTCCAATTCGTCACTCATCCCTACGATGCTGGTGATTTGGTGATGATTGATGGTACTTATATGTTTGTAGATAACATTGGTATTCTGGGTACTGTTTTTGTTCGCGCTGATGGTACAAAACTCTATGCACCTACAAATGTACTCTTGACAAAGATCATTTACAATGTGCGTCGATCAGGTAGTATGGGCGAATCATTCACGTTCAATGTTGATTTCAGAACAGATAATGATTTAATCCTGATACTTCGCGAAAAACTCGTTGAGTGGGTACAATCTCAAAGTCGCGATTTTGATTCTGGGTTTGATTTACGTGTAACAGAAATTTTGGATATGAATCAAGTTATTCTGTCTGTCTGGTTACCTCATAAAGGCAATTGGGTAGACCTTCCTAAACGATTTCAAAGAAAGACCCGATTCATGTTGGCCCTCAAAACTATCTTGACTGAACTCGGCATCAAATACGAATTACCTGCTCAAAGAATTACATCAAACACCGACAGTAATCCGTTTGACACAGCTGTTCCTGCAAGACCTCAAAACTTTTCCCAATAATGCCTATACCATTACCCTTTTAAAAATCAGTAGTGAAAAGAAAAAAAAATACCCTATCTCAGAAAAATAAATATTCTAATTAATGAACCCAATTTACTGTAACAATTTAATTATCTTTTTGTGTGTTACAATGGAACCTGATACAAACAATTCATTGTTTGCTTCGATCACACAAGTACCCACGTTGCAATGTGATACACGTACGACTCTGTTGCAATTGTGTACTGATATCACCAGAGTATCTATTTGCATATTATATGCTCGTGATTCGTCACGCTCTAGTACACAAAATTCCAGTCGAGACTTTTGATGAAATGGATATCTCATTTGCGATTAAAATGTCGATCTTTTTCACTATATCAAGACTCCACTGTTAGTTAACCAGCAAATTTATTTGATGGAGCCAAAGCATCAGGGTATATTTTTGCATTTGTCAGATTGCGGCGCCTCATTCCGAACCTGAACTTACTGATTGGACACGACGTTTAACCCGGTCCCAGTGAGATCTATAGATGATATAAGAAGCAAGCTCTTTACAGGCAATCCTTTCAAATGTAATATACCTATTGAAAGTTAGTAAACTAAATGTTCTGGTAGATGTAGAGGTTCATTCTGATCATGTACAAGTGGTTAGATGTGATACTTAAACCAAAATCAACCAAGGCTAAAATGGGTTGGCTTAGAAATTTTACTAGGATTATACCCTTATTATTAGGTCCAGTTGTCCACTTTTTTTTTTGTGAAACGCGGTAGCAGCATGCATTATAAGCATAATTTATAGGTAGAATATATTTTTGCATCTTAAGAAATATATACAAAATATGTATATGCTTAAAAAACTAGAAAAAATCAAAATGAAATTCTATAAATTTAAAGAAATACGTAATACTTTTTTAGGGTGGCACTATTTGGACTACAGTTTAGTTAATTGGACTACAGTTTGCTAACTGAACTACAGTTTGACTAATTGGGCTGCATTATCGAGTTGTGGAGGGATTCCAACTAAATAGAGTTTAGATAATACTGTCTGCTATATTAACAAAATGCAGTAAATGTACTTTAGGACTAAGCGATTTTGAACCGCTATCTGTGCTTCTAAATGATAATCATGGTTTTCAGTGAAGATCACCTTTTTATTACTGGATTCAATAGGATTTAAATCTTTTTCATATTGTTATTAATCGTTATCAATTTTCTTAGTAAAATTTCTTACAGTCTCTTTACATCAAGTTACTGAGCCATCTTTTTATATCTCAAATTGAATGAGTTGGCCATAAAAGGTTGAATTCTTGGGCATTTTTTTTTTTTTTTTTTTTTTTTTTTTACGTCTACAAGTATTGCATTTTGTCCATATAATAGACAGCATTATTTCAACTATATTTAGTTAGAATCCCTTCACAATCAGAGTTTGCAGTCCAATTAACGTTAACCTAAGTTACTACACCTAGTGGAGCCATTGTTAGACCAAAATGTACTAGATATACATTTGAGCGATTGACTGTAATTTTATACTTTTATCAAGCAATCTAGGGCTAAAGAAAATAAATAGATTTCTTGACGGACCTCAGTCAACCATTGCATTAGATACATCTGATTTGGTCGTAGTATAATGCGAAATCTAAACTTTTTTCCATTAAAGTACAATTATTATATTGTACACTAATGATCGAAAGTAAATTACATGCCATTCATCTAATCTAGATCTAATGATCGTATAAATCTCCAAATTGATCTTAATTTAGTATTAGTTGCATCGGCAGAATGAATTGCTTCTTTTACTTAAACATGTATTTGATTAATGTTCGAGAAATCCAAGATCTCATTGAATATATGCATAACAGTGAATTATATATTTCATGTAAATGCTACGCACATCAAATGGAACTCTCATTCTCAGAATGAGTTACTGAGTCCGATAAGCACTTGGGCCGACTAGGATCGCTCTGTTGCATTAATATCCATTTCACAATTGGTCTTTAGGTAACTGATTGCTTTCGTTCTACTTGATAGGAATGCCTCAAAGGCAAAAAAAAAAAAAAAAAAAAAAAAAAAAAAAAAAAAAAAAAAGTTTCTAAACATGTACATGCCCTAAATTTTCAGCTTGTCCTAGGTGTAATTTGACTTATGGCTAATGAGCAAGGGATCTCCTATTTTCCAAAAGCAAAGGGGTAGGATAAAATAAACCTCTAGCATCAAAAGGAGGATCAAGTCGACTATACTATGTCTTCCCCTCAAGCACTCCTATATTATCTTTAGAATCCCCTGCCTTTGTAAGCGTTGCGTATCTATAAGGTATTTGAAGAGACAGATACGAGCTAAAAAGCAAAATTGACGGTTAAATTCCATGCCAATATTCCCCAAATGAAAATCTCATTATTCGAAAAGATAAAAACTAGGGAAAGAAAACCGTTCTCATTACCTTTCCTTTATCAATATTTTTATTTATTTTTCAATCGTTCATCTAGCTCTTGGAGCATCATTCATTCGTTCAAATCTCTTTTTTCTTCTTCAAAACTTGTATGTATAGACGCGACATACACATAGATAAACGCTACTAATCTCATGAGTCTTATACAGTCGTAACAAAAATTAAATACTATTTCCACTAATCACATATATATCTTCAAGAAGATATATGTTCTTTCTATAATCTAATAATTATGGGAAGTAATTATGATCTAAAAAGTAACGATACAGCCCATAAGACTACTACACTACCCACGACACTCTTTTCAACTAAAGCATCAAAAGTGCAAGTCAGAAAGTCATTGTCATCTCCTACAAATGCCTTGCCTGAACCGACTTCCATGATACCTTCCAATACAGAACTACCAAAAAAAGAAATCAAACAGCCAATTAAAACAGCAGCAATGCCGATCTCACCTGGCCCTAATAAGAATAAGAAGAGAAACCAGATTCCCGTTCGTTTAAACACAAAGCTTTCAAATATTAATCACTTTTCATCACCAAACACCACTATTTCTTCATTATCCGCCACAACGAGCACTCACGAGCGTCCCCATCTACGCATGAGCGCATCCTCCAGGTTTGGTAAGAATCTTTTACCAACCTGGCTAGGAGGCCATTCTACAGAAGAAGGCGGTGGAAGCCCTACTTCATCTACTCATTCCAACTCTAGCTCCACTAATCTACCAATCACGCCTACTACACCTCCAGCTTCCGCCTCATCATCTTGTTCAGCACCAAGTGCTTCAAATGATGGTACGGATACGAGCGACCTGACAAACACATTCGAAACGCTACTTGTAAGATGATGAAAGCTGATTTGCTCTATACGAACGCATATTAACTTTAATACTATTACAGGATGAATTGAACATGAAAGACGCTCATCGCGAAAAACTACGCCAATTACCACGAGAGCGTAAACTATATCTTTTACAGCAGAACCAACACATCAAAGAGAATCGGACTGTAGATAGTTCGTTACGTAAAAGCATGCCTACATCCAATTCCAGCACCTCATTATTCCCATCAAAAGCCCTAAGACAAAAGGCAATAAAGAGAAGCGAGACTTCCACTCGACTTTTATTCCCTGCCAACAGTCAGACCAGATCAAAGCAACTGAGGAACTCAAGCAGCCATCGATCTTTAACTTCTTCTCTTATTACAAATGCTAGTGCTGAAAATCTGAAGATAATGAATGAAATACCATCACCCGTTTCCCCTCATGATACGGATAGCAAAAGCTCGAATAGTTTGAAAAAGAACCTTAGCAGCAGTAGTAGCAATAAAAAGGAGAAGAGACATACTAAAGGTGGAGATGAAGAGACTGATAGTTTGGTAAATCAGTCTATTGAAGTTCATGCCAAGCCGCCATCTCCAAGCTCTAATCGTGTTGAAAATCAGTCCATTAATTTGCCAAGCAAATCTGCTTCTATGGATAAACGTGCTGCAACCTACAAGTTCTCGAGAAAGAACCGATCCAAAGTAGGATCAATGATATTGGAGTTTGATGCGCTTGCTACCAAGCTAGAAGATACTACTTCAGACGAGTCAGCAGCATGGCTACTACTCGACAACAAGACATTGCCTCGCAATTACAACATGAATAGCACAATGCGGTCGAATGGTGTGACACAGCATCCTTCTGTAACCAATTTATTTCCTACTGTGAGCACAACTGCGGCTTCTACAGTAGCAGCAGTTGCAACAGAACCTTCTGCTTCCAGCTCACTTTTGAGCAATAGTTATGCTTACCAAAGTCTGACGCGTAAGGATGGTGGTCATTTAGCAGCGCTCATATCTGGATCGTCAGCTTTAGATGATAAGCGAGGCCGAGATCGCAATAGTCCTTACTACTATGTAGAGCGTCTTCGAAGCAGGTAATGAATTACTAGAACCCCTTTTGGTCTATCTGCTTACTAACGTGATTTGCTCCTATTCCAACCTCCTACTAATGATATAGAAATACTACCACTGATGCTTTAACTAAACACTTGACTTCGCTAAGAATCACATTGGCTACAGGCAATGTATCTTGGATAAATGAGTTTCTCTCAAGACGCCATGGTGGTCTCATTGCACTGGAGAATGTTTTGGAAAAGCTCGTTAGTAAAAAATCAAAGTAAGCACTTCAAGTAAGCTGTATATGCTCTGTTCATCTAAACAACCTGTAGGAAAAAGAGTGGAAACAAACTTAGTGAAAACGAAGAACAATGCTTATTTGAATGTATCAAATGTATTCGAGTCTTGTTAAATACCAAAGTAAGTACCTCTACAGCTATTGGTCAAAGGGATATCAAGGGCATATCCCCTATTGTACTGATGCCTGATGTGAAAAAAGTTGAATTACTGGCTTCACTCTTCCCCTTTCCATCAGCTTTTAAAATTATGATCTGCTATAAACTCTCACAGTTGGACTAACTTGTCTTATTTCCTTTATCTATCCATGTTTTATCTGTAGCCTGGTCTTCAACAAGTGCTCATGCGTCCAATCGTATTACATCATTTGATTGTAGCTTTGTTTGCATGTTTAGCACTAATATCTGCTACTCAGCCTATTCCTTCATCATCCACTTCCGTCTTTAGAAGATCTCCCTCTCTTACATCCATTGGATCACAGCTTTTACCATCATTTTCAAGTAGCAGTGCGCATAACCATACACCATCACCCTCTCGATCTACTGCCTCTACACACAAGGACAGCAACACGAACAGTAATAACTGTAACAGCACATCAACGACAACCATGGCTTACAAGATGTGCACGCTCATCTTTGAGGTATTTGCCGCGCTGTGTCTAACATCAGTACCAGCATATAATACTGTATTGGCAGTGATATCAGAAGTCAAGGGTGAGCAATATCGTTTTGAGCGATTAGTGCAGTGCTTGCAAGGCCTTGGTCGCTCACACCAGCAAATCTCGCCAGAAAAGAGGGTTGTAAGTAAACTTTCATCCATGATTGAAGAACAGCAAGAGCTGTTAGTGTTTGATTGTCTTGCAGCTGCCTTGAGCTTGTTCAATGGGATAATCCAGACACCAGATACGATTGAGAAACGGGATATACTTCGAACCGAACTTGAGCGTAGAGGATTTGAGGAGCTCATCAAGCGTTTAGATCAGAAGAAGATAGTATTACCCGAGGCCTTGCAAAGGCAAGTTGAGGATTACTTGAAGAACAAAAAGATGGATCAAGACAAACTTAGAGCTTTAGAGAGTACAAAGCGACAAAGTATTTTGCAATTGTAAGCTGATGAATATAGAAAAGACATACGAAGCTAACTTTTACTCAAAGACAACCAGATAATATGGTTGCATCTGCTTTGAAGGCATTTTATAGCGATCCAGAAGTGTATTATCTCGTTGTAGATAGTATTAGCGAACTTATTACGATGGGCACTGACCAACTCTCGAGCAATAAGAGATTTGTGCAAGACATATGGAGTGTTATTCACATTTTTGCTAAGAAATTAAAACCCATTGGTACCAATAGTAAGTTTACTGCTATAGGTATTGCTGGCCAGGCTTACAAACTAGTTATTTACTAGGCGATTTTCAAATGGCAATTCAACAGTTCATAGTCGCGATTCAACCCATCGTTGGTAAGCTCACAGCTACAAATGATAATGACGATGAGCCAACAGCTCGTTATTCACTGGATAATCCACTCAGCGGCAACGGAAGTTCGGCAAAAGCAGATAATACAGAGGACGTGGAAGGTTTGCGAAACATGGTGGAAGAACTAAAAGATAACTTTCAAAAAAGCCAAGATGCTACTGCTAAGATACGTCGAGAAAAGAACGAATTACTCATGAAAGTATCCAAAGCATTAGCTGAAATTAAAGAGCGCGATGATCGTATTGCCCTTATGGAGTCAGAAAAGAAAGAACTAATGGATAAGCACCATCAACAGATGCTTTTATCTCCTGAGACCCCCAAACCAGGCCCAAATCCTGCTTCGTCTTTTGCTCCACCACCTCCTCCACCGCCTCCACCACCACCGCCACCACCATTATCATCTTCAATAGCTTCTTTCCAACAGCCCGCTGACGGCTCATTGAGCCCTATCCTTAAGCGACAAAACTTGATTAAGCGCAACTCATCTCACCGTAACTCACGTTACCTTCATCCATTAGCTTTAAATCTGTGTTTTCCCAATTTGAAATCGCTTCATGAAAACACAAATGCAAACAATGGCCCCACTTCTCCTCCGTTAGTCGCTTCCCCTACCAGAGACAAGGACGGATACCGGTTAAGCAATGGTGATCGAGGTTTTCATCATGCTGTTACCGTTTCTCAGCCATACCAACCACCTATTGCCATGAAGCAATTCTTTTGGTCCAAATTGCCCATGAATAAGATTAGTAATACTGTCTGGGACGAAATCATTAAATCACCAATGCCTTCTGCATTGGCTGATAACGGCAGTAGCTTTGAACTGAGTAGCGTCAGCAGTACAACGAGTAGCAGCGACAGTGACGAAGACGACTTGTCAGAAGAAAATAGAGCTTTACTTGAACTTGATACAGTGGAATTAGAAAGACTGTTCAAAAAAAATACAGGTAACTCAACTCAAGCTTCTTCCAAACCCATAATCCATGAAATCCGAAAACAAAATTTGGTGACGCTGTTAGAATTCAATCGTGCTAATAACATTGCTATTATGCTGGCCAAGATTAAGCTGCCTTATCCTGATATACGAGACGCCATCTGGAATATAGACGACAACAGTCTGAGCATCGATAACTTGATGGCTATTCGACAGTATATTCCTACCAAAGAAGAAATTGAAATCGTCAAAGAGTATCAAGGTGATATCGATATGCTAGGAAATGCAGAGAGATACTTTAGATCGATCATGTATATTCCTCGTTTAGCTGATCGCGTAAGCTGTATGATCTTTAGACGTCGTTTCAAGTATGAGTTGGAGGAACTCTTACCCCAGTTGGACGTGATCCAGATAGCCATCACTGAATTGAAAGAAAGCACACGATTCAAACATGTTTTGAAGGTACTTGACGAACAACAACAAAAAAAAAAAAAAATGTAACGCTTTCTAACCTAATGTTAGACTGTGCTTGCCATTGGAAACTATCTAAATGGTCAAACAATTCGAGGAAATGCCTGTGGTTTCCATTTAGATGCTCTTTTGAAGGTGAGTAATGTGTCAAACAGAATATATATGCATCTTTATTAAACATGATATAGATGAGAGACACAAGGGCAGAAGGAGAGGGTGTCAGTAATGTACCTACCCTACTGCATTATTTGGTTTACTTTCTTTCAAAGTCTGATGATGATACAGTTAACTTTAGACAAGACATTTCACACTTGCAAGCCGCAGCAAAACGTAAACCTTAAGCCGCAATCTATCCAAGTACATACTAATCTCTATCTGTAGTATCTCCTCCCACTCTTTTTGCTAGTGTTAACTCGTTAAATGGTAGTTTGACTCAGATCAAAGAAGAACTAAGCATGAACGCAAGGAAAAAGACGTCAGAACTTCAAATCGATCGATTTGCTGAAGCTATGGAAGAGTTCTTGTTGGAAGCTGAACCTATTGTCAATGATTTGAAAGCGATGACCAAAGATATAGAAGAGAAACTAAGAAATCTCATTCTATACTATGGCGAAGATCCGACCACTATTAAATCAGAAGAGTTCTTTGCTATTATTTCAACCTTTTCTAATTCTTTTGAAGTAAGTTTCATTTCAAAATTACTTAGATCATTATATTAATAGTTCTGATAGAAAGCACAGATCGAAATTCACGAAGCGAGAGAAAGGGCTTTGAAAAGACAGCGCCAGCAAGAGTTATTAATCAAAGTAAATACACATTTGGACTAAATTTGTTCCATTAACTTGCTGATTTCTAAATACACTTCTATAGAAACGACAGCAGCAAGAAGAACAGCAGCAACAGCACAGACAACAGCACAGACAGCTTTCAGTTCCAAATATCACAGATATGGCAAATGTACGTGAAGAAGGGTTTGAACAAGTGCTAAGAGAGCTTAAAGCCGGTCTTAAGCGTGGAGATGAAACCTGGCAAAACACAATATCAAGAAGAAACAGACTTGAAGCAGCAGCATTGTTAAAAGCAGCTACAGTAACAGCGGAATAAGAAAAAGTTTAAATCTCTGTTTTTCCCTTGACCTTGTCTTTTTTCCTTTCCCTCTTACCTTCTCATTACCTCTCGACTAATAATCATATTCTCTTAATAAATAGTATTCTTCTTTATCAATAATATATATAGTTCAATGTATGGTTCTTCGGCATCTACATTAGAGGCAAAGGTAGTCATCTTGGGAAGTCAAGGTAAATTATATATATATATATAAACTAAGCCAAGATTCCCCGTTATTGAAACAAAATAGGTGTAGGCAAAACTTCGTTAGTTATACGTTATATAGACAAGACGTTTTCACCAAACTCAACTTCCACTATTGGTGCTTCTTTTATGACCAAAAAACAGTAAATATCTTATATCTCGAGTCTTATCTTGTTTCACTTACTTCTTCTGAATAATAGAACAGTGGACAATTGTAAAGTAAGACTGCAGATATGGGATACAGCAGGACAAGGTAAATTATGGTGATGTAAGAAGCTTTGGCGGAATTTAGGCTCACTAGTAAAAAATAAATGCTCCAATGTAATAGTATACTAATGTTCCTGAAAATTAGAAAGATTTCGGGCAATGGCTCCCATGTATTATAGAGGTGCACAAGCAGCTTTATTAGTCTATGATATTACTTCTCAAGAGAGCTTTGAAGAGCTTTCTTCTTGGATAGAAGGTATAACTCGTTCGCTTTGAAGACGCAAATCTCTTACACCTGTCTTTATAGAGCTTAAAAGAAACATGACCGAAGACTTGGTCATTATAGTAGCAGCGAATAAATTGGATCTAGCTCACACTCGGAGGGAGGTATCCTTTGATGATGCCCAAAAGTATATTACGCGTGTATTAGGCCCAGAAACAGTATTATATGAAGTATCGGCTAAAGAAGATGACGGTAAGCTTGTAGTTCATGCAAAAACTGACGCAGAAAAACTGACTATACATAATTAGGCCCTATCGAAGATATCTTTATTCATATTGCTCGCGTTCTTGTTGAACGTAAACAGTATCTTCCTGTCAAGAGAAAACCACCAACTTATCAACTACCCTTAGATGAAGATCCTCAACCACCTAAACCTTGCTGTGGTTTCTAAGAAAGCTCAACTCATATTCCCCTACTCAAATCACATATATATTATATATACACAAAAAAGAAGCTATCCGCTATTATTCTTTTCAATCCTCATCCTTTGTATTTGTTTTTTTGAATATAGTATAATATATAATAAATCACGACTTAACCGTATGAATTCTACTTTTATCATGACGAAGACTCAGTACCAGTTTGATCATATCAAAATACCCAACGAAAAGTCAGCAAGCTCAAAATTCGAGTTCAAGTGGCATTTCAATTATCGTCAATAGAACTCCGCCGACCAATCGAAAATATACCCCTGGCTGAGAAGTTTTTACAGAAAATAAAGGATTCACTACAGCACTTATTTTACAACTTCAATGGAAGTTGTAAAACTGGTGCATTTAGATCTGGTTTATAAATATGTTTGATAGCCATCTAAAGCATTTATGGGATTTTATGAATATAAAAAAGAGGGTTTTGATTATAAAGCAAAAAGTGTTCAAAAAAATATAATGCGAGCGTAATTTGAACTTTTAAGAATATCTACTTTGATTATTACGTTATTCGATACGCAATAATGTTTTGCTTAAAATTTTTAGCTTTTTTTTTTTACTACTAC
The DNA here is from genome assembly GCA_026027325.1 of Actinomucor elegans. Classification (NCBI taxonomy): domain Eukaryota; kingdom Fungi; phylum Mucoromycota; class Mucoromycetes; order Mucorales; family Mucoraceae; genus Actinomucor; species Actinomucor elegans. Next base: position 431,703 of record JAMSLZ010000018.1, read on the forward strand.
GAAACCGGATCAAAGATTCCAGCAAAAAGAAAAAAGAATATAGACATTTTAATTTGTGTTATTCCAATGAAAAAAGTAGTACAAAAAACTCCTAGATTATGTTTAACCGTGTGGTGGTGTTAATCCACTCAGCTATTTTTTTTTTTTTTTTTTTTTTTTTTTTTTGTATGTGTATTTTTCCATATATTAAAAACTCAAATATGGTTGCAAAATCAAAAATGTGAGAATATAAATTAAGTATAACTCAAGATTTTGGTATGTGTTGATATACAAGTCGTAAACCATGACATATATAACATAATTCTATATAAATTCTGATAATAGGGATGATATCAGTATAGAATATTTATTATTATTATTCCACAGTAATAAAGAATCAATTGATATTTATTGATCTGAAACTCACCTTGTCAGATGATAACTCATCTCAGCCAATGCCCAATGAAACACTATGTAATTGAAGTCCCTTTTTAAGCACGTTGTTCAGGTACCCTTCTTTAAACTCGATATTCGGCAGGTTTGTATGGTTCCTTGATCGAATCTTGGGTCCAATAGTTTAACCCTATTCTTAAGGTTGAAATATAAACTATATGTATTGCTTTGCTCCATCCAATATATACGAATAAAATTCGCGCTAAATACTATCTTGACATTCTTGCGAATACAGCTAGTTCTAGTTTGGTTAAATAGGACATAATGGGTTCCTTGCGACTCAAATCTTCAATATGACATTGCACCGCGAGAAATACTGTGGTTTTGAGCAATGTAAAACAATTATATTAGGTAAGTACGGTCTCTCGACTCGCGTGGAAATACGTAGTACAGCTCTTCAAAACAAAGTTTATAGTGCGATGAATTCCAAGATTATGTTCTGAAACTCTGTAATAATCTGTATGACATTAACCTTTTATTGATTTAAAAGATCGCTATATACCTATGCAGAAAATAGAGGTACACAATAGCAAAGATCGATAAAGAACGTCTTTTTCAAAAACGTATGCTACAATAATACAATATAATGTCAATTAATTAGCAGATCTACACGAAGGAGGTTTCCTTTTGTACTGAAACGCGTTTTTATATTTGATATAAAAGAAACGCGCTTTTTTGACGTTTTTCTTCAGTATATTCCCCCATTCCAGTCATTAGCTTACTATACAATGAAGGTTTCTATCTTTTGCTCTGCGCTGGTTGCATCTATTGCTTCATTGGTTTCCGCTCAAACGTTAGAAGGTACTGAAAGCATTACACCTCAGGACTATATAGGCCTTCGTAAGTTGCGATATGTAATGTTGATCATTATAAGATATTAATGATTCTATTATAGCTGCTCATGCCCTTGCCAATAATCCTCCTGCTTGCGGTATGCCTTACCGTGAATTGAACCTAGCAAGAATTACGGCTGTTAAAAACATGAAAACGGGTTCTACTTGTAATCTTTGTCTCAAGGTAGTTAATAATGCCAACCCTTCCAAGTTTGTCTATGTTTTGGCTGTTGATCTTGGTGGTAGAGGATTAGATGTAAGTTTAATTTATTTTAGTGTCTAGACAGTTACTAACCCCTTCATAACATAGTTGAGTATTCCTTCCTTCGAATATCTCTTTGATCAACGCTATGACGCATCCCCTGCCACCTGGTCTACTGTGGATTACTCTCATTGTGCTGGTATCTATACCCCAGGCAAGATTAATCCTAATCAAGGCGTTCAACCTGGCTCTCCAAGCGATAGCACTCCTATTACTACAAAGCCAAAGACTACCACTAAAGCTGTTACAAAGACAAGAACAACATATATAAAGAAAAAGACTACTACTAGAAAGGCTGTCAGCAAAAAAACCACTACCAAGAAATTAACCCATAAGACTACCAGCAAGAAGAAGGCAGTTAGCAAGAAAATCTCCAAGAACGGAGCCAACAAAAAGAAGACCACCAAGAAGGCGATTAACAAGAAGAAGACCTCCAAAAAAGCTTCCAAGAAAGCTTCCAAGAAGGGTCCCAAGAAGGGTCCCAAGAAGGGTTCCAAGAAGACTACCAAGCATCCCTGGTGGAAGAAGATTTCTAGCAAAAAGTCCAAGAAACACTCTAATCGCCCTCGCCGCGCTCATGGCCAACATAAAAGAAGACTCGACTAAGAATCTGTGATTCTAGATTAATTTGGCAGGGCCATAACTAAGAGTTCTCTCTCATAATCATCTAATAAACTTATTATTTGAAAGTATAAGATTCATATCAGAGCGCGCTTTAATGAAAATGTAACACTAAATAAATCAAATTAACAATGAAAGTTACATATATCAGTTTTGTAGAAATGCTCTTATGTTTTACTCCTGTTTCTCACCTATAATTCAATTAAATGAAGCCAATTCTCATTGCCATAGCTGTTTTATATTCCTGGAGATTTTCTTTATAATATCATAAGTTTTAATAATATGCTATGAAGCTTCGTCTCCTTACAGTCGTGTTCATTTTGCAGCCCGCTCATATAACTTGCTTACATAGTAAAGTATTTAATAACAAATGTAACATTTGATCTCGGAATTGACGCATAGATGATACAATAGGTACAGACATCACGAATACCATATATCTCGACATTAATGTATCACAGCAATCAGTGTCACCTAATAACATAGCAATGACCCTTTCAACGCTTACACCCTCACCCTTCAACGTTACACTAGTAACTGATGTAACCTCATCGTCAAAAATAACTATTATTGATTATTTAACGATTTCAATGCCCCATAAGAAGAAGGGAAAAAAAAAGGACCAAAAAACCAACTGGATTAGAGATGCTATCAAAAGTCAATGGAAAAAACGCAGTCTACAATGTCACTATAAAAATTTATAGTAGATCACCAACGTTGTCCATTGATACTCAATCAACATTAGTAGAAAGTAAATAATATACTACACGGTGCTCTAATAGTCCCAGTAATTCAGATAAACATACATTTTTCTCATTAAAAACAGCAAATATCAATGTTTAATAGTTTTAGCACGACAATGCCACAAGGAGGCTATCCATTTAAAATAACAACCTCCACTATTACTAATGACAGTCGCACTACCCAACCGACAAACATATTAATACGTTACGAGGCCTTAACGCCTATTACTACCACCACCACTACTAGTACATACCTTTCTACACCTCCTATTACCATAGTCGTTACAACTATAGATGGTTAAGCTCATTACCAACAGAAAGTACATGTTCAATCTACTAATCATGCTCTTTAAATTGGGCCTGGGTCTGGGTCTTGAGTTTGAGTCCATATCCCTTCTCATTTCTAATTGGCCTACTATGCCAACATTGTAAAAGGAAAAAACACGACGAGAACAACCATTTTCAGGCTGTTTTCTACAAAGAAAGCCACCTTGTTTAAGACAATCATTATATTGGGTAGAGACGAAGGATCCGCTACATAATGGAAGTCTCAGAGCTTCTTGAATGTGGGTGGCAAATGCTACATTTGAGCTTTTAGTTCTTACTGTGCTTCTAGTATGAGCAGTATCGATAATTCAAACCCGACCTTTGGGCAAGGTAAAATGTACTTGAAGGGTTTGATAGCAGATATGATCATCCAGATAATATATGGAGCTTGCTATATAGTTTAATGGTTCAGCAATTCATTCTAAAAGAAATAAACTTCATCTGTACCTAAGGAATTCGTATGAATGAACCGTGCCACAGCATTCCAGGCAGACATTGATCACTTACAAACAGTGCTATATGAAGTAAAACAGGCTTTTAGAGAGCAAGTTCTTTTATCATTCGATTTATAATTATTATCACGCTACTTTCTTTCAAACCCAATGGAGCTACAAAAGCCATGTGTGTCAATAATCCTAGTCTGTTCTATTAAATGCTTATTATGCTGTGTTACATCACTCTTGTTATTCAGCATTATATATATTTGCAAGATCTGTTTCGTACTTTGCAGCTTTATAGTAGATAGATCCAGTAGATACTATACGCCTTATTGAAGGAATACATTATGAGCGGACAATTGGAGCCTTTGTATATAGCATTGGGTTTGTTTATAAGTTTATATATATCAGTTAATCATCGATAAATAATACAACACTCGGTCTTTCATCTCTAAGTTTAAGGAAACCAAGGCTGCTTTATTTCAAATTAACAAATGATAAGCCGTCAAATCGTGCTTCGGTTTGCCTCGTATTCTTTCATATATATATCAGCAGATTATAATCATTAAAGATGTTTTATATAAAGAAAGTAACCTGCGCAAAACTAATATAAGCCCCTATTCAGCCCTGGTTTTTGATCACCTTTGATGCTTCCGCGAGATGAACAAGTTTCACTATAAGAAACCCATTCCCTTATATATTCTTCTAGCTTATTACCGTTATTAACTATAAACTGTTATATAATTTTTGTACTTACAGTGCCTGTATAATACTTCCGTCATGTCTCTTTATTAGTTTTTATAGATTTTTCTTTATTGTTTTTGTCAAATAAGGATTCGCATTGAGATATTGTAACTGTAGCATTATGCAGAGTTTAAACTGCATTGGTCAACGGTGTTTCAATGACATATCTCCTTATTAGCACGCCTGATATACTTCTACATTTCAAATAGCTATAGGCAGTTCAACAAGGAATATAGATCCGGATTTGATTTCCGAGAAATATATAGAAACTAGATTGTTTATTTTGTTAGGCAAAGTTTCATAATCATACATTCAAGAGCAGATACAATATAAAACTCCGAACATTTAGCATATTTGCTCTCTGTAGCAAATGTATTGTTTTTATTCTTCTATATAATTTATACCATTCGAAAGAAAGTTAAATCCTCTACAATTTTGATTAAGTACATAAAGCAAACATATTTGATTAGTATCCTCTGTAGGATGATTCGGTATTAGTTTTCATTTTCTGAGCTCTAATTTTCATTTTTTGGAAAAATGGCTTAGTACAATAATTCAATGCGATTTCGACCAATTTCCGTCAAATGTTGCATTTGATTAGTAGTCCATGTTCAGAATGGACAGCTACATCTAAAGAAATCTCCACTTGGATCTCATTTGATATACGATTTAGCGAAAATATTGATAATATTCATTAATCGAACAGCTCCCTCTCTCCTAATTACAAGCCTCAGAGAAAATACTGTGATTTTTGACTGAGAAGTGTTTTTAGAATATTACCGAACCGAGAACAGACTAGTATGACCTTGCTGTTGTTATAACGGCGTTGTGGGTGCTTTGTTGGTCATTTGAGTCATAACATGCCAGAAAAAGGGTTCTGCGACTTCTAGAAACCATAATTCTATTCAGGGTTTGGCTCGAGGCTAATTAAAGTAACAAAAAATATCACCTCATAAATTCAAACGCCCTTTTTTATATTCACCTCAGCCTCAAATTCGAGTACAAAATAGGTTTCGTTTCGATCTTTTGCCTTTTCTTTACTACTTTCTTTCCGCTTGTTAATATGAAAGCTTTATCATTTTTCTCGATTGGTGCAGCCATCACCTTCTTAAGTGCTGTTACAGCTCAATCACAAAATGAAGATTCACCTTTCCACTGGCCTGGCAGCCAAAATATTATTTCTCCATATGCAACCTCTGGTAAAATGGAGGCTAAAGGAAGGACTGGTGTAGCTGCTATGCACGCCACTCTTTTAAAGTAAACTATCATGTATATCTTTTATGCCATTTTACTAATATATTATTCCTATAGCGAAAAGACCATCTTGATTATTGATAAAGGTAAATCTCGTCTTTGTGCCAATGATTCTTGTATTAATAAGCCAATTATATCTAGCTGAATGGAATGAAGCTCAATTCGACTCTGGACAAAGCGCCTTTTCAGTACAATACGACTTGGAAACTGATTCTTACCGACCTTTAGCTTTGGAAACTAATACCTTCTGTTCTGCTGGAGGATTTTTAGCCAACGGCACTTTCATCAGCACTGGTGGTGGTGAAAAGCGTGGTCGAGATTGGAAAGCAGAACCAGGTTGGCAATCCATTCGTCACTTTACGCCTTGTATCGACAATTCATGTATTTGGAGTGAATACAAGACCGGAAGAATGACCCAGAATCGTTGGTATCCCACCGTTGAGCAATTGCCTGAAGGTGATATTTTTATCATTGGCGGTTCAACTAAGGGTGCGGCTGTCAATCGTCATGAGATCAATGTTCCTTCGTATGAATTTTGGCCTCCTAGACCAGAAGGCGAGGTTCCTTTCAAGTTCTTGAACGAAACAATGCCTTATAATCTCTATCCTTTTGTCTTTGTTTTGCCCGACGGAAACTTGTTCATCTTTGCCAACAAGAAGTCTATTATCTATGATTATAACAAACAAGAGATTGTCAAGGAATTGCCCAAGATTCCAGGCAACCCTCGCTCTTATCCTCTGACAGGTGGTGCTATCATGCTTCCTTTAGATCCCAAGAATAACTACAATGTCGAAATCCTTATTTGTGGAGGTTCTGAACGCATGAAGAACAACGCTGCTGCTGATGATACTTGTGGGCGTATCAATTTAGGTGATAAAGACCCTCAATGGAAAATGGAAACTTTTGTTCACAAGCGTCTGATGCCTGATGGTGTCATCATGGCGGATGGCAACTTGCTTTGGATCAATGGCTGTCAACGTGGCTGGGCTGGCTATAACGGCCGTAACCATGATCCTACTTTTGATCCTCTTATCTATACTCCATCCGCCCCAGTTGGTCAGCGTTGGACTCAGAACTTGGCCAACACAGATATTGCTCGTATGTACCATTCAGTTGCACTTACTTTACCTGATGGTCGTATTTGGATCGCCGGTTCCAATAATGTTGATCCTCCAGATGTAAACGCTGAATACCCTACTGAATTCCGTGTTGAATATTTCTCCCCACCTTACCTGTTCAAGACTGCCACACGTCCATTGATCTCCCATGTTCCTCGTGTAGTTACTTACGGTGAAAACTTTGATATTCTCCTGAATTTGGATGGCTTGGCTTCTACCAAAGAAGATGCTCAAAAGATTCGTGTTGGCTTGCTTCGATCTGGCTTCAGTACCCATTCTATGCATATGTCCCAGCGTTATGTATTCTTGGAACACAAAGTCTCTGAAGACTTGCAGTCTTTAACGGTAACTGCACCACCTCGTGCTGCTATTTTCCCACCTGGTGCTGGTGTATTGTATGTTCTTTACGACGGTGTACCTTCAATTGGTACTGAAATGTTTGTTGAACATCAACTCAATGATTTGAAGATTTAAGTTATCAGATCATACTATCACTTAAGCTCTTAAATTCAAGCCCACCCCACTCCATGTCTTCGTATTGTACTGTTATTATATCATTTTCATTTTCATCCTATTATATATATATATCCTTCATATCAATAAATAATAAAATACAACTATCATCATTAACTTGTTTATTAGAATTTGAATACTTGATCTGTAAGTTTGCTCACAGTTCTAGGTGCTTCATAACCCAATTCAGTAGTTGCCTATGTAGATAATATATTATTATTACTATCATATATTTCAAGTGAAAAAGACTTACATTGGTTACTGCTTTGACTAGGGGTGGAGGACCGCAAACAAGCACCTTGACATCATTGGAGCACTTTGGCAGCTTTTCTTTCAGGATTTCTTTGGTGATAAAGCCAACACCATGTGCCCAATTGGCATCGGGTGCTTCATTCAAGACATGATATACACTGAATTGCTTTGGATGCTTTGATACTAATGCCTTAAGCTCGGCTTCTAGCAGTATATCATTCTTGGTGACATTACCAAAAATCAAACTAATCTTAGTCTTGTCATTTGGATTGCGTAGAATAGCTCGAATAATCTATACAACTTGATAAGTAACTATTGAACAAGCTACCATACATTAACATTACTTGTAACATTGGAGTGATTCCCGTGCCACCTTAAATCCAAAACAGTTAGAATCACGCTTAGCCAATGTCTATTGTATTAGTACCTGCAACCATGCCAATTTCTTTGACCATGTTGGGAGTATAAGTAAACGCACCCTTTGGTCCTCGAACTGCAATCTTATCGCCAATTTTCATTTTGTCCAAATATTGAGTCAAAGCCCCTTGAGGGTAGGTCTACCATTTGTTTTATATCAATCAAAAAGTTTCTTGTCACGGTAATATTTTTTTTTTTTTTTTTTTTACCTTGATCAGTAATTCAAAATAGCCTTTATCTTCATCGCAACTAGTAGGTGTATAACTTCGAGATACTTCTTTACCATTGATTTTAGCAATCAAAGTAACGTGTTGGCCGATAGGCAAACCTAACACATCGTCTTTTCGAGGCAAAGCAAAACGATAACTTGCAAAATTTGTAAGCTTCCATTTCAACTGCTTGATTTGCTCATATCTTACATGCTAGTATTATGACTAATAGGTGTCTTTGCTATCAACTTGAACTCTTTGGCAATGTGCTGATCAAGGACGCGCGTAGGGCCTATATATCAAACCAAAGTTACTGAATATGGCGCCACTTTTTTTTCGTATTTTTCAGGACATACGTCGACCTAAATAGTAATACCAAGTACCGAAACCAACTAAAGTTGTAAAAGTTGCGATGCTGGTCAAGATGACTGGATCTTGAATAATTTGCACCATCTTTCGAATGGAGACTGGCGCTCTGGAAAGTGAAGGGTTCGTAAGTTGAGACATTTGGAAAGTTACAATACAAGTAGATGAAGAAAAGAGCTAGTAGAAGTTGGCTTCTTTAAAGGAAACAAAGAACATATGGGTTTAAGCTCCGTCTAACTGACAAATGTTACATAAAAACCCATCAAATCAATATTCACGGCATAATCTGATGATGTTTTTCAGAAAAACGGGTAGATCTGACGGAACAGTTCAACTATTGAACAATATACAAGATCTATTCCGAGTGAAATGCCGATTTGGCCAGGCAAGAATATCCAACTGCAACTGCACGATCTTTCATCCTGTTTCTGAATAATAATAACAACAATAATAAAAGAGCTCATATACAAGAAAAGTAACAGCTGTGTTTATATATACTTCAATTGCGTGTCAAATGGTATAAAAGTTGTTTTGCCTTTTCTTTTTTAAGCCATGGAGTTTTCATTGCTAAACGTTGATATGTACACTCCTTTGTTTTACGATTTTTTTTTGTATACAAAAAGTTCCTAACAAACGTAAACATTTACTGTGATATCGATAGAAATGTATACCCTATAAAACATATATCTCAGATGTTATTTAAACTATCGAATTATACCCTAACACTTACCAGTGTTTGAATTTTATTTTTTATTATGGACGATCGGCGGTTTAAACATTTATGTTGTTATTGTTGTTGTTAAGGCTCTCTCCACATCCTAAAAATGAATTATTTGACCCTACTTGAGATATGTCACTAAAACTTTTAAGCAACAATCTTATTTCATGCCGCTTTTATCTCAAAGCATGGTCCCAAGACCTATGTACTCTTTCTTCATTTGAAACCCTTGATGTTAAGACATTCCAGTTTCAACCTCTAGTTACAATACTCTTATATATTTCCTGAACTAATATAACTTATCCGGCTTTCCGTACTGGTTATCATTCTGCTGATTGGCATCAGTAACTGTCCAAAGGAACGTAACATCCCGTCTCCTAGCAAGGTCTCCTTCCTATAGTTTACTTATGTTTCGAATTTTCTTAACAACTTTTCTTCAATCTGTTTAGAGGATATGTCGTATTCGACTGAGCATACTATGCTCTTATACCGCTATCTCAAGAAAGTAATTTTAAAGAAATCGCCCTTGAATTTCTATGACCTACGGTCAATATCCTTGATATCAAAGTAACATTAGCGTCAAACAAAGCGTATGATAATTTTTTTAGGTATTTACCAACCACATGCATTGCCAAGACTGCGGACAATTCGTTTTCACAGACAGTTTTTTGAAACAATCCTCAATCGTATCATATCCCAATTCACAATATAGGGGCTTTGAGTCATTTACATGCGCTTTACCTCTTCATATCTAACGCTTATATTATTGTCAGAATCATAAGGAATCATTTCATGAAACTATATCCAGTCATCTTTAGATCTCCTAGTAGATCTCAGTCATCAGTTGCATTTGAATCAAGATTATTGTCTAGAAAAGCCTGCTGTATTTATTAGAACCAATAATCAAACACAATCCGATGAATTTCATATTAGAAATTGTCAATTACCAATTAATTATATGTGTTTCTACACAAAAATAATTAGATCGAGGGGATCTATACTGATTTCAGTTGATTTTCACATTTGATTAGCTGATCATGTACAAAATGGATAGCTACATGTAGAACTCCCAGAATACTAACAAAAGACAACAATCAAGATAGTGACGCTTGTAATTCACGACTTTCCTACCTAAATAAGCGTCATTTGATCCAAGCAAAAGTATAACCGCTGATTGGTCATGACAGACACTGTAATTAGTTGACACTTTATTAAAACTCGCGCTTTTTCTAATTCTTTCCTTTCTTTCTTTTTCCTTTTAATTGCCAAGAAAATAGAACAATGTACCAACCTAACCCACCTCAGCTTCCTCCTGGATGGTAATTCAATGGATATCGTCTTGCTACATTCATAACTAACAAACATGCCATAGGATCGCTCTTTGGGATGAAGCATCACAACGATATTATTATGTAGAACAAGCAACAGGCACAACACAATGGGATATTCCTACTGGTGCTCCAGCTGAAGCAAATCGTGGTGGCGAAGCATCGAGTTACGGCAGCGGATATCCTCCTCAACCTCAACCTCAATCTCAACAGCAAAACTATTCACCTTACCCTCCTCAACAAACTTTGCCACAACCAGGAGAAAGTAGTGCATATAATGGCACTTCTAATTCTCCTACTTATCCAAACCAACAGGCATATGGAGAACAGAAGCATCAACAACAGCAGCAGCCTGGTGTGCCAGGTGAAGGTGGACCTGAAGGTGAAAGAGGTCTTGGCAAGATGCTAACAAGTAAGTACACACGTGTTGAGTTTGTATAATTAGGAGAAAAATCAACTGACAATGATATATTATAGGCTTTCCAGGTGGGGCTATCACTGGTAGTTTGATTGGGTAAAATCATACCGTATGTTATTCGTTTATTTTAACTAAAAATAATACATTCTAGTTATGCTGCAGGTAAATACCTTGGCGGAAATAAACCTGCTGGTCATAATCAAGGCCATCATCAAAGTAGTGGTGGTATGGGTGGCGCCTTAGGTGGCGCTTTGGGTTCAGTAGGCGTAAGTAGTTAATATATCTCTTTTGATAGAGCATTTTATAAACGATTTATTATTATAGAACCTTTTCCAGCACCAACAACATCCACAACAGCAGCAATACGGTGGCTACGGTAACTATGGACCTCCTCCCGCTCAAGGTGGTTATCCAGGTTATAATCCTCCTCCACCTTCCAACTATGGTGGCGGATATGGTAAGCTGAGTGACAGTTTCATATAAATGAATACTAAGAATTCTTTTTTCATATTAGTTAAACCACCAAAGAAGTTTGGATTCTTTTAACTGATAGCGCATACAGCAGCTTTATATTTCCCCTTATATTCTTCCTTTTGTATTATAGTAATACTCTGATTTCCGTTTTATCTGTAAAAAAAAAAAAAAATAGTCGCGTCAAATGGAATGATCAAAGATGAATAAATAATATTATGCATAAACATTTATTGTGTTGCAGTTAAAAAGTTGTGATACATAGTAACTATTCATTTAGTATATGAACAGCCTATCAGATGCGATACTGAATCCAAGTTAGCCGAACTCTTCGTTACAACTGATATGCTGTGTCAATAAACCCAATACGACTGAAAATTCCTTACAGACAATGCGAAGCATCTTCATTCAACTTTAATTAGATAAAAGTTCAGCAAATGCAGCAGTTCATTCTGTATTGAATCCACAGATATAGATAATACTGTAAACTAGATGTGGACTGTTAGTAGTGTATATACTAAGTAGTATTTTAAGGACAAATTTTATGCATTCTTATCGACTAGCTATCATATCCAAGTTGGTTTTGTGGCCACTTTTTTGATACTGTTAAAGATAGTTTAGAGGTATGGCTCATATTATTAAAGTTTAAAGTGTACACTGAAATTTTCCGTGTAGCATGAAAGGAAAAGGGATTAAATTGGCAAATGCAAAACAGGCATGGCAGCCGGTATCAGTAAATCAATGAGAAAAAAGCCCTTCTTATTACAATATCTGCTATTTGAAATATGTTACTTTATTTTATACACATATTATGGAAGTACAGCGCCATCATTTTAAGCAGGATCTGTAGCTGTTACAGCTAAGCCATTATTACTATCTCTAGATCTTGTTACAATTGTTTCAACGCAGTCGTCGATTTTACTAGCATCCACATACACCAAGAAATAAGGATTAGCAGTGGAACCAGTAGTATCATGATAAATTTCGCTTTCGTGTACTTTGGTCACTAAAGAATCGTTGTATTTCCACCATTGATCTTCTTTATGATCGAGAATATATATCCAATAGTGTCCATAGTTGGCTTGACCTTGATGAATAAACACGGCATGTAATTTGTAAGCCAGCTTGGTATAGTCATCATATTGGTGTTGAATCTTTTCTTTCAAGTTTTGCATTTGCTGAATACCCTCCTCAATAATGCGCTTTTTTTCTTGTGCTTCTTTTTCTAATAATTGAACTGCACTTTCGTACTTCTTTCGCTCTTCCTGCGAATAGTCAATCATAAAATTTTCGAGTACTTGACGCGTAGCTTCTAATAAATCAGGAACAGGCATACGGCAGTACTATAAGAATGAAATGAGTATTTCAATAAAAATAGTTTGTATTTCAATGCATACATCAGACTTAGTGTATTTTCTGACTTGTTTCTTGCACTTTTCTAAATCGGCTCTCCATGCAGCTACCTGAGATCTTCTATGTTTGAGTTCTTCGAAGTTATTTTCAGCGTATCGATCTAGATAAATTATTTTATCAAACTGAATATACGCATTGGACTTGTAGACATTCGCAGTAGCTCGATCGAATTGCACTCTCTGAAACAATGTTAGATGATATAGATCTCATCAAATTGGATTAGCCAATAATTTACCTGAACCAAAATCTGAAGGATAGGTGGGAAGGATTTGACAGTAACTTCTCGTGTCGCTTCATGACCGCCTTGAAAGTTCTCTACTTGATCTGCAAAAAAATATTCATCTAGACCATCATACAGATCTTTACCCTCGGAAGCATCCACAATAACATGAGAAAAGTCCTCTTCCATTTCTTTCTTGACAGTCTTTAAAGTAGTGTTATCGCAGTATGAAAGAATTTGGCGTGCTTTACCGTAAAAGACTTGACGAATCATGTCATCTACTTGTTCTCCATCTTGCGTCTTTTGTAGCGGTTTGAGAGCAGCCTCTACCAAGTACATGACATTGCCCATGCATTCAGTTACGTCTTGTTGCTTGCCAAACATCATCGAATCAACACTTGGTCTTTCCTTGGCTTTGATAGATGCTTCTGGTTTCGACTTTTCATCTGTAAAGCTGATTCTATTTACGTTAGATATCTCATGGTAGGCAGGTGGGGGTGAATCAGGGCGTATGCCTTCGTCTGTCGGTTCAATAGAGATAGCAGATTTGTCTTCTGTTTGATAGTTATCACTAGAGATGTCTGGCGTCTTTTCTATTGGGGTTAGAATAGGTGTTTCTGTCATATCGGTATCAATACGATTTACTGACAAATGTTTATCCACATCAGCAGTTGTATAATTTGTATCAGTTTCAGGCTGCTGCTCTTTACTTGCGTCTGCAACATCCTCTTTCTTTGTAATATCATCTTCATCTTTTTCGTTGAGCAATGCCATGTAGGCTAAATCATATTCAGGTGAAATGGCCTTTTCATCTGTGGTTTGAAGTTGGATAAACAAGTCTTTTAACAAGTTGACAACTACAACAGACAAATTATATCAGTAAGACGTTGGTTGATATACTATGACCACATACACTTCTTAGCACGTCGTATTTCAGACTGATCCACCTCAATACCGCCAATCTTTTTCAATTCGCTATTTTCACCTTCGACATAAAGCTGATTGTTGATCATAGTTTCGCGGAAAGGTATAAATGTAAAATAGTACTATATGCATGTCAGTATACAATCAAACATCAAGCTATGCTTCCGTACCTGTAATAAACTGTTAAAGTAGCACGTATTTCCAATGTTATTTAAGCCAACAGGTCTACAGTTAGGGTAAGGGTTAGTAGGCCAACCATAATAAAAGATAGAGTTGCTAAACTGCATTTTTGTGTAGAAAGAAAAAGGAAAAGAAAAAGATAAATCCTAGTGAAAACTTACACGTTTTGCTGACTATTTATCATATGGGCAGGCACTACATATATAACGTTATATATCAAGTTATCGTTTCCATTGTTTAGTTGCTTACCGCCCATCATATCCTCCACAGATTGAACATGAGTTGAAGATGGAATGCCTCTCTCTTGTTTCAAAAAATGAATCAGTTCTGTACTGTGTCTTGCAATAGCAATGGTTTTTAGTTTATCATAATGCGTATTCTTTTCTAACGGCTCATCCGACATTTTGACCTGATACAATCCAATCAATAAGCGATCATCTGCTGCCTGTGCTGTTACGCCAAAGTACGCGTATGCATCGCCTATATCTTTTCTACCAATCTTCCCCTGGCTTCGTTCATATGCTATCAATGTTTGCAGTAAGACGGAGTGGGTGTGATTAGCAATTGTGACCAAGTTATCCAACGCATCGTACGCGTCAATAAGCGCAGTGGGCTCACTGGTAATTTTCTTATAGGCCCATTGAACTAATTGATCATTCGCACCAGAGGTCAAACCAAACAATGCGTAAGCTTGATTGATATAATCATCATTGGTAGTATATCGAGTTTCTAAACTAGGCACAATACCCAGTAACTTCTGCATATCAGCTGTCTTGACCCGGGTATTACCTTCGCCCAGTGATATAGGTACGCTCGTTACCCCCTGTTCTTGACGAATTGCATCCAATGCTATGATGATTTCTTGTTGAATCGCCTTCAATCGATCTCTAGAAGGCGATCCAGCTTCAATTTCAGGCGTAATCAAGTAGTTATCCACAAACTGATATCCAATTGCTTCCAACATCGCTAAACTGTATTGGTCTGTCAGCCTTCCTAGTTGTCTATTGGATTGTTCATTTACCTTCCGTCACCAAGACCAACACGAGCTATAAAATTGGGATTTTGCGTATTGATGTTACGCTTGATACCTTTTAGCAAATCACTGATATAGATCAACACAGTACTGTAGGTGCTGACAAGCGTCGGTGTCTCTTCTTTCTTTTGCATCAGATCCGCGAAAGATCTTGCTTTTGCGCGTGTCGCTTCCAAACGTGAAAACAAGGCCATAGGTAAGATTGGTTCGCGAATCTCAGTCGATAGAGTGTACTGACACTCACAGCACCGATATTCATTGTTTTTTTGCAAATGAAAATGATGGCACAAATTCTCGCTGTCTCCTGAGCAACCAAGGCTGTTAGAAGTGTGATTGACGAGAAGCGAAACGTGACAAAGTTGGCAAATAAACCGAGACTGGACATTGGTAGGTACGATAACAGGCTCTCCAGTATCCACAGTATCTACTAGAATATTTTCTTGAGCGTCAGCAACAGCAGTGGGCTGTTCGTTTGCGGCAAACAAGCTTTTGAAGACGTGTTGGTGGTCACTATGCGAAGCTTCCAGACTAACAAGCAATGCTAAGGGGGAATAGCAGGGATATCCGAGTAATGTTTTTGATTCATTAATTATTGTATCGACATCTGGTGCTTTTCGAGGCGGCAAATCCGGGATTTCGCTCGACATTTGTTTCTTAGTTGTAGATGTTATGCAGGAAAGAAAGAACCAAAAGAAAATTTATCCCGGTGGGCGGGTCAAATAGTAACCATAAGCTTATAAAAATTATCTGTTCCAGTATATCAGAATTTTGGTCACGGCTTTTGGCTGTAGAAATTTCATTTTCAGTGCATAGATTATAATACAACAACATAGTTCTATGCATATGTAAGTATGCGATGATGCTTTTCTTCGACCGTTTTATTATATGACTATTTCAACTTTTAAGATACAAAACCAAACAAATGGACATTTGGTTATAACTCAAGGAAGCTTTCATTTTTAATACATTTGACACGCTTTTTGCTCCATTTAATACGATAGATCAACACTATGCAAAGATTATAAAGCTATTTTGTACCAACTAAGATCTTTTTATGATACCAAAACCGCGTACGTCAACAGCGCAATTCCATTTCCAATCGTTATTGTCCAATCATAGATCCTTCATAGATTTTTTTAACTCTCCATGAGCCAATCAAAAAATTTTAAGTTTATCACTTTTAAACCTTTTGTTTGGGTATACCTTAGCCTATTTTTTTATATATATATATATATATAGATATTGAATAATTCCTTTTGAGTGTATTATCCTCTTTCTTGGAACCGCTTCTAGCACATCTAATTCATTATATAATGGGACTTACTCTGATATTTTTCGTATTTTTTTTTATATCAAAATTTCGAACATTATGCGTAAAATCTAAATTTCTCGAAATTTTTTTATATTCAATCAACTCGTATTTTTTCTCTGATAAAGACTTGGTTATTCCTTTAGATGTACAATAAAACGTACTCAAAGCTTTTTTTTTAATTGTCCCTGCGCCTATCTAAAACAGTTTACTAATGAAATAATCGTATGGAAGTATAAGCTCTATTATTCAATTCCCACCACTTAATCAATTTTACGCAAAATTGGTTACTGCTGTAGTTAAATATCTACCTTTAAGCTATTGACTGAAGGATATAGTGAATGAATATTTCTACCAGTTACCTACTATTTACAGATGTAGTTAAGTCAAGTATATACCTTTAACAGTGTGCTTCTTAACCTGAATTTTAACAGAGAAAACTTTGTTTAACCGTCTGCTCATATAATAGTCTTTCAAGTCGATTGATGTATTAGAAGTATGTATCGACTTCAACGCGTTCTTTTACTTAATGAAAGACGACATACTACCAGTTATAACGTGTCGATTCTAGAATTATCTGCTTTATATTAGTAATGACAAATTGTAAACAGTTTCTTTCCTAGGCCAAATGTGTTAGGTTATGCGTACTACTACTGTGACGTTCTTCTTTTTCCCGTGCGCATTTCTTTTGACCATCATGCCCCTGGCCTGCTCTGCTCTTCTTCTACAACAAGTATGGAACCTTCAACGTTTGATAAAATGAAAATGGGTGCTGCCATGGGTGGCACTGTTGGCTTGTGTATTGGCTTTGTTTTTGGTACCATAAGTCTTATTAGGTAACACCATGAGAAACTCTCGGAGAGAAACAAAAGAACTAAAGCGAATGTGTAGATTTGGTTCGGGTACAAAGAGTCCCATTAGTATGTTGAGTCAATATATGATTGGATCTGCTGCTTCGTTTGGTTTCTTTATGTGTAAGTCAAGAAAGACGCGCAGTGCATTACAAATAGTCACTCATTTCGCATTTCTTTAGCGATAGGATCTGTAGTTCGTTCAGAGCATCGTCTACCAATGTCTAATTTGCCTGTTATTATCCAACAGCGCCAGCAAAAGGAAGGGCTCTTTTACAATCTTGGTCATAGAAAGCAACATGATTAATGTATAATTTTCTGTGGTGATGTAGAATAAACAAGCAGTGTACATAATAAAACCAATGCATCACTAGAGCTATTACTTATGAGCCAAGCAATTAAAAGCAAGTTTTATTATCATTATTATCAAAAGGAAATGGGTGGGGGATCATTGAAAAGGATGGGTAAAGGGCAAACTGTTTTTTTTTCATAGTATTATATATATATATATATATGATGCAAAAGGGAAAGTATAAAGGAAGGTAAAAGGGAATAGTGTTATGTATATTTTGTGAAATCCAGTAAAGCTTCGTAAGGATAACCAGTCTTATCATTGACATTCAATGGAGTACCAGCGGAAGACTTGCTTGCCAAACGATCCTTGACACGTTGGATTTGCCTTAATCGTTCTCTCCAATGAGACACATACTCTCGTTTACCTCCTGCACCAACACTCTGCCAAAACACCTGGGCAAAGATATTGGCATGAATTGCTGCCTGTCTTACAAACCCAGGCAACGACTGAGCGCTTACCAGTTTGGGTTCACTCAAAGGTCCAATATCGGGCATATCAGGCCTTCGTTGCATTTCCACTTTAAAGAATGTATTTTCAGCGCCTGCTAGTGCATGAGAAGGCGATACAGCTTCTGTAGAGATCGAATGCGGTGATACCACCAAATTAATAAAGTTGAACTGAGAAGGTAGTGTATTAAATGCGTAATCAAGACCTGAATCATTGTATACGATAGATACATAGTCGTTACCAATATGTCGTTTTTTGGCGCTGCATTGGGGATCGCGGTCCAGGTTGGTAGGCATCATTGTAGCTACGTGAAATACTGCTTCCGTTACATCGTCTTTCCAAAAGTAAGCATAACGTCCATCAATATCCATGTCGCGATCCAGACCACCTGAATTACTAGTTAATCCACGTAATCTATGAATTGTACCCAAAGCATTTAGGAAACGAACATAGTCGGGCGACCCATAAGTGTTGGCCAGGATTTGTAGTTCATGGGTTTGCCCTTTACCAACATACAACACGCCAATCTTGTGGAAATCAACAACGGGAATACGGTCAAACGTATTAAGTGTACGGGTCGTTGCTTCATCATCCGGTAAAGGTGGAGAAATATCAATACTGCGTGCAAGGTCAGGATAGTTGTTGAATTGCAAATACAAAAAGCCTGGATCTATTGAGGGCTCTGTCTTGCGCAACAACTGTGATACAGGTGTATTACTGTTAATATCACCAGTAGAGCTGTTTAAATGCCCGCTATTGCTATTACTACTGGGATCTGATAATACTTCACGAACAGCAGCGTCGGCAGACTTTTTGTTATCAATCGTAGTTTCTTCTACAGCAGAAACACTCTCGTTTGTTTTAACCGTAGCAATGGAAGGTGTGGTGCTGGTTGAAGTCAGGTTATCTACCGAAGATGATTCAGAATCTTTGTTCAATAAATCAATGAGCCCCTTTTGAGTCAAAGAAGGACGGCGAAGTAGTGGAGACGATATCATAGGAGATGAAGGATGTTCTGAAGTAGGTGTATTTTCGGATGAAGGAGCCATAACTAGGCCTTCTGACCGCGTTGCTATCGTGGCGCTTACCACTGCTTGATCCGATGGTCTTCTTGTAGCTGCACCAGCAGGAAATCGTTTTACGCCCTCCTCTTCATTAAAAGTGATACCCAAAGCTGATCCTTCTTCTTCTTCTACAATTGTATCATCCATTACTTGCTGGTCTTGATCATGCACCTGGCGTCGCTTTTCCTCCTCTTCTTTCCGATCCTTTAGGAACTTAGATGCCAACAAATCAGGTTGATACTGCATCATTAATAAAGCCGGCAAAGTACGATAATCAATCTCGTCTGATTTGATCTTATTCTCCACGTAGCACATCATGGACACTGTACCTGAAGGTCTTCGAATAGTAACTTCAACCCAGCCCATGGACTTGGCGGTTCGAAGCGTTAGCAAAGTATGTCCGTACACCCATGTACGCTGACTTTGCTTGATTCCAGTAACAGTAGTAGTGGTATTAGCTTCACCATCGCCCATTAAGATCTTGCTAACAATGGACTTCTCAGGCGCCAAACTGACATTAGCAAACGTAAAACGTGATAGCATATCAATGCAAGTATAAGTTTGTTCATCAATCGGTTTACCCATTGAGATACCGCTCAAAAGGCGTTGAATGATAAAAGGTACATGTTTGCGCCGTTCACGTAAAGGAATAGCAGTGAACCAAACAGTAATGACATGGTAAGCCATGATCAAGACATATTGTTTGAGTGCACCTTGACTGGTTTCTTTTTGTCCACCACTGTTATTGGTATTGGGTGAAGAAAGCATTGGAGATGCGGAAGGTGTGTGTAGTGGAGAAGACTGCTGCTGTATCTGTTGTGATTGTTGTTGCTGTTGCTGTTGCTGTTGCTGCTGTTGTTGAGAATGAGAATGCTGCAAGTAATTCAAAGCGATAGCAAATACAGGCTTATACATATCACCAGTGAAATTGGCATATAATTTAGGTAGTCGAGCCAAAGCAGAAAGAAACTCCAAGATATGTACAGACACGCTACTTACAGAAATAATCTGGGACATACGCTGCAAGATCTCATTGAGCATTTTAGCCACTGATAACGGCATTTCATGGCAGCAAACAGCCAGAGAGTTGATACACAACCTTGTAGCACTGGTAACTTGCATGATACCTACATAGAATGCGTATACAATCTCATCTTGATCTTGCTTGGGATCAGTAAAGATACGGCGATAAGAAATCAACACGGTCAATAAGCTGTAAGCATATACATTAAGATCATTGCGCTTGATATGAGGCGGTAGATTAGTGACGCTTTCCAAGAACTTGCGGGTACTGGTCCATTTGACTAGTCGACGTCTTAATTTGTTGACAGAAGGTGAAGCTCCACAAAACAAATGCTTGTTACTTAATTGCTGAGGCAATCGCTTCAATACAAATAAAGCAACCGCCCAGTTGGGTGAATAGGTCAAGACATCAATATAAGCTTTAAGCATTTGATCCATATCAAGTACAGATTCATTTTCGTTGAGACTGCTGTCACTGTAACTGAATACATTGGGGCTTGGGTAAAAGATTGGTTTGGTGAACGGAGTGGGCTTCTTGTTGTGAGGATTGACAGCCGGGCCAGGAAGGAAACTATCTTTTGCGCGTTTTTCTTCGGCTTCTTGGCGTTTTTTCAGCTGTTGCGCCCGAATAGATGCAATGACACTGTGATTATCTTCTTCTACATCTAATAAAGTGTATATTTAGAAAAGAAACCTTGCTTTTTGTCTATTAGATACGACTTACTATCTTCAATAAGGTATACATGATGATTCGTAGGACATCTAAACCTTAATAGCAGATCTAAAGCGACAATCTTGGGCCCACCAGAAGGACAAGCCAAGTCAGATTGATTATTGGCTATATCAGTAATGACACTAAATGTTTTTGCACATAGCTTTCCATTGGATGCCAACAGTAGATTTTCAAACACTTCAGAAATACCGCACATAGCAGCTACGCCCATACAATAGTCTGTAGTTTGCTGCTGTAAGGCCGCAGAAGCAGCTGTAATAGTGGCAGAGGATAAAGTAGTAGATGAAGAGGATGAGGAGCGATGAGATGCAAGAGATAAGCTGTTATGAGTACGCATCATTGATAGTTTACTAGTTTGTTGCTGTGGCGGTATTGAAGGTACTGGTGATTTGTCTACAACACATTGACAGTGTGCGCAATCCTTCAAGACAGTAATCAACTGATCAAAGATATCCTCGTATTGGCAGTCGGTTAAAGAGGATACCAATAGGTCAATAGCCAATTGCCGGATTTCCATATTGGTCTCCAAAGGTAACTTTTGCATCATTGGAATCAAGACGTTTTCATAGATCATTTTCGAATAAAAGTCCTTGACTGAAGTACATACATCTGTCACAATTGTCAACATGATTAATCGAATCTTGGCTGTGGTAGTTGTAGGATTAGCATAAATGAAAAAGGTATTGGTGGCTTCTCTTAATAATTGTAACCAATTTTCGGTAGAAGGCAAGAAAGAGTGTTCAGTCACGTAATAATCCAACAAGGTTTTCGCTGTTTCATCGCAGCAATAAGCGCGCAATTGATAGAGGACCTGCATCAATCGAATCAAAGGGCCCTTGTAAGTTTTTTGCTTGTGTAATTGCAGAATCACATGGCTTAGTTTCGAGAACTGTTGAATACAGTATGAATTGGAATTGCATTCTAGGCTGAATAAGACTACATCGTTGTTGCAGTTGTTATCAGTGATCTTGATGATATAACTCGTAATAACGTCGATGATATCCCAAACTGCTTCCCATTCCATCAAGCTTAGATCGTTATCGGGAATGAGTACTGTCAAACATTTGAGGATGGTACCATTGATAGCATCGTTGCTTTTGGAAGCAGCTCTCTTTAAATACAAAAGAATAACTGAATCAGGCACCATGTATGTCTCTGCACCAGTTGTTTTCGTATTGTTTTTTCCCCAGGCAGTTTCGCTTAGAAGTGTAATTGCACCTTTAATCAAGATGTTTTCTGAATCCACATTCGAGGGCTGCTTATCTAAGAATCGACAAAGAGTCAATATAGAGGAATGAGCACAATGAGATCGAAGCAAATTCAAAAAGATGGGCCAACTAGATACACCACTTGAACCTTCAGGTATTAGCATAACAGAAGCAGCCAATATATCCAAGAATGGGTTCAATGCTTCAAAAGGTACAAAGCGATATCGCACAACAATATCAGTAAATTCAAGACAAGCTTGCATATCTCCAATGTCATTTGAACTGAAAAATGCCTTGTGAGCTGCCAAGATCAATCGAGTTACTTCTGCTTCTTCGAACAGCGCAAAGTTGAATTTGGCTGTTACTGTCAATAAATGCAATATATCCTTCAAGTAAGGAATACCATTGCTTGAACTTGAGGTTTGGTGTGAAATAGCCATATCCATCCAGTGAATTAATAGCTTACAGATATTCTTTTCAAATCCAGAGATATCTCTTCCACCTTGACAGAGTGCAAATAGTACTTTATACATGTCGCCAAAGTCTTCCCAATGTGTATATTGTCTTAGAGAAGCATAAAACGTCACTCGAGCCATACCTAACTCACTGTACTGTCCTAAAACACAAGCCAACATGAACTCAAATACAGTATGACGCGCTTCTCGACTAATACTCGGCTGCAAAATATCTTGTACTGTAAAGAATACATTTTCTAAATGGGTGAAGCGATAACTTTTGCAAATATCTGAAAACACTGCTAAATGTTTACACCGAGAAGGTAGAGGTTGGGAGGCATCCAATAAGGGTAAAACTGGTCGAGCATCCAACGGTTGAGAAGTATCTCTTGTTGGTAGGTTGAGACATGATTCAACCGAAACAGACGAGGCGCGTGGTCGTAGGATATTACTTAACCATGTATTTGAAGTTGCAGGTGGTTGATTGTGAGAATTACCTGACATTACAAAAGTGTATATATAAAGGATTTATTCTCTCTCACAGTATATTTTTTAGAAGAACAAGCAAAGAGAGAATCGTTTATAGGTAATGTACAGAATTAAAATAGAAAAGAACAGAAAAAAAAAGAGACTGATACAGTGTTTCTTTTTTTTTTTTTTTTTTCCAACGATTTTGCCCGCACCATGATTATTTTTGGTGTTTCACAGCCAAAAGGTTTAGATAAGCTTAAATACTCGCGTTTTAAGGTGGAGTTTCAATTATATGAGTTTTATTTAGCCTCCATCAGTCAATGTGAACGACTTGAAACAAGAAGGGCTGTTGCTGTGCACCATAGCTCTCTTTCGTTTTCCATTATGAAAGCGGGCAAGTCCGATAACCAAATTCTACTACCGAGTAAAGGCTTTAGTGTCTTCTGTAGCTAATTTTAAGCATAAAATACTAATTAGATGTGACATTAACCCAAAATCGTTTGAAAAATCTATGAATCATCAGGTCTAGTGGGCTACATGAAAAAAATATAATTTGCAGGTTATGTGACTATTAATAAGTATAACGTATTTGTTGTGATATGGTTAAACAACGGTTATAGAAGATTGAGTATTTTGTTCCTGAGTGCGATTTTAAAACGAACGAGATCGATTGAGATCTATTGATCAATCACATCCAATTTACATGTTAGAGTGTGGCATTCACAAGTTAGCCTAACTACATACCATTATAATTCATTAATTTTGCTGCTATGAAGTGTCGTCTATAGTAGATTTAATAGCCCATTCTGAACATATATTATTCATCAGATGCGATTTCAAATTGAGATCAGTTAGGGAAATCAGTTGGCTTTTGGAATGCATGTAATTTATAGCTCATCCTAAAAATGCAATATTCTTATTACATTTTAATCAAATAGCCACGCTAAAGAATTCAGTGCATCATTATAAAAACGCCTTGGTTGTCAGATGCAACATTATCACAATCAGTCATGGAATCTAAAGATAAAGAAATTTCAAAAAGCTCTCGAGCCCAGATTTTGAAAATTGGATTTTATTATGTGAGGCTTGAGCTCACTATTTTCGAGGCATTTGTGGTTGGCAATATAGATTTTGTATACTGAAAAGTATACAATCATATCTCTTCTGATTGTTATTCTGTAAGGAATACTGGAGTCAACATCTCATTTCTGAAAATCCTCGAATACATCGTTATCAATAATAACTCTATAAATTATACAAATTAATAAACTATTTCTGCATCATATAATATATCTTTACTTTTTATTTAAGATTAATGATATGCTTTTTGTGTACTGGCAACTGTTTGTTATTAAAAAGTGAGTCAAATTTCATACCAAAGTAAATGAATTTTGGTTTGAGCAAACGAGTGGCAGCAGCAGCAAATCCATATTAAATCATCAATATCCAATAAAGATCGAGAAAATCTCATAGCGATGGTGACAGTAGATATGCTTTTATGTCAATTTTTGACAGTGTTAGAGGCATATTAGAGAGCGAGCTTCATAATGCAACTCTATTTGTTTGATTTAAAAGCATATACTGCTCCTTTTCTACTTTTTATATTTACTTTCAGTTTTCATAACTTTTTAATATAAACAGACCTCAAGGACACTGCTGTTATGCATTGTTGCTTTGCTCAGTCTTAATTATCAATGCTATTAGGCATGTTCTCGTTGATGAAAAGTATCGATTTAACAACTATGTCGCATGTGGTGCCTCAATACTTGAGTCATATGAAAAGAGATTGATGTATCACTAGAGTGCATTCCCTTGTCGACTTCTGGCATTTATAATAACACATGTCTTAACATAAATATATTTATCTAACCCCTTTTTTGCTCCGCATTACTCGACTACAGGTTTATATGTTCACTACAATGGCCCGTAAACTTTTATATCTAGCTAAAATATCGGCTAAATTACGGCTGTCCTGTTCAAATCGCGATTCATAAAGACACTGTTTGTAGGTGGACTCCAAAGTCATTTTTAATAAGATAATTTTTATAAGAGGCGGTGTATATAATAGAATGTAATAAGCAGGGTTTAGTAATATGTAAGAATTAAAACTTGAAAACTTGATCAGCAAGTTGACTGACTGCACGAGGCTTGTCGTAACCTAATTCAGTCAAGTTTTCGGTCATTGCTTTCACCATGGGTAAAGGACCACACAACAAAATCTTGATATCACTGGCAGGAGCAGGACATTGTTCACGGATCATATCAGCAGTAACAAAGCCAGAGCCTTGAGTCCAACCAGCAGGAGGTGTATTCAATACATGATAAACAGTCAAATTATCATTTTCCTTGACTAGTTGATCTAATTCGTCGCGTAATAAGATATCTTCTTCAGAAACATTACCAAAAATAAGATTGACCTTGGTCTTATCATTGGGGTTCTTGCAAATAGCACGAATAATCTAATGTTTTACCCAAATTTCAGTATCAACTCCTCTCCCTTTAAAACTGTGCATTTTACCTGTAACATGGGTGTAATACCAGTACCACCGGCAATCATACCAATTGCTCTACACATATTAGGTGTGTAATTGAAGTTACCCTTGGGTCCTCTAACAGCCATCTCTTCACCAATCTTGAGTTCACTGAACAATCTAGAGATATTACCGGTAGGGTAAGACTAGAACATAATCAGTATATACTCATGGTTTTATATATTACTACAAGTTACCTTGACGAGCAAATCAAAGTGTCCACGATCATCATCTGAACTAGTAGGGGTATAGCTACGAGAGATCTGTTTGCCGTTAATCTCGGCCATTACAGAGACGTGTTGGCCAATAGGAAGTCCCAGAACAGAGTCCTTGCGAGGCAAAGCAAAACGGTAACTTTAAGATGGATTAGTACATACTTGTAAATATTTGTAGGCACTTACATGGCAGTATTGTGAGAAATAACAATTTTTTCTGCCAATTTGAAGTTTTTAAACACCTTAGCATCCAATACTTCGCCTAAAACAGGTACAAAACGTCAACTTTCTCGGCTATTCTCAAAAAATAAAACTTACTGTTCTTGTTCATGAAGAAGTAAGCACTTCCTGCAGCAATAACAGCAGGAATCAAGTAAGGTAAAAGGTTTTGAACGGAATCCATGTTAGCTTCTGGGTGATATAAACAAGAGAAAAGGACAAAAAGAAAGAAACAACTCGATGGGTCGAGAATAAAAGGAACCCAACACCGAAGTTTGGGGTAACATTGAAGAAAAAATTTCAACGAATCAAAATCAAAAAGTGAATCGTAGTTTATTACAGCCTGAATCTACCTGCTCGAAGCAGAGGACGTACTCGTAAGAACCAATATCCTGCGCCGTAGGCTGCTCCACCAATATGCGCTGCACTATCTACAATACCAGTCTAATCGAAGATGGATTAGCAAAATATATTACGAATTATAGCATACATACATTCAAAGTGGACGCTTTATAGATATCGTAAGCTGCAAATAATCCAACTACGGCAATTGCTGGCATTGGTACGACAAAGAATACCAAAAAAGTAGCCTTTGGATCTGTAAAGCATATATGAGTATTACATGTCTTTTTTTCTCTATTTTCTTTTTAACGTACATGCACAGGCAAAAAAAGTAGTGATGGCCATTACAGAACCTAACCAACAAGAAAATTGAACCAATTAAAAAAGTCTCTTGCTTCACTTATATAGGTATCTACCTGAAGCGCCCATTGATCCGCTTTTACTATCATCCTTTCTACCATATTTGTTCTTTTCCAAAACAGGTCGAATATACTGTCTATATGTTAGCGCCACCACAGAAGAAGCTATGCCGGCACCAGCATATAACAATAAGAATCTTGAAGCCCCTACTGCTTCCAATACACCTTGTCCAATACTATACAATACAATCATATTAAGACCTAAATGATCCAATGACTTATGCGAAAAGGCAGACGTTAACAATGTATGATAGCGCCCTTCTTTCATGGATTCTGTGCTGTTTATAAAGTTTTTTGCCATAATATTCAACCAATGAGTATCGCCAAAGGTCTTGTAGGAATTGATAGCGTATTGCCACATAAAGTAAATACCAACATTGGTGCCAATAACAGCCCACATTACTTTATTAGGGTCCAGCCTATTGATACGTCGACCGAGTTGGTTAAATGGGTTTCGCTGCTGCGCAAGTGCTTTAGACAATGGCTGTTCATTGTAGTAATGAGGTCGAATATAGTTTCGGTTAAAATACAACAAAGAAGGATTTTTTGGTTTCAATCTCAAGGCAGATCGAATGGCAGACCGTGCTGTATATCCTAAACCGATAACTTTGATTGGTATCATTGTTTATAATTTATTGTTCTTATATCTAAAGCATGATAGTACCTTCGAGAAGGAAAATGACAATAAAAAGCTTTCGCGTATCGGGGCTTAAGGCGGAATTTAATTTTGAGACGGTCACAATAAATCCAAAAAGAAAAAGAAGTTTTTAAATAATAATAATAGACTGTTCCATCTTCCTTTCTTTCCTATCCTTTAAACAAAAATGAATAATCCAAACATCGGCCAGCAATCCCAGAATGATATAATAAATCATGATCCTATGTACTATAAAGCTTGTAAGGTTGCATGTACACTTGTCGAAGTAACAGAGCGATTCTTAGCTACAATCAATCATTTGCAGCAATCCTTTAATAATCAAAGCTATACCAATATCACCAATGATCTTAAACAGCTGTTGGAACAATATGAGCACGTTAGTATGATTGTGAACGTATTAAAGTCCATTTATCCATTTATCAGCAATCAACAACATCAAAATTCCCTGTCTATTGCTGCAAAATCCGCTGCCATAACCTCATTAAATTCACTTAACCGGCTCTATGAATTAGCCAATTCGTCTTTGCAAAATATATCAGTTGATGTGGCAACTCAACAGGCCTTGGCCGCTATTCAACAGCAGATCCTTCAATCTAATGCTGAAAATAATGAGGAATTTGGAACCAAAACTGTCACATTGAAGCCTGTCAATGATTCTATTGAAGATGAAAGAAAAAAACTAGAGCTCGAGAGACAACAACTAGAGCGTGAAAAGGAAGAATTTGAAAAACAAAAGCAGATGATGTTGACCATAGCACCGCCACCCGCTGCTACGGTCAAAGCGGAAAATAATAATGAAATTCCTGAAGGTTTGCAACAACAGCTTCAAATTGAAAACGGTTTACAAAGTCAAGTCATTTCATCTAGTCACTTTTTGACACAGTTTGAAATGACTGCCTCTAGCTTTGCCTCTTTGAACCGTATGAGTATAGATTGCGTATGGGAATCCATGATTATATACGCTCTGCCTGCGGATAAAGCTGAATGGGCTAAAGTAAACCTTTTGGAGCGAAACCTTACTTGGAACGAGGCTAAATTGATTTATCTCAGACGGTTCCCAGATACTGGCTCTACGTCTCCTCCTCCTCCTCTTCCTGCTATGGACCAAGCGGTTGCTCCACCAAAGCAACCTGAAATTCAATTAAAGCAAAAAGCTTTACCCCCTATCACAAACACAAAAATCGATCTTCAACGTGTGGCTCGCTACGCCGACCATCTTTTATCTTTAGAGATGAATGTCAATGATAATATCGATGAGTACAACACGCGTTATTTACGCTATAGCCGTTGTGCGCGAATGGATTTGAACGATGCTTCTCTGATTCGTCGCTACTGTAAATCCCTCTTGCCGCACTACCGTGCCCTGTTGATAGAGCGTTTGAAAACGTCATCTATCAACAATTTACAAGGTGTAACATCTCTAGCTTCCTCATTAGCAAAGGCAAATCCTGCACCAACTAAGTACACTCAAAATTGTATCCATAATCGCAGTATGCTTCATGCTGTGCCTGTCAATCAAAATACTACCTATCGTTCTCCGCCTGCAAATGGTGACAGTACAAGCAAAGGTCAAAAACGTGAGTTTATGGGTTCTCCATCTGGCTCTTCGTTGAGAAACAAGCGCCCAACCGTGTTTTAATGAAAAAAAAAAATCTGAATAATACCCTTCCCCCCCCCCTTTACCTTTTAGCGTAGTATATTATCCCCTTCTTTCTCGTTGTATAGTCTATAAGATATTCATTTCAATTTGCAATCACAATAATAAACTTCGGTAATATAAACTCCTAACTAAGAGATGCACACACATGCAGTCTAATTAAGTTGATTAAAATACCAACTGTAAATATTCAGCGAGAAAACTTGCTCATTTATGTAATTGACACCACTTTGTGCATGTATTCTTTTTTAAGGTAAAGTTGATCCTATATTTAAAGCGGCATTTTAATTTATTACAAAGGTCAAATTCATAGACTTCATTTTATAGATATTTGATCATTTTTTGGATAAAACGTTCCATTCATAAAATACCCTTAAGCAAGCAGTATATGCTTTTTTATTGAAATATAAATTTTCATATTTTTTACATACAAGCAGCTCAACTTCATACCATAAAATCAAAATCCAAAATCCGCCAAAAATTACATGTATCTCACTGTTTAGGACTATTCATTATCCTCCCTTTACATTACTAGATGTGAAATATAATTTCTATAGTATTTACTAAAGTACTACAAGTTAAACTTAACAATCTTATTAGTAAAAAAAACCTTGCTATAGCAATAAGTGCTAATTTCTGGCTGTCAAATTATTACCAAACTTTGTGTTTCTATTCTCCACATACCAATTATCAAAGTTGCATAAGCCCCGTTGCCCAATCACTAATCAGTAGTTAATTAAAACTCACCTTACAAGTGAAAGGTATAATGATTTGCCGAAGATGGTAGGAGTTGGTCTTCAAGCCACCAAATGATTGGCATAAAATACTTTTCTTTTTGGTAACAAACATTAATAGATAGAATGGCCAAGGTATTTGACAATGCAATCGCTCAATATATGGCTCAATTACTAACGTGTTTAATAGAATCAAAAGAAATCCACTACGATAAAACCTAAAAACCAAAAGATACCCGTACAAACCGCAACGAATGCCAAGAAAGCAAGCCATAAAAGACGTACAAAAGGTACTTCAGAAGTAGACAATCCTAAATACGCCAGCATGGTAACGCATTATTTATATCAATTCAGCCGAGATCTAATGAGATCTAATCTGTTATTTCCAAAAAATGTTAGGATTTCATGTTGAATCTCGTTGAATCAGCTGCCAAAAAGGAAGATCAAAGAGAAAACCAAAAGCTGGCCAAAAAGGTTAGAACCTACAAAACATATCTGGAAGATAGCTGCTAACTTATTCTTGTAGGCGCTTGTGGCCAAAATTATAGAGGAAAAAGAAGCCAAAAAAGATATGAGAGCAGAGGAAAAGAAAGCGAAACTGGTAAGAAGACTTTTTTGTATGATTATACACTTGCTAAAAGTTTTATTATCAGGAAGAAATTAAGAAAGCATACCTTGAAGCTCATAAAAAGAAAAAGGCAGAAGCTAGAAAGCAAAAGATCAAAGCAGCACGCCAAAAATCGATGCCTCCTGTAAGACCATTAATTGTTTTAGCTGTAGGTTTCGAGTGACTAACATACTTTACTTAATTCTAGGCACCCGAGAAAAAGAAAGTTAGATTTGCTTAATAATATAATGTTAATAATAAAAGCAGTTTATCTTGGATTCATAGTGAAGGCTTTTAAAAACATGTAACGGCTGAAAATTCTAGAATACAAATACTTTTTGATTGATCCTATAGGTATGCCAAGTGTTACATTTGAGCAATTGTCTAATGTAACAGAAACTCTATAATCAACGTTTGATCGGAGATAGAGGATAGAAAAAAGTGCCTGCAAACTAGGTATGCATAACGTTAATAGAGTTTATACAATGTTCTTTATTAGCGTGTTACTATTAATATATACAGGTCGTCATGTGCAATAGTTCACATAAATATAATCCAATATTATTCATTACACAATATATGCTATGTATCCGATATTATGGTATACAATTAGTTAACTAGTGTAGTATGCGGTACTAGATATCGCGATTTCTCTGTCCATTACATTTACTGACGCAATATCTATTGTATTATGATGTTTTCTTGATTTATAATGAGCAAGCCTGATCCATACTCACCTGGACAGTCAGTTCAACATAGTATCTGATGCAATGGATTAAAATACACTAGTACCTAGGTATATGATACATTTATATCTAGATTTACTGAATACATATTCAAATCTGATATACCCAATATACACCATGTATATGGTCGCTTTTTATCTATAATGATAATCATTCTATGCTTCCGCTTGTAAGAATTTTAAAGTGGATATTAAACTTAGCTAAAGGCAAGAGTAGAACGCCAAGTAACATTATAGAAGCATTTAATATAACCTGTAGAACGAAATCATTGAGGAATGTTACTCTTCCTTTCGAAAACCATTGTTTCCAGGTAGATATCATTAACTCTCCATCCACTGATAGTTTGTTGACAAAGAAATATTTTGACTTTATATATATATATATATATTCCCTTTACTTTACAGGAATAAAGCATATGTTTCATATGCAACAAAATATAACTATCAATGCTACTAATGTTTATTTAAAAGGGCAGTACACTTGGTATCTTGGTATATCGCAGAGATTGTTATATATTTGTTCACCTCTGTACCATCTTTATATCATTCATCTAATGTATATACGTTGATCTAGATTGACATGTTCTTTGTTTGAAGCCTTGATTTAAGATTGACTAGACAGTGTTTGGCCTACACCACCGGACCGAAATATGAAACATCAACTTCATTGGTTGGCAGCCATAGCACCCAACAGAATCTTTTATTATTATTATTATTATTATTATTAAGCTAGCTTTCATGACAATATTGTTATCTAAACAGGACGTACAACTCCGACTCTATAAATTTTTTGCTCATTTTCTATAGAATATCAATCAAGAGAAATTCTAAAGTTCTATAATCTTAATTCATATTACCAGCGCCTACTCTTCGTTTTCTAGATTATTGTATTTGTTCTTAATAGACAAAATGATCCAAAAAAATAGAAATTGCAGTCATAAAAAAAACGCTCAAGTTTTGAAATAATAGTAATAAAAAAAGAGAGATGTTATTAAGCCGTTTGGAAGGCCTAGATTAACTGTTTCGTCAACTTTTCGAATAAATTCGACCATATGCGAGCCTTTGTTTTAGATGGTAACACAACCACTGTCAATTGTGTACAAGTTTGCATCACTCTGAGCTTGCCATTCGTGCTACCGCGAGCCATTACCTATTACTACATTTGTTTTAGCACAATAAGTTAAGCATATTGAGCTCATGATTACGCATAACTGATGATAATATTTCAAAGGAATAATAGCGGGGAAAATGGCGCACGTTTTTTTCACTTAAGGTTAAGCTTATAGTATACATTTGGCATGGCCCTCTTCCCAGTAATGATTATGTTATTCAACCATCACTGAGACGCTACTTACCTATTAGCATGGTACTTATTGTGTCGATCACTGACCCTATAGCTTCACGTTTTAAGTCTCTTAGTATTTGTCCGACACCGCATTGACTCAAAAAGAATAATTATTACAAGAAGAAAAAACTTTATTTCAGATATCTGGAACAAAGTAATACAAGACATAATGATATTATTACAAAATAAAAAGCATGTACAGAAATGAATGAATAATATGTATACGATATAATCTAAAGAATAGCAGATTGGGTTTTTTTGGCTCTTCTTTTTCGAAGAGTGCCATTGGCTACCTTTTCTTGGCGTGTTACGCGTCGAGACCTCAACTCAGCATGACGATTACGATAAGAATCCACAGCTCGTTGAATAAGACCTCGACGGCCACAGAGTTGTTCTTGATTCAGCCAGCATAGTTCCCAGCCTAATTTGTTGCAGCTGGTTTCATATTCCCAGCGATTACCATCATAATGTTCTCTTGATACATTAGCCCTTGGATATATCTGATAATCAAATTTTATTAGGCTAATTCCTAACGTAATCCACTAATAATTACTTACAGCATTCGGAACACGGAAATCTAGAGGAATATCTTCCAAATTGACGCTTTCAATATCCGTACGCACTGTGTATTCTTTAACAAGACGATCATGAGAATAAAGAAACGTAATGTGCTCAATACCATCAATCATTCTCGATACTGGTTCATGAGCTGACAAAGATACAACGGAGGCGACCGAAGGATGAGAAGAAGCTCTTCGGCGATATGTTCTTGTAGATGCTGAATGGCTATCGCTTGACCTTCGACGGCAAGCGCTACGACTCTTTGTTGGTGTAGATATAGAACTTGCCATTGGATTTGAAGAAAGATGACTGACTAAATGCTGTTGTGATAAATACTGAGCTGAAGGAGGGGGCGTAGATACATTGCTATGCGGTGAGTTGCTACTGGAAGCAAAGGACGAAACCGTAGCAGATGTAGGCGGCGTGATCTCCCGAGAAACTTGCTTCAGAATTGTATTTGAGTAAAAGTCGTTAAAGTCGGCTGTCGTAGACAACGGTTCGGTAGTAAAGCCAAACGAGTTTGGATGATGTTTGGATGTGCTATTGGTATCGAAAGGTGGTGTAAGAGGAAGTTTGAAAGGCTGTGGCTGTTCATTTTGGTGTGATAGAGAAAATTCTTGATGCTCCTGTTTGACCGGGACATTGTTCATAGCCCATTCCTCTTTGATGGTAGGAGGAACTTGGATATTATTATTCCAAGATCCGAGTAAGTTATCAAAAGAAGATATGAGCGAGTTGGAAAGAGGATTGCTACTATTTTGTGGGTTATGATCAACCTGCCAAATAAGACTAGATATGTCAAGGTCGGTGGGACCCAGCACATTTACCAAATCGACGGGCTCATCGTTACTGCTGCTAGCAACCGTGGAAGGCCAAGAGAGCATAGACGCATCATTTGAGTTATGTTCTCGTTTAGGCGAACAATTACTATCATCAAACGAGGTTGCAAACAGTTGATCAGAGACTGCATCAAGATATATGTTATTCATATTGTTTAATAAACTCTTGGTGGCAATATGCAAAAAAAAAGTCAAATAATAGAAGGAAGAAAGAGCTCCATACTCAAATACCGAACTAACCTTTAAATGATTTGTTGGATGAACCGTGTGCAAAAGTAGTGAGACAGAAGCCTACATCGAATGGCGCTTGAAATTTCGATTAACAAAAAGAGTATCTAAAACATGTTTTACGAATCTGGTAGAACCTATTCTTCTTTTTATTTTTATATATATGATGATGCCTTGAAAAATAAATATTTGAATTGGGATTAAAGAACATCATCAAGAAACATAACACCCATTTCATACCATTATAGAAATGACATGTTCTATGCAAAACTGACTAACGATTATTTAACACTACCATACAAGGTGGCACCACTGGGTTTGCACCACTGCCAAAGTCGTACGGCTAAACTCAGATTCATTTCCGAGTCGGCCTTCAACGTGTTTCTTTCATCGTTTCAATTGAAGAGGTTTCTACTGACGAATGGATGTTATGATTAATAGCAAACATTTAATGACTTTAAGCAAATCATCGCACCCCATCACTATTATAATGCTTCTATATTTAGTACCCTTCACACCAGATGTAAAAAAAAAAAAAAAAAAAAAAAATCGCTAACTCAATAGTTCTTTGAGACAACTTAAAAGACTAAGCTAAATTTCAAGCTTCAATGATCACCCAGAATACTTGCTACATAGTCCGACTAGAACAACATATAAAGTGTTTGATCACAAACACGATATAAATAGGTTTATCCGTGGTATCTAAAACATATGTCATCATCGATTCTTATTCAAAGATTTGAAGATTATCAAAGCGTAAGACGGAAGATGAAAAAAGATGGGCCGGTCTTAAAAATAAGCGGTCACTCTTATAAATATCATTGTTAATTTAATGCAGAGGCATTTCAATTAAGCAAAATAAAGAGACAAATAGTCGGAAAACTGTACAACAGTGTTTCTGTACAGAAGAACCTAATGCAGAAAACGTTATTGGAGTAGTTCTGAGAGTTTACCAGATGCAATAACCCGTTGGAAGCATGGCGTACAATAGATTCGGCATTGGATCATTATCCGAAAGACCTGATTCCTAAATAATGTGCTGTAGTAGTGTATTTAATTTACAGCAAAGTTATTAACAAGTATAGTATATATATATATATATATATAATGCTGTAATTCAGTTTTAAGTTGCAACAACTCTTTTGAGCCATTTGACGCTAATCAGATGCATATTAAATGGAGAACAGTTGGCAGATTTATAGATCATTAAACCTATATTGAAGAAATTGCATTTAGTTTACGGTCGGTCGACATTGTATTTTGGCTAATATTAATTTCAATACATAGAATGCTTGATTATGAATGTGTACTAGCCATTAGATGCAATATAGAATTGAGATCAGTCGATAAATATGAAACCATTAAAAAGGGATAATTTCTGAAAAAAAAAGGCGTTATACTCTTAGACTCCAATTTCTCACCTAAAAACTGTTTTTATAAAGTTTGCAGAAGATACCTCAAAACATGGACCATAGGTAACTTGGGTTCAATACTTTTGCGAGTATTCACTCGTATTTTTGTTTGATTTTATTATATAAAGAAAATACTCG
This sequence comes from Actinomucor elegans, assembly GCA_026027325.1. Taxonomy (NCBI): domain Eukaryota; kingdom Fungi; phylum Mucoromycota; class Mucoromycetes; order Mucorales; family Mucoraceae; genus Actinomucor; species Actinomucor elegans. The sequence continues at coordinate 467,502 of JAMSLZ010000018.1, forward strand.
AGTTATGACTATATTTCTTAACGATCCAAAAACCAGTTTTTTTTTTATCAATGATAGCTTGCTTATATGAGGCATTATCAAACGATTGATGCATTGCTCAATGCATCATTCAATTTTACTACATGAAATTTATTAAGGTTCCGTTTGTATATCAAACTTTTTTAGTGAGCTTCCGTTCCCGATTCCTAAATCATTGACAGCCAATAAAAATGAGAAAGCTTCATAGTAATGGGATCTATTTGGATCAGTTTTCAACCATATTATAAACATTTCAGATGCATTATTTCCAATGCAATTATAGCTAGTGCCTCTTCAAATATTGTTTTGTATTTTTTTTTTCACGTATTGTCCTATATATAAAACAAAATCGACATGTATTATTGAATAGTTGATAATTGATTTCATTGGATTATAATGATTGAGCATGAATAGTAATAATTACTAGTTAAAACTCCGGTATTCCTATTTTCTCAATCACATCTTTGAAAAAAGGATAGATGCTCATGTTTGGGGCTGGTCATATCACATATATCATGGACGTACTACAAATACACTAGCTATTAGATGATATGCGACTCATTAATTTCATTGGTCTCGATGTCTTAGAAAGTAATGCTAAAAATTAAAGAAAAAGCTTGATATATATATTTTGAATTCCTTTCATAGTAAACTATTGCGCATATGTAGGACATATTCTAATGAAGATTGTGTAGAATCAAGAGATTCTTTGAAAAGACAAATGGTAGAAGTTTCTTTCAGCGCATTGGACTAACTATAAAAAGAAAAATGCAGTTTCTGAATATTTGGAAATGCAATCATAACTCAAGTATTTGGCAAACAATAAAATCAGAAAACTGCTATTATTAATATTATGGTATTAATGGATAGTGTTTAATAATAATAAAAAAAATAACCACCAAAGAGACTGTTCTTGGGATTTTTCAAAAATTAGATTATTAATAAATCTTTTGACAGATTTCAGTTTAATGACGCATTTGATGACTGGTAGATGATCAGTTTAAATTATTTCAATTAACTTAACTTGCTATCTGAATGAATTACTAACAATATACTCTACTTCGGTAACTGATTATAAAGTAAAGCTTTTCTAACATCTTGATTTAAATTTTGGTAGATTTCTTAATCGATCCCGGGAAAATGTTGCATCTGATTAAATCATTTGTAAAATGATCTGCGTAGATCTATTAGAACTATTGTTTAAGTACAGTCAATCAATATTGTTTACTTATTAATAGTTAACCTATAAACGACATACATTTCAAACTATCAAGGTCTAATGATCAATCGATTTCTGGATCGATCTCAGTTTAAAGTCGCATTTGGCTGTAGTCTAAGCTTAGAAAGAACTACTGTATCTATTAGTATATCTTTATTAAAGAGTAGCTTTTAGTAAATATCATATTTGTATTGGAGATTATTATGCAGATTTAAGAGTAAAACGATTAATATGGATAGGACTCTTTGTACTTGTTATTACAAGATGTGACACTTCATGGCAAGTGCAAGATAGGTTTTTGTATCCTTTGATTTGTTTAGTGGCTTCAAAAATAAGCTATATTCATGCATATAATAGTTTTCTTTGTGCTATCGGTTACTCCATGTGATCTTTTGAGCAATAATGATAATGCCTATCCCTCCCTCTATTTATATTCGTGGATATGTCACTTTTCTTCCCTTTTTTATTATTATTATCAACAACTAAGATATTGATTTGATGGAGTTGAATGATTTAAAACAAGAAGACATGAAATTTATTAACTTATTAGTAACAGTAAACCCACCTTCGTTCCAAAGAAAAAAGATCGACTTAACGGTCGTTTTGATGTAATAACTAAGAACTCCAGTCACTAATAATATCAATCTGAAAAAATTGACATCGGACGACGCGTCCAAATACGCACCTCTTCGAATCCTAGCGCAAAAGAAAGCGGCTTAACTCATTCAAGCCATGAAGTGCTTGAATGGTTTAAATGTGGTTTCAGAAATATGTTTCCTAATTCATCTATGTTGTATATATTTCAAAGCGCACACTTGTCATTTTGTTGCATTTTTGTACTTTTGAAAAACCGCAGTTGAATAAATATCAATATCTTCTTGATATTTTTGAACGTAACGCAAGATTGTCTTCACAAGTAAATTCTGTACAAACCCTGCTTGCGTTTCGACGCTAAAACAATATACGAGTTAACCGAGTCGTTTAGGCTGATGTACTACGATTAGATAATATGTCGGGATACTTGAAATTGAGGACGTGCGCATAACATTTGAATCTAGAATTTTAATTAACTTTGCAATAAATCCGCTTGTCTATTAAATTTGCCAAGTGATCATAATTATAGTACGCGCGCTTGGAACCGAAGACGATATCTCGCTATTAATAGCAGAGAGACTGAAGTTTACATACAAACTCAGTCGAGCTGTTTGTTTGCAGAGCCACAGTATAAAACTCTAACTTTATTAAGGATTTGCGCTCATCTTTTGGGATTTATACGATTACGAAGCAATTTAAATAGACATTGAACCACACTACTCGGATTTAAAACGATAACTGAATATAATAAAAGATACTGCCTATAGATCTTCTTGCAAATCTTTATTCGCTTAATAGTTATTTCGTTTAAATTATCTGAATGTGCGTTTAATCATAAATACTCAGCTTGACTTTATGATAATCGTGTAACATTGCATACCTTGTGCACTCTAAATGAAAAAGCCCATGTTTAGCAAGGTTTGATAATTGTTTTTCTAAATTGTACATATTAGTTATTTATAGGCGAGCTTTCAGTCTGTAATAGGTATTATTGTACAAAGCAGGAATAACATTTACGCCGCATGGTATGATGGCCTACAGAGATTACAGACGCTTTCTACTTGATGCCTAATATATACCAATATATATATATATATATATATAATGCAAAAGCACTAAATACGCCCTTTCGTGTTAAGTTAAGAATAGGTTCATTATCAAAGAGTACTCTTCTCAAGACATATGATTCAGTAATGCAATATAGCAATAAGGCAGTAATGATCTCTCCTCGTGTAGAGAACATTATCGTTGATTTAAAAGCAGTTGAAGCGTTTCTGTCGGGCCAAACATTTGAAGGAACAGTTCCGATATAATACGCTTTATTTTTACTTGATCTTCACTACCTTATCAATGGGCTTAGTCAGAGCCCGTTTTTGCTAGATAATGCCAAGTATTTCGGCTTTGATAAACAGTGCAAGAAAGTAAATAAAATGAAAATCAGCTAATACAAGTAACACAGCGTTAGTTGTTTTGTATAAAGAAAACATCGTGCAGAAAGAAGTGAAACGATGTACCTTAACATTATGTCAGCCCTTGTCATGTACCTGATCAATTGATCACAAACGCTTCATAAAACGCGAGGATTAAAGCTTAATCATATTATGAAAGGCGCGTTTCATTATATGATTTATGGCTTTCCGTCTTTTTCGAATGAAGATCTCTTCGTACAAAGTAATAGCCATCATGGAAGTGATTATTGTTCCTCGTTCTTGTTACTAGGTTTGGGCAGATTATCAGAATAAGGTAAGACTCTTTTATGGAATAATTATAGGAAAAGAGAAAACTAGTAGCACAAGCTAAATTGTAAGCTCAAATCCCGCTTCAAATCCATCATTATAAAAAGACAAATGCACTTTACTACATCTCTTTTTTTTTTTCTTCAAAGAAACAACTTAATTCATTCACCCATATACATTCATTCACTCATTAGACCCATTTAAACTATTATGTACATTAAAATCTCTGCTGTTACAGTAGCTATTCTTCAAGTCGCCGGCTTTGCTCAAGCTGCCGCTAGCTCCAAGACTAGCTCTGCCTCTGCTTCTACCGCAAGCAAATTGGCGAAGCCTCAAGATTACTGGAAGAGCTTCAAGTCTTTAGTTGATCCTAATAACATCACTATTGCCAGCATTCCTCAAACTACTTCCAATGACCCTGCTACTGAATGTACTTGGTACCAACCCCCTTCTAACTTTGTTTATAACGAAAAGGAATGGCCCACCCTTTGGGAAACCGCTACCTCTAATGGTATGACTGAGACTGCTGAATTCAAGGCTCTTTACAATTCCATTGATTGGTCCAAGGCACCCAATATCACTGTTCGCAAGTTGGGCTCTGATGGTGCTGTCATTATGGACGGCTACAATGAAGGTACTGATCCTGATTGTTGGTGGTCTGCTACTACTTGTACCAAGCCCAAGCTTGAAGGTGTCAATGAAGATATTTACACTTGTCCTGAACCTGAAACATGGGGTCTTACTTATGATGATGGCCCCAACTGTTCTCACAATGCTTTCTACGATTACCTTGAAGCTGAAAAGATCAAGGCTACCATGTTCTATATTGGTTCTAACGTCGTCAACTGGCCCTACGGTGCTCAACGTGGTCAAAAGGCTGGCCATCATATTGCTGATCACACCTGGTCTCATCAATTGATGACTACGCTTACCAACACCGAAGTTTTGGCTGAACTCTACTACACTCAAAAGGCTATCAAGATGGTTACTGGTGTTACTCCTATTCACTGGCGTCCTGTAAGTATAGTAATTCCAATCTCATCTCTAGTTATACTAATAGCGCGCTTTTTTTTTTCTAGGCTTTCGGTGATGTTGATGACCGTGTTCGTTGGATTGCCACTCAACTTGGATTAACTACTATTCTTTGGGATCTTGACACTGATGATTGGGCTGCTGGTACTTCTGAAACTTTGGACACTGTCAAGAAGACTTATGAAGACTATATTGAAATGGGTGTCAACGGTACTTTCAAGAACAGCGGTCAAATTACTTTGACTCACGAAATTGATAACACTACCATGGCCCTTGCTATGGAATTCTTGCCCAAGATCCGTGCTGCTTACAAGAATGTTATTGACGTTGCTACCTGTATGAACATTACTAATCCTTACCATGAAGATACTGTTACTTTCCCAGTATTCGGTGCCGCTGCTGCCAACACTACTGCTAGCACTCCTGCCGCTGCTGCTTCTGGTGCTGCTTCTGCTGCCGCTGCTAGTGGTTCTACTGCTTCCTCTGCCTCTGCCGTTGTCAAGGGTGCCAGTACCTCAGCTGGTGTTCAAGTCAACCCTAACCATTTGGTCATGGCTGCTTTTGCTATTGCAGCTTACGTTTTCTAGATTCATTCATAGCATCTGCCTCAACTACTACATCCCACTTTTTGTAATAAACTATGGCTTTTATATACTGAAAGCAAAACATCTCTTTCAATTATTTATTAAAAACTAAATTCACTGCATAAAACATTATTTATAAGTGTAAAGAGCTTTATAGTAGCTTAACCATGTATGTATAAATACTTATTGCTAGACAAGAGCAAACTAGATAATCTAAAGCTCAATAATTTATATGTGCATGATTATAATGTGGCAATGTACTGTGAGCATTACCATTTAATATTATTAATACGCGGGCCCTTTAACTTCATTGACTGATGATAACTAACAAAACTGGCCACCTTCACTATAGTGTTCCTCGACAAAATCGTTCAAATTATACAATGTGATGCGATTATATACTAGCTAATAAAATGCCTTTAAGCTATGCAAGTTTATGGAATAAACCGTGCCCTTTTAAATAAGAAACTTTTAACACTAAAAATTTAACTGAAAGAGCTTTATAAAGCACCTCTAATATATCAATTTTTATGCTTTCATGTAATATTATTTTCATGAGTATTTATAGAAAGAATCCAACTGGCCTTCATCATCTCTAGTTTCACGATATCTATTAATTTTAAGAGTTCCAAAATCATAATATGAAAAAATGTGCATGCTGCGTTATCCCCTCTTCAGATCTTTCGGCCGATTTCGATCCGATCTCGCATCTGTTCAATACGTAGTATATTCTCAGACTAAGCTGTTGCATTTGGAAAGCCTAGAGATCTATTCCATTTCAATTACTTGTATTCAATATTTTATTCGCATTATATGATTTATTACTGTTAATTGAATAAGAGGTGTTCTTTTCCCGTGAAAAGCCTCGATTTAATGATAGGGTTGAAACTAGTATCACTAAATCGAGAACCGATCGTGCAACACTCACAGTGAATGCGAATCAGAAGGAACTTGTACAAACAAAGTATTCACATATTTATACATGAAACAAGGTGACGTTTTCTATGTCGTACGTATGCATGGCCTTTGTTTTTGTCAAAAAATACATAGAGACTGATATTATCCAAAACTCACGAGACCAGAAAAAAGGCAAAACCGGAAAATGGGCTTAATTGCTGCCGGGAAATTCGGGTGAATCTCGTTGACTGCCGTTAGAGTAAAACCTTGCTTTCCTCACATGCCGCTTGGAATGCATATGTTCGTTGATGATAAATAATAACGTATCAAGTAAAAAATCTTGGTTCGTTCCAAGATCTATATATAAGCTGATTCATATGTCAATCTAGTTACACAATGAAAATGAAAAAAAAAGAGTCATAATCTTGACCCTGCTTTTCCAGGGCATACGTTTGGCTGACCGATCTTTTCGATGATGGAAGGCTTCTACTAGACACCTAAAGAGTCTAAAGACCGAAATCACTATCTTTTCTATTTTTTTTTCTTTTTTTCTTTTTTTTTTTACGCGTCTTTACTAGTATTGCATGAACAAAGGCTGTGAGAAGCATAATGCATTTATAATGGTCATATGTAACAGTTGGAAAATCAGATCATATATTTTGTTACTCGCAAACGGCCTAGGCAATATCTATAGCGATTTTAGATTTGAAATAATAAAAAGGCACCAGTGTTAGCGGTGATTTTATTACCAGGCAAAGGGGATCTTCGAGTTTTCTCCGATAAGCGTCTCTCAGCCAACGGATTCGCGCTCGTGTTAAAGATATGCTGAGCAGTGGGCTGCTTTGAATGAAAAAGGAAGATTACATTACAGTCACAAAACTCTCTTTTCTCTTTATTTATTCTAGACGATACCCTTTTGTGTCTCTTAACTTTTATTACTAAAGCTACTTTGTTACCAATTCCGAGACTATACTGACATTATAAGAATATATAACTCATATGAAGGTAAATAAAAAAAAAAAAAGTGTTGAGTTAATAAGCTATTCTCAGTCTAAACTTTTTGTACATTTATAGTTTGGCAAACAGATCCAGAGCCAACAGTTTACAGAATGGAGCCCTTATTACTTGGATTACAAAGGCCTTAAAAAGTTCATTAGCTCTTTGTTGAATACGCCCGCAGACAGTTTAAAGGCTTTAGGTTTACCGCCTATTGGGCTGGAAGAAGATCGTGCCAAGCTACTTCAGTCCCAAAAGGCGGCCTTCTTTTTCAAGCTTGAACGTGAACTGGAAAAGGTAGACGTGTACTATTTAAATGATTGTGTATCTATCTAAGCAAAATTTGTTGTAGATCAATTCATTTTATCTGCAAAAAGAAAATGAGCTTAAGGTCAGACTAAGAACGCTTATTGACAAAAAGAAAGTCCTTCAATCAGATACGCGTCGACTTAAACACGCTTCGACTCTGTTTAAAGCGATTCAAGAAGCTTTTATTCAATTTGAGCAAGAATTAACAAAAATTCAAGTAAGTTCAGAAAAGAGAAGTTTTGTTCATAATGCGCATGCTAAAGCGTTGATTCAATTAGAAATACGTCGAGTTGAATAATGAAGGCTTTAGAAAGATCTTGAAAAAGTGGGATAAGCGGTCTAAATCTTCAACAAAAGAGCTTTACCTTTCGCGACAGATTGATATTCAACCTTGTTTCAATACCCAAGTGTTATGTGAATTATCTGATATGGCATCAGCCAATCGTATTGAATTATCAAACATCCAAGAAGGGATACCTATCAGCCCAGTGGCCAACAATACCAACGTAGATTCTTCCTTTGTAGGCGATGAAATCGATGATATTGAATTAGAATTAGTAAAAGCTGTATCAAGCGGACAAGGTTCACTTGTACGCGAAATATTGGATCGAATAATGCAGAATCCTTCGGTCGAAGATCGCGGTAGATTAACGCGTGTCTTTTGGCACGCTTGTTCTGAAGCACCAACCGAAATTACGGATATGTTAATTGAGACACAGCTAGTCAACTTTGAATATGTGGATGACATTATTGAAAGGTCTTGTTTACATGTCGCTGCTATGAATGGAAGATTAGATCTCTTGGAAGTATGCACAAAGCACGGTGCTAATGTAGAGGCTACAGATGCTTACGGAAGAACTGCATTGCATTACGCGACAATGAATGGATTCAGTGATTGCGTTTCTTTTCTTTTGACCCGTCAAACTGATATTGAATGCCGCGATCATGATGGATTCAGTCCTCTTATTTACGCTATCATGAATGGCCATACACCTTGTGTTGAAATCCTTATCCAAGCAAATGCAAACATTGAGCCTCGTCATGAAGGCGATCATATCCCATTATCGCTTGCTTGTCATTTTGGCCATACTGATATTGCTCTGATGCTGTATAATCAAGGTGCTAAGAATTTACCCAATGCTGAATCCCTGTATCCGCTTCATCTTGCAGCTCGTCAAGGACATGCAGAGCTTTGTCGTGTTCTTTCCCAAAACGGTCAAGACATCGATACACCCGACAAATACAATACTTGGACGCCTCTTTTCTGGGCTGCAAATGATGGTCACGTAGAATGTGTGCGCATTTTGATCAATGCTGGCTGCAAAGTCAATGCTAAAGACGAGAATGGCAAGACGGCTCTTTATTACGCTGCTTGGGAAGGACATATGGACTGTGTGCAATTGTTATTGGACGCTGGCTGTGAAGTGGAACCTGTAACGGAAATCATATCAACATCTACACCTCAAAGCCCTCCAAAAGCCAAAGATGATTTGGACAACGAACTGGACGTGATCCCTTCTCTGTCTTTACCTCCGCCTATCATTCCATTCCGCATCTATGGTCACAATTATCTTGATCGCAAATACCAAATACAAATCAGTCTTCGTCAACCACCTATTCGATTATACGATAATGCTCAGATATCTTCTTTACGTCTCATCATTTCTTCTAAACCAGATACCGGTATGATTCCTCATAGTGTGATATTGCCTCTGGTCGATGATCGTGATGTATTTAACTTTCAAGTGGACAAACTGGATGACTTCCTACTGGAGTTTGATATCCTGGCTACTTTTGGTTCTAAAGTGCTTGGTCGCGGTGTCGCATTACCACAATCCTTTTCTTTGGTTGACTTTAAGATTGCAGAAGGACATCGTACTATTCCTTTGTTGGACGGCCATCTTAAAGTCATTGGTGAGCTTTCTTATGATTACTCAGTAATTAACCCGTTCAGAGGTGTCCAACTGGAAATTGGCGGCCGTATTGAAACCTACTGGAAGTCAACCAACACTGTATTACCTGTTCCACCTACAAACAACGAAGTGGCTAATACAGAAACTACACCCACTACTACTACAACATCAAATAGTATACAAAACAGCACTTCTAATGCTCCCACTACCTCTACTTTATCCTCCAATGTCCCTTCCTTTATTACCGCCTCTTCTTTGTCCGGGGACTATGTTCATGTCGTGATTCAGCTCACCAAAGATCTAGTGCCAGTTGTGTTTTCCAACTGGATGGTTCCCTTCCAAGGTCTCGACTTGGCTGTTTCTGATTTAACTCTACAGCAATTTATCAGAATTGGCAAAACAATCCTTGAAAACAATCAACCCCATGCTTCTGCGAGTACAGACGATATATGCCCTATCACTGGTAACAGCTTTATCATTCAAAAACTAAACAATTATCGATCGTTCTTGTCTTTGGAAGAAGTTTTACAGGTATGTATTTTACGCATCAGAATGAATCAATACTCATATGTTCTATAGAAACTTCCTTTAACTATGGGTTTGCACCTTGAATTGAAATACCCCTCGCCAAGTGATCAAAGCCTGTATTCATTCAGTAATATTGCCGGTCGAAATACATTTGTTGATACTATTCTTCAATGTATTTACGACCATGTGCGATCCCTTTCACCTGATACAGCCAGCCGTAGCCTGTTCTTTTCTTCATATAATCCAGCCATTTGTATGGTGATTAATTGGAAACAACCTAATTGTAAGAAGAAAAAACAACAACTTGCTATTTAATGTCTTATTAACTTGATTTCCTTTAGATGCCGTCTTTTTTGGTACATATTGCGGGTTCAATATGCTCAGAGGCACCAAACGTCGAAATGAAGAAGAACCTACTCCAATTGTATATAAGAATGATGATATCCGATGCTCTTCACTAAAAGAAGCTGTCAAGTTTGCCAAACAAAACAACTTGCTGGGTGTTATTTGCGGTGCACAAACTATTGTTCAAGTACCTTCTTTAATCAAAACTGCTAAAGAAAGCGGATTGATCTTAGTGACTGCAGGCAAAGTCAATTCAGACATAAGATACCGTCATATTCAAGAACGTTATGGTGTAGATGCTATGATGATCAACCAAGTTGTTCATTTCAATATGTCCATGGCTGGTGCAGGGTTCTAATAATATTATCTATGTTTAATACTCTATGTTCTATGCCAAAAAAAAAGAGAAAAAATTATATAAACTGTCATTCAAACTATTACTGTTATATTGATTTATTGAGATTTCCCATCCAAACGTCACGACAGTTTGATTCTATTCATCAAAGTAAGCTGGTCGCTTTTCCCTCTCTCTCTTTGTCTTTCGCTTCTCAATTCTCATTTAAACAAATACATAATGGAAGAACGAGCACCTAAAAGATATGAAAGATCCGAATCTGCTTGGGCTCGTTTCGCTGAAGAAGGTAAATCCTATAGACGCACCATTTATGCTTTGTATATACTAATACTGAACCTTGTTCAAACACATATAGAAGACAAGTATGCAAGTAGCGTCTGTCCCATTATTACCAATGCAGAGCAAGTGGTGATTAGTTTTAATAACCTGATGAATCAATCAACCAATATAGAGGAGCATACTATTGATTTTACAGACTTGATGGCCAACCCTCCTTTTGCTTCATCATCCAGTTTCTATGTTGAAAACAACATTAAACCTCCAATCACATGCAAATACTCTCGAGATAGCATGCTTCAATGTCGTGTAAATAACTGTAAATATTCTCAAGAGCTTGGATGTATGGCCTCTAAATTGATTCAAGCACTCAGTGACCAGGTTAAGACTGATCTTCAAATTGAAGCTAATGTTTCTTTTCCAATCAAAACCCTATTATCATCAAGGTATCTGTTTGTAGAGTAATATTGTATACTTACATATACTTATTAGCAGCAATGGAACTAGGTTGGGCCCTATCTTACCTATTCGTGAACCAAGAAACCCCACAAGTATTGATGCGAAAGGATTCTGCTATAGAAGTAGTACTTGACGTCTACCACTCAAGAGCATTTGCATTAAGTGTAAATGTGCTATTATAAAAAGAGCTTGAAGGAGGAGAGAGTCTTGTTCATGGTTGCTAGTCTATGTCTAAGTATATATTGAAATAAAAAGTCTATTAAATATGACTCATTATTATAAAGATGTAATAGCAAATAATACATTGTAATGATAGAAATGAAGTATAAAGGAACTCGTAAATGACCTAGTGTATATGCAATCGGTTCTCGTTTGAATGGTGGTTTTGTCTCCTTGATGGTATTTTTTATAGAGTGCATTTTTAACATACTACTAAACCAAGAAAACACCAAAGTTTAAACAAGATCAAGATTATTGATTAGTTAGTAAATACGAGCAAAATATCAATAAATCGGGCTAAACATTTGTTTTATCAGATGCGAGAACTCATTCGTACCTCATACTTCAAGTTGTCCAAAATCTTGAGACTCAGAAACTAAAACTATCCTCCAAAAATTAGATCCATTACAGTGAAAGATAGAAAGCGCAAGCTATATCTTATGTTGCTAACAATATTTGTAGATAATAATGTTCTCTTCCAAATGATAATGTTATATACGAAATAATGCGCTACAAAGAATTTTTTTTAAAAAAAATAAAAAAAAAGCTTTACTGTTGGAGCTATCTAGCACGTCTCTTTTCAAAAATATGAATAGTTAAATTAATTCATATTAAACAACACATTTTGCTTTATGCATTTTCTCAGAAAGCGCAGACTTTGATCAGTTATTTATTCATCTATATAGGACTCTAGATTCTTTGTTGAGGATATGGATGGTTACTTAGTATTATTGCTTATTATCATTTAGTATATATGTACCTCCGCCATCCAATAGAGCCGTACATCGGCATTTCAATGTAGCTCCGACAAATGAGTGTCCGGCTGATCCTTTTCAGTCCTACTGCTACAGTGGTGGATTGTAGGCAAAAGAGCAAAAGAATCATGAAATAATTTGAATCTTCCTCTCTCTCTATATTTCTGTATAATGCCTAAGGGTAAAGTATACTCGAAGAAATGATGCGTGCCTCTTGGATACAAAGTACACTAGATGGATGGATGCAACTACCAGCAGCTAATAGATGGATGGATGGGGATGTCAGCTTTTTTTTCTTTTGAAGGTGGTGAGCACTTTTTTGGTCCATTTTTTGTATTTTCGTCTTTTAACAAGAAGAGAATACTAGAAATGAATAAAGCAAAGGAAACCATGAAAGAAAAAGGGTTATTTAGTTTATTAATCTTATCCAAGTGGCTCATCATTTCGTCTAATGTCATCATGTCGCCCAAGCATTTGAAACTAATCGTTTTGTTTAGTTAGCGTTTCCGGAACCAAGTACCGTATGACTCTCGGTTTGCCCGTTGGTGCCGTCATGAATTGTGCCGATAACTCTGGTGCCAAGAACTTGTACGTTATTGCTGTTCGTAACATCAAGGGTCGTTTGAACAGACTTCCCGCTGCTGGTTGTGGTGACATGGTTGTCGCTACCGTCAAGAAGGGTAAGCCCGAGTTGAGAAAGAAGGTTATGGCTGCTGTTGTCATCCGTCAACGTAAGGCCTGGCGCCGTAGAGACGGTGTTTTCCTCTACTTTGAGGATAACGCTGGTGTCATTGTCAACCCCAAGGGTGAAATGAAGGGTAAATTTGATAGTATAATGGTTGTCTTCTCTTGTTATTAACATTTATGTCGTCTATTAGGTTCCGCTATCACTGGTCCTGTTGCTAAGGAATGTGCTGATCTCTGGCCCCGTATTGCCTCTGCCTCTGGTACCGTTGTCTAAGCAACTTGTTTTATAACTGAAAGTTTCTTTGCTTTCAAAACACTGAAAATAAAATAGTTTTTTCTTTTCTCTCAACTTGAAAGACGTATTCTTTTGTTCGATTAGCAAACTGACAGGCATAAATATGATTGAAATTGAAGTAAAGGTCGAAGAAATATAAGTTATTAGACGATTTATTTCGATCTCATATTTTTCGCAAGGTATACCCACCAGATCTTGCTATTCGAACTTTTGACTGCAGAAAGGTATGGTTTTATGGCTTCAATACAATTTTTAGATACAAGATATCTTTGGGTATTTTCATTTAGACAAAAAACTCGTTTTGTTAACGCGAATCATAAAAGATTGTCTGTAAATCGAGATCAGGTGTCAATACTGATAGCATATTTAGCATAATCTTTTTCCACGATCTGATACACAATAAAATTCAGTACAAACTTTATTAAGCGTTTGAATTTTTTTCGTAAACAAAAAAACGTATTCAAAATATGTTCAGCACGACATGCACAACAAAAAGAAATTTCGGATGTGACAAACGTTTAATTATCAAAATCTATTCTTTCATTAAGACTGTAGAATATAAAAAGAAAAAAAAGATTGTAGCTCATTTTGAGTACCGAATATTTGTTGGAAACGACATTTGACCTGATCATTGGAGAGATCTATAGATCGTTTGCACGAAATGCATGTAATTTAATGAATAATACGATACTTTTATTTAACGTTAGTAAATTAAAGATTATGGCCAATGTAGTAGCCCATTCTGAATATGTACAAGTATTCATATACAACATTACACGGGATCGATCAAAAGATCTATTGGATATTCTTTAAAATGCAAGCCTAAATTGCAATACGTCCACAGCATTTCAATCAAATGCTAATTTTAATAGATGGACTGTTTATCAAATATGACATTAAATCTGAATCAGTCGAAGAATTTTGAGATGCTAAAAAGTCAGTCCTCAAAAGCATTGTTAGTATAGCTTTGAGTGAGCTCTGTGAATAAAGAGATCTTCTGCCCTCTGAAGGAGAGGGCTTTCATAATTATTTTCTTCCTCAATTATTTAATCACCGTCATCCAATTAAGACCATTTATTATAGGTTCGAAGGCCAGTAAAATTACGCGAATAATTCGAGCGCGTCAAAAAAATGTACAAGCATTCAAACGTATGTCATTCATTTCTTCGCACTTTCCATTTTTTTGACTATAATGCAACAATCACCTACAAATACCCAAAGTATTAAAGACTTACCGCTGTAAACTTTATCAAATGAGTCAAAATATGTCAAAATGATGCTGTACGATAGCTCATACCCATTTTTATAGAGAGATCGAAAAGTTTAAAAACTTCGACACAAATCTGGTTCAGTTACAAGAAGAATACAAGCATAAAGTTGGACTATCTGGTCATACAAGGAACAACTTGCCCTTTCATCCTAAAGCACTCGAAGTTGAACTAGAAGATCTAAAAGTATGCTTTCTCAACATGCTCTGTTTCAATGTTAAACTAAAGTACTGGTAATAGGTTCATTTCTCCCGTTTGGAAAATAACTATATAGAGCTCTTGACACAAGAAAAATTCCTGAAATATATTTTACAGGAACCACCTTTGTCTATCGTAGAAACTGATTCGACACGAAGAGAATTGGATGTGGTGGAAGCGAAATGTAAAAAATATGGACTACAAATCGAAGAGCTAGGCCAACAGATCATGTTCGTTGTTGAATCAATTGAAGCTGGTAAGAACAAATATAAACCAATACAACATCTCACTAATAAACACTTAGCTAGAGCAGAGTTTGGCCAGAGTGCGGACGAGATCACCACACTCATGGATTATATTACAAGCTTGGAAGAAGAATTGACTAGAATCGACAGTTTATTGGCATCATCTAAAAGCGAATTGACAATAGACGAAGCAAAGACTATATTGAACCAACAAACAGAGGAAATGACGCGATTAACCCGTACTATTAGCGAAAAAAACGATAGTATAGCAGACCAACAATGGCGCGTAGAGGATTTAGAGGAAGAAGTCGGTAAATTAGATGCCAAAGCGATGGATCTCGAAAGGAAAGCTCAAAGAGCAGTAATGATAAATCAACAAAAAGACTCAAGAGTAGAGAAAGAATACCTAGAGTGAGTAACAAAGAGTTGCGTCCGCAGTGATATTGATCCGTTCTTCTTAGATACAAATACAATATTGATTTGTGCAACCATATGTTTGGTATTGAAAAGATTGAATTTGAATCTAGTACAACTATTCATATTGTATATGCTGAACCAATTCAAGCTACTTTACATATCCAATTGGACAATGTCAACAGTAAAATACTCGACACAACATCAGTAAGTAGTTTTATAATTTAAATAGATATGTATATATTCAAAATGATCATTTAGATTACAGGGACAGTGGTACCTATTCGAGATTTGATAAAGCTGGCCAACCAAACAAGCGTCAACGATGGTATAAAACTAATCTTGTTGGAAACATTGGCAAGGTTAAAGAAAGCAAGCTATTAGCAGCATCCGCCTTGCGTCTCATCAGCAAGTGCACTTTGTGCATGACCTACTTTTATACCTGATGTCTATTGTATCCATTAATAAACGTGTATTGGTTCTCTCTTTCGATTTCTCTCTCTCTCCTATTGACTTACTTCATTAGGTGAGAATACACCTGTTTTAATCTTTTCATATACATTCTCTGCAGTCATACGAAAGACTTCTTCGACATTCTCGGCCGATTTAGCAGAAGTCTCGAGGAACAATGGAATATCATTGTCTTTAGCAAACTTTTCGCCTTCTTCTCGAGTTACTTGTCTTTGATTATTTTCCAAGTCGCACTTGTTGCCAACTAAAACGACAGTTGTATGAGGATTCGCGTGCTTTCTGATATCTAGAGTACTCCGAAAGTAAGTCAATCCCTTCTTTTATATAAATGATAAGGTACGAACCAGCCAGCCAGGTCGAGACATGTTCAAATGTTTCCCTTCTTGATATATCATATACTATGCTATATTGAGTATATACAGTCCCCAATAAAACATTCTATCCCTACCTAATAATGCTCCAGCTGCTCCTCTGTAATAGCTTTGTGTAATGCTTCGAAAGCTTTCCTGGCCAGCCTAATTGCAACATTTAATAACCAGTTGTGAGTGATCAGATCAATAGCTTACTGTGTCCCAGATTTGTAACTTGATTTGCTTGTCATTGTCTACTGTAATGAAACGAGTACCAAACTCAACACTATTTTAAGCTCTGTTAGCTCTGTTAGCTCTGTTAAACTAAGTTTATGCAAACCAGTACCCAATAGTGAGTTCTCGTCCTGCAGAGAAGCGCTTATCTGTAAACTGCAGTAACAAGCAAGACTATTACTTTTAAAGTTAATACAAAGAACAATACATTAGCAGTAATGATGTTTACCTTTCCGACACCTTTTTGTTCGAGTAATATCAAGTTAGTTTCATGAGTTCAACTAAAATTAAAAAGATAAAACTAACCGGAATCACCAACAATAATATACTATCGTAAAAGTAGAATTAGTAACCAGAATATTTGCCATAATGTATTCTTACTTTAATAATGTAATTGTACGAAGACATTAGATAAGAAAAAAAAAAGAAAGAGATTAGGAGAAAGAAAAGGATCACTCACGTATCATAGGCTCTTATTTTCATATTCTGTCTCACGTGAAGTGAGTTAACTTCCCGGACTTAACCAGTCAAAAGGCAAATTCCATTTTAACCCATATAGATCTTTTAGCATGGATCGTTCAAGTTCTTGCTTGATCCATATGCACATATTATGATTGGTTGGATTTACTTGAACAGTCTACATAGTTAGGTATCATACATATATATATATATATATATATGGATAGTTTATTATACACAAGGCTCAGTCTATTTATCCGCTGTTTTCTCAGTCTCCTTCTCTGTGATTTCCACTTCTTCAGCCACGATAGGCTCTGTCGGCTTAGTCTCTACAGTAACAGAGCGTCGTCCCAGATACGTTTTCCTTGGCTCTGTTGAGCTCAGTGCTTTTAGCGGCTTAATATTTTCATCGTGAATACTTAATGGTTCATGATCACTCGCTGATATTCTTTTTGATTTGGTATTTTTCTGTACCACTTTGAGATTTTCTGTTTTAGTACTAGTTATCAAAAGTTTAGTCGCTTCACTTGCACTTTCGTCGGCTGAAGCGGCTTCATCAACTACAGTGATTACAGGCAATTGTTTTGGTGGCTTGCTACTTCGTTTAGTTTTCCTTGATCCAACAAGTGTGCTCGACGTATCAGAACCCTTATGGGTACTATCGGATGATTTGCGTTTTTCAGATGTAGTAAACGATAGAGACTGCTCTATATCTCTTTTTTGGGCATTGGGTTTATCAGAGAATAATGCGACAAACCAACACGTAATGGAGACGATCAACAAAACAAAGGTAGCGTCAATCAATTCTATGAAGAAAGACGCGTTCATAAATACCTAAATTTTATCTGATTGTTAAGTTACTACTTACGGCATCGTAATCTCGAGTTATCATCAACAAGTTTAGAACACTCGGTGTAATACATGGCACCATAATAGATTTTTCCGTCCGCCCATGGCTCAATATCTTCTGTGACCACGTTCAGTACTATGGCAGCAATGGCTGTAGCCATAGTGATAAAGATGGGAAAGATGCTATTTTTCCTGACGATGTATTGGCATCTTATAAAATAATAGGCCATTAAGCAAGATTCTGCGCCAGAGATAAATGTCATTATATACTGATGTCATTTTGTAGTGAGTGGTTCTGTAGATAATAGGTGTAGATCATTTTGTAGCTTACTTTGGGAGGTATATTTTTGGCCCAATTTTCTGGATCTTGAAACTTTGCCAGATATATGAATTGTACTATTGTGATTACATGAGTACTGCGTATATAAAGTACATGACAACCATACTGTACCTGTATGACATACAAGAGCAAGGACATTTGTGATTAAAGCAAAGCCACTTGGGTAATTGATACTTAGATACATAATGATACAAATACCAATTGAAAACTGAAGAAAGAGGTAGGCAAATGAACGTGGCAGTGTAGTATAAATACAACCATCTTTTTTTTTGTCGAAAGGCTTTGATCTTTGTGTAATAAACCATGCATAACCACACTCAAGTCTAGCAAATCAGATCATAATCCGGCTTAGAAGAAACGTGACTACATACCGTTCTTGTTTATATCAAGTTCATAAAACTGATTGACTATACAAAGTACTCATTTACTAATCAATAGACTCTGGGTTTTTTTTTAAGCTTTATATCAAAGCATCTACTCAAGGCTCAAGGGTGAAAAACCCCCCACACACACCGGGTTGCATAATCACGTACGTTACATCGGTTGACTTGGCCTTGGACTTGGCCGAGCCTTATTGCTTCTGAATATATAAATAAGAATAATAAACAAACTGATGATATACTTTTTCTTTAAAAGATCGATCATCTCATTCATAAAAAACCGGTTATTAACTGTTAAACAAACAATTGAACGAATTTTCATTAGAAGCCGTGGCAGTAATATCATCAAACTCGAATGCCAAAGTATGTCACCATTGAAGCGACGAGAGTGTTTCGATTTTTATTGGCTGATAAGACTTCAACACTTGCTTAGATGGTGAAAAGTTAGGCTTGAGCCTTTGATCTCATTTTTAACAACACATTAAAGGCTATACAGAACAAATATATTAGCGCATGTTATGTAAAATGTAATGGTACATTTAATGACGTTAAAAAAATGCTGATATTTCTGCAAGTTTATGAATTATAACTGACAGCAGTCGGGCTTTGGGTTATATGTAGGGAGATGCAGCCATAACTTTAATATTTCTCAAACAATAAAATCCGAAAAAATACAGCTGCAAGATCTTTCGCGTAATAAGTCTATGATACTAATAGGCCACATCTCAAAAATTCCGTATTCATGTTCCATGAAAGTAGTAATTTTCGAAAATTTGGGCCTAAGGGCATAGTACCCTTGAAGTTTTCAGAAATCCTTTCTATTTCAAGCATCCCTACATTTCTCAGTGGAACGTAATTCAAAATGTACCAAAATCATTGAAGTACGATGAATATATAGTTTAGTAAAGCTATGTAAAATGCATTTATTCCACATGATCTGATGCATAAATATATAGATATCTTTACCGATCCCGGTTAAATGTATCCATATCCAGAATCTGCTGCTATACTCATTATAATTTGCCTTTTTTTTTTCCCAATAATTAACCATGGATTATATGTATTTCATATCAACAATGTGTATTCATCAATCGATCTTTTAGCAGATCTTGGTCAAATATCACATCCATTTGACGCTCTATGATCAAAAGGATGAATTGCTGCATTTGTTAAAGGTTTAAAACTACTTGTAGAGAAAATGGTTACGAAAAAAGGAACCGTTGTATCCATATCATATTCTCGCTGCACTCATCACGTACATATACAAACTCTTCAGTGTTCGGCTAGGTTACCTTACATATATATATACAAAATAATTATATTAAAAAAAGATGTACACAAGGCCTACCCAAGTTCCGCTTTAAATAAGTCAAAAGGATAGTGTGACTTGTTTGTGACTATTCTCACCAATCCTAAAAAAAAAGGGATCAAAGGAAAACGTACTGCCAGCTTGTCAAAAGTTTTTTTTTGCTTTAGATCTCGCTTTTCAATTGATACCGATCCCGCTGAATAACAATGAAAATGAATGACGATTTTGTAATGACTATTGATGACGACGACGAGGTCGTCATTGATGAAGTCATGGAAGATATATCTGAAGAAGAAAAGGAAGAAGAGCCAAAGCCTATGGATAAAAAGACGGCAAAGAAGCTGAGAAAGCAAGCTAACCGAGAACAAAAGCAAGGCATTAAACCTGCTGCTGTCGAGGAAAAGAAGAAGGCAAAGAAGACTGACACTGACGATTTTGATATGAATTTCACCTTTTCCATGGACGGTGGAGGACGCGGTGCTCAAAACGCTTGGGATTTCACTGCTGCTCGTGGTATGCTCAAGGGCAAGCAGGTACGTACCAAGAATAGATACGTAGTGAGAAAATATTTCTTATTTATTGAATACGTTTGATAGGGTGATGCTGATAGAACTTCCATTGACGATATTATTGCCAAGAAGAGACAAGAAGCTAAAGAGTTGAAGAAAAAGGCCAAGGCAAACGCCGTCAAAGTTGAAGAGGAAGAAGAGGAAGATGATGATGAGGAAGAAGCAGTTAAAGATGATGAGGAAGAGAACGATGAAGATTTAGCACTTGATGGTTTTGGTGTAGGTGCTGAAAAGATCGAACAAGAGGATGATGAGGATGATTCTGATAGCGAGACAGAAGAAGAACTTACTGATGATGAAACTCAAGATGTACAAGCCAACAGTGATGAAGAGGTTGTGGAAGATGCAGCCGAAGCTCAAGCAAGTATTATTGACAAAATGTATTATGCGTTGAGCGTAACTAACCTTTATAAAATAGCGTAAAAAAGAGTACTTTGCCGATGAATCGGACGAAGTAAGAAAAGAACACGAGTCTTTTGCTTCCATGAATTTGTCGCGTCCTATTCTCAAAGGGTTGTCTAATGTTGGCTTTGTTAAGCCTACCGACATTCAATCACGCACTATTCCTATCGCTTTGATGGGTAAGGATATCTGTGGTGGTGCCGTGACAGGTTCTGGTAAAACAGCTGCTTTCATTGTACCTATCTTGGAGCGTCTTTTGTATAGACCTCGTCAAACACCCACAACCCGTGTTTTGATTCTCTGCCCTACTCGTGAATTGGCTGCCCAAGTACATAGTGTTGCAGTCAAATTGGCTAACTATACTGACATCTCTTTCTGTCTTTGTGTGGGTGGTTTGAGCGTCAAGACACAAGAGCAAGAGCTCAAATTGAAGCCTGATGTCGTTGTTGCTACTCCAGGTCGTTTGATTGACCATGTTCGTAACTCCACTGGTTTCCACTTGGATGCTTGTGAGATCTTGGTTATGGATGAAGCTGATCGGTAAGGAAAAACTTTATTAGAATAACAAATGAATTACTAACGATATTCATAGTATGCTCGAAGACGGTTTTGCTGATGAATTGGGTGAAATTATCAAAGCTTGTCCTAGATCTAGACAAACTATGCTCTTTTCAGCTACCATGACTGATAACGTAGACCAATTGGTCCGTATGTCTTTAAATAATCCTGTCCGTTTGTTCGTGGATCCCAGTAACCAAGCTGCTTCGCGTCTTATTCAAGAATTCGTTCGTATTCGTCAGACACGTGAATCAGATCGTTCAGCCGTCTTATTGGCATTATGTCGCAAGACCTTTAAGAAAAAAGTCATTGTCTTTTTCAGATCCAAAGCTGCTGCTCATCAGATGAAGATCTTGTTTGGTTTAATGGGTCTCTCAGCTGCTGAATTGCACGGTAATTTGACACAAGAACAACGTTTAGAAGCATTAGAACGATTCAGAGACAACGAGGTCGATTATCTGTTAGCAACTGATTTGGCTGCTAGAGGTCTCGATATTAAGGGCATTGAAACTGTCATTAATTACAACATGCCTACACAATTCGCACAATATCTTCATCGTGTGGGTCGTACCGCAAGAGCCGGTCGCAATGGTCGCTCTGTTACTTTAGTTGGTGAAGCGGATCGTAAGATGTTAAAAATGGCTATCAAATCCTCTGTAGGTGCTCAAGTCAAGAACCGTGTGGTGAATCACGACTTGATTCAAAGATACAAGCAAAAAGTCGAAAGTTTAGGACCCCAAATTAAGGAAGTCCTTGCCGAAGAAAAGCAAGAGCGTGCTATTAGAAATGCAGAGATGCAACTGAAAAAGAGTGAAAACATGCTTCTTCATGGTGCTGAAATTTATGCTAGACCTGCTAGAACATGGTTCCAAACTGAAACTGAAAAGAAAAACTCCAAAAACGCCGGTAAAGCTGATCATCGTGCCAAGTTTGGAATCGAAGAACCAGCAGCAGATGCTAAACCCAAGGAAAAGCGCGGCAAATACGATGGCATGAGCCGTCAAAAGAGAAGACGTTTGCAAGCTATGGAAGATGACGATGCTGAGGAAGATGGCCGTTTACAAAAGGCAGCAGCTAGAGCAGCCAAGAAATCATCACGACCAGCTCCAATCACCAAGATGAGAACACCAAAGGCTGCCAATGGAAAGAAGAAGGGAAAGAAATAAAACTTAGATATATTCATATACACACAATCTCATTGAAATAATAAAACATTTGTATAATATCATATAACAGCTTTGAATAGTCCATAATTCTTGGTTCCCAACCAAATCTCCTTTAGATTTCGATACAATACACTTTCAATAACAAAACAATAGTCTATCTTTAATGTAATATCGCTTGACACAAACTAAAATCTTTTATACGTTTTTTTTTGGTTTAATTGGTGGCATTTTGAAGTTGTAAAAGAGGTGCAAAAAGTGAAAGGTCGACTTTATAGCTGTATACATGTATATATATAAATATTGTTTAGTGTTCGTGAGATTCCTCAGACTTGACATTGTAACCAATCAAGTTTCTACGACCAACGATCTCACCAATGAGGAAGAAGGTATAAATTTCAGCGAAAATGACACCACCCTTGGCTACATCAGAGAACTTTAAGCTCTTGAGGTTCTTGATCTTTAAAGTCTCTTGGAGGGTTTGTTGGGCTTGAGAAAATTGTGCGCCAGTAGGGAAAGCCATACCTTCCTTGGTATAGACTTGCTTGGCAACCTCGACAGCAACCTTGGCGTTATAAACGACAGGCTTTTGGAGAGCTGTCATTAGAAAAAAATGAGTTAGTTAAACAATTGCCCTGGCGCGTATTCCTCTCGAGATCCTCGAGCTTTTGAATGATTCAATAATATTTACCAACAAGCTTGTTGAGATAAGTTTGAGCACAGCCGATGAACTTGGAAGCCATTACGAATATATATATGTATCAAGCGGAGAAGGGAAGGTTTTAATAAGAGAGAGCCCTACTAAAAGTGTTTATTATGTTGAGGGGTACGCTTCACTGAGATCAGCGGGGGTAGAAAAATCTTTTTCTCGCCTCGATTCAATTTCCGCCGATAGCTGTGACGTCGCCTTAGCAACACGCCTTGGTAACGGCCCTGAAAGATCTCAACCTGGATCTCTTTTAATCTGTCAATTTAAACATATTACAAGCATGTTTTCAGCGATAAAGAACAATATCTACCCAGCAATTGCGCTCATGATCTTGCCTTGCGGATACTTTATTGGTACCGAATTAAGAGAAAGAAATGATGCTAAAAAGATGCTACAACAAGTTGATCAAGTTCCTGATCAAGAGCAAATTGAAAAATTAAGACAACAACTCGAGGCTTTGAAAGAAGAACGTGAAATGGTTCTGTCAAAGATTCAGAAGCCTGAATAAACGTAGGCAGCCCGTTTATCCAATGATACCCTTAATGAATTAGATCCAATAAATAAACGTTCGGTTTTAACGTCTTCTATGTGACACCTGTGATATAAAGTGATGCTATATTCTAGATCTAAACCTATTCTCGGTAGTACTGGCTTACGTTTGTAAACAAAAAAAAAGGCGGTAAGACAAGCTTCTAATTCTTTGAGAGGGTCAATGCATATTGATTTGGTATAGATACGACGCGATTATATGTCTAAATGGCTGATTTGCTCAGAAATTTTTGTAGTACTACTGCCACTTCCATAATCTAGCGTTATCCCGAGTATTACCTATAAACATTTGGCTTTTGTTTGTTGATTACACTATATGCTATCTCCTATTCGGGCTTTAGTAAATCTTGCATCTCTCTTTATAGCCCCTCTGCTTTCACAAGGCATCTCATTGAATATAGTGCACAGCTTTCCCTCTCTTTATTTTGCTTTTCTTCCTGTTATCTTTCACTTTGCCCCACTCAGTCTTGCCTTATATGTTAAAACAATCAACTAGCCAACGCCATACTCATTTGTATGATAAAGTACGGCGCGATTTATTTGAACAAGAGCAAGACAGTAATACAAGAAATGTGCAAATTCCTTCTATTACTACCATTTGTCTTCTTCAAATTCAAGCGTATGTTATTCAGATGCTTGCCAATCTGCCACCGAAAGTAAACAGGTCAGCGACGCCCACATCTTCTTCCTCTATTTACTATTTGGTTCAACAAAGAAAGATGCATACAATTACATCTCTAAGATCGCTTATCAGACAATGTATGCGGTGGGTATTACTCATTATTTTGTTCCTATTGGACAATGTCGCGCGTATTTTGAACGTAGAACGCGAAATGTCTGGTTTTGCGCGTCAAGATGACAATAAGTCTAGCAATGGTACTGTTACTACTGCTGCTGCTGCTTTAACTAAAAGATCAAATTATGAGCAAGAAGATGAAAAAGACGACTGCAATCGATCTTATACCGATACTAATACGTATCATGATGATTACTATATGGATCATCAACAAAAGAAGCAATATCATCATGATCTATGCGCCAACAATAACACAGGTGAAATCTCGGAACCAGCTTCACCGACCCAAACTGTAAAACGTAACAATCAATTGGTATCACCTTCCTCTCCAATGAGCTCGCCTACTCCAAACTTTGTCGTGCGTCAAAGAAAGACCTCTTCTAATGCGCCTAGCAAGCCTGCTGATGAATCGCCAGTCCTTAGTCCTTCTCGTGCAACTCGCACAGGCCACATTCGGTCTCTTTCCAATAACATGGTGGATAAGGCTAATTCACAGCAGAAACTGCGTCGTGTCACAGCTCAGCGTGAAATTACTGTTCAGAGCGCTGTATTGCCTATTCAACCCAAAACAAAACACCATCATCATCATCACCATCACACACACAAAAAGCCTCCTATTGCGTCGTCAACAGCGAATTCAGTGGCTTCGCGTTCATCTTCTGAATCTTCTACGGCGATTACTGTATCAGGCCACGAGTTCTTGCATCGTCCTCGAATGCAAAAAACTATGTCCTTATCTACTGCTCAACAATATCAGCAGCAACAGCAGCAGCAGAACGAGGTAAATTTAAGGAGCATGGGTGATTAGGAGAAAGAGAGTTTATTAATGGTTTAACATAAGCTGCATAGTGCAAATATTCAAGACAATATTTCATTGATCCAAAAGTCGCGTCAAGACCATTTGAAAGATGCTGTACAGCCTGTTCAACAACAACAACAACAGCCTCATCATCTCACTAGTCCTTCTTGGAAATCCTAGTGTGTTTCAGTATTAGTTTCCCCTATTTAAATAAACCTCCCCCCCCCCCCTCTTCTATTGTAGTATCTTTAGTATATTGCCACCAGGACGCCAAGAGTAGTAGTAATTGACATGATATAGGAGAGTGTAGTCGTGAAAATCAGTTGGAATAGTTACATTTGAACGATTTTGTCTCACCAAACAGTTCATAATAAGATTGAGTTACATCAATTAATAAGTGCTGTGATATATTCTAATTTGATTGCCCTTTTCTTCTTCTTTTTAAACTAAAAATGCTCTCTACATCTACATCTACGTCTACAAACAATCAATCAGATGAAGCTACTTGGACTGCTTTTAAAACTAAGCGCACCAATGTAGAACTGTATACAGACAATGCAGTCATCATGTATGTACCTACCTCTGTTGGAGTCAGAGGAAGTGCACAGATCCGCAAGTTCTTTTTACACCCTCAGTTCTCGGAAAAGGTGAACCCTGTTCAAGAAGTCGTATATAATACAGTCCAATCCAATCATAGACTGATTGAAGAAGCTATCTGGACTATTCACTTTCACAGTGGCGAATGCAAATGGCTTTTGCCTCATACTGAAGAGAGATACTTGGTAAGCCAAAAAGTTTTTTTTAATATCAATTCAATGCGTTGATTGGCTCGAATCATATTAATCATTACCATTAGATGAATGCTACCATCAAGTTTCTTATGGTAAGTACCAATTATTCATACAGAAGCTCAGCTGTAACCCCATTCCACTGTTAGACTACGTCTGTTGCCTTTGACAAGGATAGCCACAAGATTGAATCAATTCGGTATTCTTGGGATCAAGCTTGTGTATTGAAGCAACTACGCGTTATTTCTGATAGAGTCCAATGGCCTGTTATTGGAGAGCAACAAATTGAAACACTTCGTTCACCTGAAACTGTCCAATTGAAGGGACTTAATGATGAAACAATTGATTTGGATCATCAAAAGGTATGTAATTTTCTCTATTGATTGACAGGATCAAGCCGAACTGACCAATGTCTTTAGACTCAAAAGGAACAAGACAAAAACCAGTTCAGTAAGTATAAATATACGCGCAAATTCGATCACGGTTGGATTTGATCACTAATACCATATTATCAGTACCTGGTAGAATCTTTGGTCCCGTCGATCCTAAAGATCAAGTGCGTCAGCCCGTGCGTCATCCAGAGCCCAACGCACCTCCTGCTCGTAACATCTTTACTTATGTGCCTCCAGCTCAACGTCCTCTGGTAGCTCCAACCAACAAGCTCAACTCGAGCTTTTCATTTACGCACGATGATGGCAGCGCAAACAAGATAAGTTCAAAACTATCGCAAACTAATCTCACACAATCCAAAAGTCTGCCTGCTGGTAAAGTAACACCCAAGGTTTCACGTAATATCTTTGGTTAAAATAAAGTATACTTTATTGTGACCCACTACTACCAGTGCTTGGTTCTGAAGAAAGTAAGATCTCAGCTGCACGGTTCAAGTCTGATTTGGATTTGGTCAAGGCAGTTTTGATATCTTGTCTAGAGTAATTGGGAAACATAGCAAACATAGTTTCGATATCTTCATTTTTAACAGGAGGGGGTGGAGGTGGGGATCTTGGCATTGTACTACTGGCAGCCGCGTTACGTGGTGGTTGATATTTGGTCCTACTGCCGGTAGCTAAAATGGGTAAAATGTACTTGGATGTGAATGATCGTACCCATCTTGGAAAGCGCCATTGTTTCAAAGCATTCACATTATTATACAAAGCTCCTACTGCTAATCCGCAGAAGCAAGGCACTATGGAAGAAGTGAAATTGCCTAGCAGTAACTGAAATAGATGATACATGTGAGCTATTCTATTCTCTTCTATCTCTGTATATTCTTACTTGTGCTGCAGCAAGATAAACGTACGTCTTGTCCGATGCATGAATACCGAGAAAGCTTACTTGATAACTTGAAGGAACAATCCTTTGGAATTGATACAAGATGGAAAATACAAGCGCATACCTATATATCATACTTTGAGTACAATTGATTGTTCAATTGAGTGATAAAAAAAAAGATATTTTACGGTCCACTAGTGATTGATTTGAGTCCAAACTTTGAACCTGTGACTAAAGCACCTGTCTGAAGCAAAGTAGACGCGACAAATGTGATAAATACTAAGGCCTAATGGTTGTTGAGTCGTTTTTCAGGCAAATAATAATAAAAAAAAGTGGACACCTTACCGCATATCTCGAACTTCCATATCTTCTTTCAACAATTTTCAGCTTGTATATTAACCAAATACCTACTACTGTTGTGCCAATGCTATTGAATGCCCAATGTGAAGTAACTAATCGCCAAAACTGCTCATCTTGTTACAAAATCTCGGCATTGCTGTCTATCAAGTCTAGTTTACCTGGCCCTGGGTAATTATACTCGAAAGCTCAAGTTCTAGCAGAGGCTTTGCATCGAACACAGCAGCTAACGCGGAACATCCACCTACAATAGGTACCAAAAACTTGGTCACAGGTGCGTTTCGAAAACCTAGTACGGTATTAGTTTATATTCTAGATAGATATATCAATTGGATCTCTACCTGAAGGTCCATCAGCATCCATATTATTGTAGTTTAATATGTAAAGAAGTTCTTTATTAGGGTATTCTATGTATCTTCTTTTTTTTTTTTTTTTAACAAAAGAAGAAAAAAGAACAGAAATAACCCAACATACTTGAAAAACAATAATTAATAGCCCCGATAACCTTCCTGCCGCTCATCCCATTGGAGCGCGTGTTCTTGATTAAATCGTTCTGCTCGCGTCGATTCCTTGCCTTGCTTCATCTTTTGAAGTGAAGCAGATAAAGTAGGTTTCTTTTTGACAATAGCGTTGTATGAATGGTGCCTGTTCCATAAGCGAATAGTCAAGACTTTGACCAAATCCACCAATACAAAAGTCACCAAAGCAATAGCCACAATGATAATACCACGTACCCAACCAATACCTTCAACTCGCGCATCACCAACCACCCCATACACTGATAAAACGAGCGCAATCACCTGTGTGCCGAGGACTACTACTGTGAACGGCCATGAAGGTAAGCTCTTCCAGCAAAAATCTTCTGTTCGTGTAGAGAAGATGATGAAATGAGGAGCTAAGTGTATCATACGGTTAATATATTATACATGTAGCGTATAAAGGATGCTTACCACAAGAAATATGAAGGTACATGATAGTATATAGTTGTCCCTCGGTTACTTTCAATACATCTCTAAAAATGTAAAAGTGGGCAAAAGAGAATATAGACAAGAACAACGCTAATACAGTGGATAGCACTACCAGCAGACGAAGACGCCAAACATTCGGCCGTTTGGATATAGTAACATTATCGATTGTCATGATCATAGTAGCTGCATCGTTTAATACTGAGATCAAGATTAAAAAGATAGGTGGCATAGACCAATCCTCGGCCAACGTAATTACGAAGAAAAAGATCAAAAAATGAATAGTAGAAGCAATACGATACAGAGCATAAGACTGAAGACGCTGGAAGATAGCACGTGAAGTCTTGATACCATCAATAATAGCAGAAAGACCTGGAGATAATAGAACAATATCTGAAGCAGTACGAGCAGCATCCGTACTACCATGAACAGCTATACCTACATTGGCCTTTTTCAAAGCAGGTGCATCATTCACACCGTCACCTGTCATTGCTACAAAGTACCCCTTGTTCTGTAATAATTCTACAACTCTAAACTTGTGCTCAGGAATCACCCGTGCAAACCCATCCACCTTGAGACATTGTGCAGCAATCTGATCGTCCGATTTGCTCGTGTCTACCAAGCAGCTTGCATCCAGAATGTCTTGGCCCATTTCTAAACGCTGTGCTACTTCTTTGGCAATGATGGTTTGATCGCCTGTAATCATTTTAACAGTAATACCATAATCAGCACAGTCTTTGATCGTCTCTGCTGAATCATGACGCGGAGGATCGATTAAACTAAAGATACCCACAAGCTCCCATTCCTCGGCAGCATCGTCCAGCATTGATTGAGGTTTGGTACGTGCAACACCCAACGCTCGTAGCCCCCGGCTGGCGAACTCAATGACGACACGCTCAGCTACGTCCATCGTTTGACCTGAGCTTTGTTTAACCAAATCTAGAATCACTTGAGGGGCTCCTTTTGCGACCTTGAAAGTGGACTGGGTGCTATTGTCCAATATAGTGGCGCGTGACATCTTCTCTGTGGGATCAAAAGGCTTGAATGATTTCACCTTGTAGCCTATGACTTGATGTTTCTCTCCAGTAATCTGAGGGTGGTTTTTGGTGGCTGCCGTTCGAATAGCGAATTCG
The DNA here is from genome assembly GCA_026027325.1 of Actinomucor elegans. Lineage (NCBI taxonomy): Eukaryota > Fungi > Mucoromycota > Mucoromycetes > Mucorales > Mucoraceae > Actinomucor > Actinomucor elegans. The sequence continues at coordinate 497,293 of JAMSLZ010000018.1, forward strand.
ATTGGATCGCTGGTAGCTGGCTCAGATGAAAGAAAAGCGTACAACAAGATATCATTTTTGGTATAAGATTTGGCGAGATAGGGCTCATCAAAAGTCAACTCGTTCAATGTTAATGTGCCAGTCTTATCGCTGCACAAGATGGAAACAGAAGCGAGCTCTTCTACAGCTGTTAGTCTCTTGACAATCACTTGTTTCTTGGCTAGTTGTTTGGCCCCAATAGCCATTGTTACTGACATGACCGTTGGTAAACCAACAGGAATACTAGTTTTAGCATAAAAATCTATTAATACAGATGGATCATCATTTCAGGGCTTTACATACGCTGCAATGGTCAATACGACCATCTCTTTCAAAGCTTCTACTGCATCCTCTCCAGTAACAATGCCTGTCTTGATTTTCTTTTCTACCAAATCGTAGATAAAGATAATAATAACCAAAAAGACAGACAATACTATCAAAAAGTTTCCAATATAATTCACGACCTTTTGGAAATGACCAGCATCTGTTGTGATCGAAATCAAATTGGCGGCTTTACCAATAAATGTATCCGCGCCGGTACGCACAACGATACCCAATTGCTGTCCTTGCTTGACTGTACTTGATGAATAAACCAAATCACCTTTCCGTTTGCGAATAGGCAATGATTCTCCAGTTAAAGCGCTCTGATCGATCTGCAGATCGCCTTCTATCTCTTCGCCAGTAGCGCCAATGCCTAACAAACGAACATCCGCAGGCACGATATCACCCAGCCGTAACACAATCACGTCACCAATAACCAGCTCTGTTGCATTAATCTCTACCAATTGACCATTTCTCCAACACCGCGTATGCAGCGCCAAACTGTTTTTAAGCGCTGCAACGGCTGAATCTGCTTTGGCTTCTTCGCTATACCCAATAATGGCATTCACGAGTAACATGCCCAGGATAATACCAAAATCAACCCAATCCTGCGTTATAGCAGTCAAGATGATGGATATTTCCATTAGATATGCGATAGCGCCTGTAACTATATAATAAAGTTTAGCGCCTTATTCAAAACGTTGCGGAGGGGGGAGGGAAAACAAATACTTACAAAAAGACAGGAAATGCTTTATTTTGCTGCGTTTCTTTTCCTGTAATTCGTTCTTGCCAAATTTTGCTAACCTGTCAGCCACTTGAGCGGTTGTGAGGCCATGAGTTGGTTTGGTATTAAGATAGACTTCCAACTCGGGTGATATCTCATCTTTCCATTTCTTTTCTGGTATCGCTGTTAACGGTATTCTTTCGTTATTACTGTACATATTGTTGTTTCCTTATGGTGGTGGCTGTCGGTGATAATTACTGTATATAGTAGTAATTTATATTTAATTTAACCAGATAAAGATCCTTTTTATGAGAAAAGATAATATCTACACAATGAAAGTGTATTTAACAAAGAGCTTTGCAAGAAAAAAAGACTTTCAGTAGATATAGATCCTAATTGAAAGCAAGAAAAGTAAAGAGAAAAAAAAAAGATAAAGGAAAACCAGTTCTTTTTTTATATAGTTTGATTACCGTAGTGCAAAGGCAAAAGATAAGCACCTGTATGTGAAACTAAAAAGATTGTACAATATGGTCATTGAGGATCCATCAAGCAGCAGTAGATAAACTGGGCTTGAAATAATCAACAAAAGGTACCGCCTGCGCCCAGTTTATTAATACTTTTTTTTTAAACAATTGAAACATCTCATGCAGGTATGTCTCGTTCCAGCAAAACTATAATAAAAAAAAGACCCTTAAATCCATCTTTTCGATAGAGTTAGCTGTATGGAATCATGGGATGTAATACAATGTAATTTAAAGAACTTTAATTCAAATGACACCGTGTAAAATGGCTCGCTCGTACAGAGCATCTAAAAAGGCTATTGTCTCAGTCAATGTGTATGTATAGGCGGCGCTAGTATAAAGAAAAGGTGGGCATTTATATTAAAATGGATCTTTTAAAGAGAGAATAGAAGTAGTTGCTTTTAATTAGGCTCTTTTGTACGATAAAGGTTATCAATCAACAAATGTGCATAATGTAGCCCAAGTATAAAAAGTCTCATTGGAATCTTGCTAGATGCAGCAACTCATTCTGAGCATGAATTACTAGTCAATTATGACATTAGATCAGGATCAAGATATGTTTGCCTATTGTTCCTTGCGCTATGAAGTACATATATTTTATAATTGATATTAGTAAAGTGTGGTTTAGTTAATGCATAAAGGCTCTACTAGATTCATCGGTACATTCTCAAGATGGTGCATCCATATGATGCTATATTTGGAAGATCAGGCCTTGAACAGTATATAATGACTGTCCATCTTCAATATTGCAAAATAACTATTTTAGTCAACATTCAAAGCCAAGTTCATCGCAGACACTGGATTTCTAGCACAACTACATTGACCTGCGCTTTCTGCCATGAGTCGGCGGTAAAATTCAAGTAGGATGTAAGGCTTTTAATGAATTAAAAATGTTCAGATCGTTTTGGAACTCAACATTTGTTACTGGCTGTCGAGCCCTGATCAAAATCACTGTCTGTAGATCTGTATAGTAGTATTCAACTGTAACACAAGTTTGATCTTCTTAAATTCATCTCCCTTACTTTTAGCACCTTGTTCTTTTTTTTTTCTTATATATTTTTATTCACTGTAACTCAACAGTATGATAAACAAAAATAAACCATTTCTCAAAATCCTATTGGTTTCAATTGCCTTGATCACGGGCCTGTATCTCTTTGTACACTCTTTTGTTCTTACTCCAGGACAATACAATAACAATCAGGCGGTAGCCCTCGCGCATTTACGTTTTCCGGATGACTATTTTTATTACGGTAGTTCAGCATGGCAGCACGAGAATCCCGATCGCCTCATATACCCTCATGATAGATTCAAAGCAGCATTCATTACATTTATCAAGAATGATCGCGAATCGTTAACCAAACTTCGATGGACTATCCGAAATCTCGAGGATCAGTTTAACAAACACCATCACTACCCTTATATTATCTTTACAGACCAAGAGCTGGACGAAGAATATCGAGAACTAGCAAGCTCTTTGGTGGGGCCCAACACCACGATGCGGTTTGAAAAGGTAGATAAAGATTTATATGGCTATCACCCCAGTACAGACTTGAAAAAGGCAGAAGAGGTTCGTATCGCTATGAACAATACAGTGTTTGGTGAAAGCGAGGATTATCGGTTTCAATCAAGGTTTATGGCTGGCACCATATTCAGGTAGATGAATCAAAAGCAATATAGCTTCTCCTGGAGCTGACCCCCTATTGTTTTAGACATCCTCTCATGCAGGAAATAGATTACAGCTGGAGATTTGAAGCTGGTACAGAATATGTGTGTCCTATTGAAGAAGATCCTTTTCAATTCATGTTTGAAAACAAAAAGACAACTTCATTTTCGATGGCCTTGTATGAATATCAAGAAACCATTCCTACTTTATACGATACTGTCATGGAGTATGCTCGAAATCATTCAAATTGGATTCAACCTTCAGGCGATCCTAGAACCATTTGGCCCTTTATTTTTGGTGATACAAACAAATTTAATGGCTGTCATTTCTGGAATAACTTTCAGGTAAAAAAAAAAAAAAAAAAAAAAAAATGCAGTAGCTTTGCTTAACCAGTTGGTAAACCATTGATTTGATAGATTGCCGATGTTAGTTTCTATAGAGGCGAGAAATACCAATCCTTCTTTAATTACTTGGATGAATCAAATGGCATATTCTATGAAAGATGGGGAGATCCTATGATCCAGACACTAGGCGCAGTATTGTTCCTCACCAAAGAAGACGTTCACTTTTGGCACAATATTGGCTATAGTGTAGCCCGATTCTTTACACACTGCCCAGTTGAAAAAAAGCTTTATTCTAAATGCACTTGTAGACCACAGGATAACTTTGATGATAATGGTTACAGCTGTTTGAGATTTTATTAGAATAAAATTCATTCATCATCTAAACTTTCATCTTGCTCTCTCTTTCTTTTCTTATCCATAGCAATCAACTTGGCTCCAATCTCTCTTTCATTGGCATTCAGTTCTCGAATCTTGTCTGTTTCGCGAATACAAGAAGTGCCAAATTCCCAATCTTCTCCTTCTGCGAAATGAGTAAACTTCATGTATCTATTGTCCCACTTATTTTTGTCTCTCAGTAAGCCACCATTCCACCACCAAGGTCTATTATCTGTATCTAAATGAAGCTGATTACCGCAAACGGTACCTGATGCGCCCGCATCGCCTAATCCACCAATCACAGCACCATACGACTTGACAAAAGCATAAGGTGTCTGAATCATTTCAAAACCAATCCAAAATGTCTATGGTACTCATGTTAATCTCTGCCATGAAACTGTTTTGGCGTATCAATACCTCTTTATCACCATGAGAATGGCGATAAGAGACCTTGTCTCTTTCTTGTTTATCATTCATCTTGCAGGTAGCCAATAAACCAAACAAGACCTTCTTCTTATCCATCACAACAATACCAGATTCTTGTTCATGAGCTGAAGTTGTTTTCCACCATCTTGATTGCTGTACATAGCTACTGTGTGTCGGTAGAAACGATTTGAGCCATTTACGACCTTCATAAAAGTTATTAAACAGGGTACGATCCAAAAAGAACAAAGCGCCCGTGGCCTGATATCCTTCATCTTCAAAAAACGACTCTGGCTTCTTGAATACAAACACATCTGCATCCATCAAAAGCACTTCAGTGAAACTACTGGCCAGCATAGCAAAAGGCTTAATAGCCCATCCACCAAAGCGTGTATAACTGTTGTCGATGCGTTTAGATATATCGATGGTTTTCACGTTAGGAATAGATTCAAAGTATTCGCGCTTTTCGCGTGACAAGTCGTTTTGATCGATATAAAAAATCTCAATAGGCATATCGGATTGGAGAATTTCTCGAATGGCTTGAACAGCAGAAGCGGCATGTTTGAACTGATCGTTACCAACGCACATAACAATACCTTGCTTATGAGGCGACTTTTGCATATTGATTTCAAACGCATTTTTCCAAGAAAGTCGAATCCAAGGAAAGATGGTCTTTTCCAACTGATCGTATAATGTCCATGCATCCTTGTAGTACATGTCTTTGGTAACATCAATCTTTCCTTCAGCCAAAATAGGATCAAAGTACTGAAACAAGGCTTTAAAGACTCGTTCTTGTGTAGCGAGCGTCTTGAAATTTGGCATATCCTCTGGAATAGTCAATAGATCTGCTTGTAATTGCTGACCAAGTGGTGATTTTAATATTTTTAATGTATCGTCTATTCAATTAAATAAGTTACACGCCATATATATTACTATTATTACCTGTCCATGGTTCTACAGGCCTTGTAACTGCGATATAGTATTTATTAAACAGATCTTGATTGGTATTTTCCAAAGTCAGTTCTATTTAATCAAAAATCAGATAACCAGGCCAAACGCTTGTCTTTTTTTTTTTTTTTTTCTTGTTACCAGGTTCCATCACTGCTCTGTTATCTAAAATCATTTGTTTGCGCTGCTTTTCTTGCTCAATCGTTTGTTCTAAAAGCAGTTTCTTTTCCAGCTCCTTTGCTTCTTTAAGCAAGATCCTTGCAGACTCATCCTCTTGTTCTTTTCGAAGCGTATTTTGCTGCTCTAGGTCAAGTAAGTAACGAAATAAAAAACCAAAGCAGAATAAAACTGCAACCACCGAGAGTAATCGAACAGATCGACTATTCAACTGAGGCTTCATCGGTGTTGATTTAAAAAAGGATATTTAAAAAAGAAATAAAGAGGGAAAAAAAAGGGGTTATTATTAATATAATCGGGCTTGGATGGTTTTGAACAAGTTGTAAAGAGGTGTCACAAAGTATATGTATGTACCAATAATTTCGCCCTAGGATGCTTTATTTATCAAGAAAGATCTGCACCTTGTTTGCATTGTAAAATGCTAACGCAATACTGTGATTATTACAACCATAATGATCTGCTACGAGTGAGTCTCAAGCACTCTTCCGAACACGAACTTGCATAACATATTGCAATCAACAGGTAAATTATCTTTAGGGAATAAACTATAGACCATGTTGCTTTATAAAGACGTAATAAACACTACTGTTGCTAAGCATATCAACAATTAATTTAGGTTGATGCCTCTCCTCCTAAACGTGACCTGTCAAACCCATTGGCTGGCGGCAATTAAATCAACGCTCACCACCACCACATTGGATCATGGTTGACTGCATGGTTGTTTATATTTGATAATGGAATAATTATATTTGCGACTTTAATAAGCATAGATATAATTCTGGTCCCCAGGAAATATATATATAGTGCAATTAGTTCTTTCAAATGAACTAATTTTTGTAACTATCCATTTACCAAACTAGGTACTAGCGGAGCTCCAACAAGCAAGTCTAATTTGAACCTCTAAAATACATGCACCATTCAAAAAAAAAAAAAAAAAAAAAAAAAAAAAAAAAAGTTAATAGCCAATATGCTAGTTTGCGAGCATTATTGACGGCTTATAAAATTGGCATGATGTAGAAGATTTCAAATGAACTCGGTCAAACTACACATAGGATGAGTAGTCCATACTAGTAATGAACTGCCACATTTATCAATGTTTACGTTTGTTCTTTTATAAGATTTGATCAGTCGATACAGTGAATTTCAGATCCATTAAAGTATGAAATGATTATTATACATTGTTCTTCTAATATAAAGGAGATATCCACGGTGTAAACCTTATCTTAGGTAAACGGCAATTTCTTCTGCTTTCATGTCTCTTTCATCTAGTTCTTTCCTATCTAAATCCTTCTCACTAGGAGTGTATGTACCGAATGATTCTCGAAAAGACAGTGAATCAACCATACCACGTATATACGCCTGAGACCAATTACGTATTTGATCATCATCAAATCCATATTGCAGTAATCTGTAAAGCATATACACCATCGAGCTTTCATCCGTTGGTTTTGTATTGCCCTGCAAATGATGTTGAGCACTGGCCAGATCATGTTCCATTGCCTCACGCATCCTTGTGTTCTTTGCTATACAGTACGGAGAGTACTGTCCCAAATCAAGTTTCATTGCTGGTTCACTGTTTTCAGACGGTTTGCCAAACATATCCAAGATGTCGTTTACATAATAATGTACGTATTTCTTGACAGGCTCTTTAATCCAAGGCACATATTTAGCGCAGGTATATAGAAAATCAAAGTACTCGAACAGACGAGAGGTCATTAATGGTTTTCGAAAAAAAGAAACATGTTCAAAAGCGCTTAGATCAAACCAACGCAAACAGCATATTTTTTGTTTACATTGTCCGGCCTCCAGTCGCAAAGTAAGTCCAGCAATCAAAGCAGTAGCTACAATGGTTGGTCGTGCTTTCTTTGATGTGTTCAAAAAATATAAATCTCCCAAATCCATAATACGTTTTGTCTTTGCTACCAGGGCCTGCTTACTAAAGCCTCGAATGATTCGGCTCTTATGGTCTTTATAGACTTGCTTTTGAACTTCAGGATAGATGCGATCAATGAAACTGACTAGCTGCTCTTGCGGTGTCTTCCAAGATATTGTGCCCTGTGCATTTACAATCGACATATAGGCTCTGTTGACTTGCTTTATATTCAACAGCAGTGGAAATGAATCAACATAGTCATCCAAAGTCCAGTTTGGCCGAAAAGGCCTATTAACGACCGATATAGTGGCTATAGCTACCTCTTTGCCAAATCGATTCGATAATAAAGCCCTGTATTGGTTTATCAGCTTCTGTCCTTCATTAACGAGATCTTCGGGCAAGTGAAAAAATGAAGCTACTTTGACAAACTCTGTATCAAGGATTGATGGACGTTCCTAGAGTAAGCATTATTTATTTATTTTTAGGTTAAATGTCTTTTAAAAGCTCAATGCTTACTTTGATCTTGGATTGATGCGAATGGAAGTGTAGAGTCTCGTCAACCTCTACAGGCCGCATAATAAAACTATCAACCGCAGTACCACAATGGATACAGCATATGGATTCATCGATTTCATTCTCGGCAGTTTCCGTACCTCCACAATTGGGGCAAGTCATAAAGACTATCTGTAAATCACAGAGAAAATAGTGTAGATAACTGCCTTACTGCGACGAAAATGACTGCTTTTGTAACCCAGATGTCAAAGACAACTGTATGTAACTCTGGTGTAGCTCAGGCTGTTGTTAGAAAATAAATGTGTATAAACCAAAATTATGTATACTATAGACTAGACTAGACTATAAGCATGATATATGTATATATATCTGCAGTTTTTCTTGTATGCAAGTCATAGAAAAAAAGACACATATTTTACATAACTCCAGATGTATAAAGTGCTTATAATTTTATATATACATCAGTCGTTGCGCAACTACTTTTTCCTTTTCGTAAATTATTTTAATGCAACTTTTACCTATAGATGCCTTCTACTAAAGTCTTGCTGATAATACGTTTCTATCCTCTTGCTTAAATGGGCGATATATTATATCCAATCAAAATTGCTCTGTTTCCGCAGTCACATTATAAACCAATCATTTGGCTCTTACTCTCTATTTAACATACAAGCGTTTCTATTGCACTCTCCCTTTTTTTTTCTCAACCACTACGCTTTATTTATCCAACTATACAACATGGCCAAAGCAGAATTTATGTCACCTAAAGCCATTGGCAATCGTATGAAGGTAAGGCATCCATGTTATTAGTAAGAATCAATTACCAACTATTATGTATTAGTCCAAAGGTCTTCAAAAATTACGATTCTATTGTCAAGCTTGCGAAAAGCAATGCCGAGATGAAAACGGTTTCAAATGCCACACCATGTCCGAATCACATCAACGTCAAATGCTTTTGGTAGCAGCTAATCCCGGTCGATACGTCCACAGTTTCTCTGACCAATTTAAGAAAGATTTCCTGAGCTTGCTCTCTCGTGCTCATGGCACAAAACGTGTGTTTGCCAACAAAGTCTATCAAGAATACATTGCACACAAAGAACATATCCACATGAACGCTACACGGTGGAACTCGCTGACCGAGTTTTGTAAATCAATGGGTCGAGAAGGCATTCTGCGTGTGGACGAAACTGAACGTGGTTTGCATATTGCTTGGGTAGATAATAGCCCCAAGGCTTTGGCGAGACAAGCTGCTATTCAAAAGATGGATAGAGCAAAGAAAGACGACGAGGAAAGAGACCTTCAGCTACTAAAAGAACAGGTTGAAAAGGCAGCTAAATCAGCAGAAGCACGCGGAATTACTGAACAAGAAGTGACTGAATTGAAGCGAGAAGGTGAACAACCTATCAAACTGAATCTATCGATGAAACCTGTGGCAATTGCTGCTGAAGCTCCCAAGTCGACTGGATCCAAGATGATGTTGGGTGGAATGAAGAAGCGTACGGGCCTGTCAGCTTTGGCTAAAAAATCAGCCAGTTCAACAACCACAAGTACACCATCTACATCAAATGGTATGAAGTTCGGAGGTATGATGATGAAGCGTAAAGCTACTGAAGATCAAAAGGGGCCAGAACTTGAAGCCAATAAGAAGATCAAAGCATAAGCTATCATTTGTATATACATATATCATAATAAATTAGTTACTTTATACTCAACCGGGGAATTTGATATAAAAAACGTTAAAAAATAAATCGGGTTTTTCTTTCCTTGAGCCAACAAAATGAGTAAATTTGCTTCCAAGATTAGACTTTGGTATTAGAGGATACGTATTGATTATGAGTCCTGTTTTTCTTACATATTCTATTTATTAGCTGTCAAGATATTACCAAAATTACTGTAGATGCCATTGGTAAATGAACTGAATTTATAAGTTAAATGCCTAAATCTCACTTGCCGAATTCTGATTTCAGTTAATGCTGCTAATAACAGCTTGCTTGGTGGAGGTGGAGGTAATTAATAAATACTATTCTTTTTTGTTTCTTACAATTTTATAGTAACTTGAGTAATAACACCCTTTTGTAGTCGATGGTGCTATTCATAGGTTTGCATAATGAATACGTCAAAAAAAAAAAATTATGCGGTTTTTGAATTACTGACACGCTCCATAAACAGAGCTGCAGGTCGTGAACTATTAGCAGAATGCCGTACATTGAAAGGATGTGCTGATGGGGTAAGCTATTATACTCATGACCTATGCTTATACTTATAATAACCTTGATGAATAGGATGCCAAAATCACGAAAGGTAGCTGTTTACCCTGCTTCAAACAAGTCAATCATCTAACCATAATCATCATTACATAGGCTACAAGCTTCCAGCTAAACGTATGCTAACTGCTCTTTTATTCTGAATTTATCAAGTTTCCTAACTTTAATTTTGCTTAATATCAGATGTAATTCATACTGTAGGCCCTCAAACTGAACAGCCAACGGTGCTCGCCAATTGCTATAGACGCTCTCTTGAAGTACTAGTAGATAATGGGTTACATTCCATCGCATTTCCTTGTATTGCAACTGGCGTATACGGTTACGACAATGAAAAAGCTGCTAATGTAGCATTAGATACAGTTCGTGGATTCCTTGAAAAAGATCCCAGAAGTAAAAATGTAAGTAGTATGTTTACCTGCTATGAGATCCTCAAACAGAGACATTGTTATAGATTGATCAAATCATATTTGTATTGTTTAATGAGAAGGACAAGAAGATTTACAAAGGTATTGATGATCTTTAGTTATGCTACTATGCCTTTATTAAAAGCTTTGCCTAGAACTTGTCCCCAAATACTTTGATGGTGCTTCTACTGAAATCAAATAAAAAAAATCGATGGTTTTCAAGACCTTTACTTGAAAGTACATTCGACTTTTAAAATGAACTTCAACTGCAATTGATCGATATATAATTTCATCTTCGTAGCGTCTCTACATTGGTTTCTCTTGGCTTGTTTCTTCACCAATCATTCACAAGGAAACAAAGCTCCCATTTTATTTAAATATTTAAAAAGATCTTGTATATGAAATCAAGAAGAAAAAAAGTTACTCCGGATTAGAGTCAAGTTAGGTTAAAAACCTAAAGATACATATAATTACATCTGCTTGATGGCGCATATTTTGTTCAAGGCGAGTAGGGATTATTTGAAGATATGAAACCTTTTGTTAGGATACAAAAAGTAAGACCTGCCGGCCTGCCGACCTGCCGACCTGCCGACTCCTCCTAGACTTGAAGCGTTGAACGGAAAGTATAGCGCGCAGGTGTGAAATCAAGTATAACTAGAAACTAAAGGCATACGTCATCTCTAAGCAGTGTATCAATGTAATATTTGATTAACAAAAGTACGATATAGACTATAAAAAAAATAAAAGAAAGGTTGATATGCCTCTAGCTAATGCTCTTATATCAAGAGAAGACAGTATACATATATACTACTACGTTCGTGAAAGAAGAATAGATTTAATAAAGCTCACATAGGATCCTTTGATGATGGATAATGATACATTTTGATCTTGTACTCTACTACAAACTGGGTTTTTAGTATACTTGATACACAATTAGATGCGGTTAGTGCTTTATATTGAATGCATTAAGAAGCACGTAACGATCAATGTGATGATGATGATTCACGTCCTTTGGCTTGGGTTTGATGATCGTAATTGATACGATTGAATAGTTTACAGTATATATACTCAGTTACATTAGCCTTTGAAATTATTTTTAGTGTTACAATAGCTCTCTCATTTCATATCGTCAATCTACATTACTGTTAGAAGCTTAAGCCTTTATTATTTTTCTTCAAAACGAGAAGTGTGATGATAATTTATTTAAAGATCTCTCGATTAGTTACTGGTTTCCTTTTGTTCAACTGCATGCATAGTATATTAGTGACTTTCTCTGGTACCTGACTGTTACTGTTACTATGTTATACAAGCATACCATAAAACCGAACAAATACACAAACCTAAACGTAAGAATGGCTTTCCTTGTTTGGTTCAGAGCATATTAAGCCCGCCAAACGATACATTTTGTTTGTTACTAGAATTGAGTCCTAGATCTTATACTACGTTACACTTTATGCATTTGTTAGCATTCGAGATGCAGGTTTGCTGTCCGATATCATGCATTTCATTTTAAACTGCAGCTATGGCTAAAAAAAGATCTTTGACCAGGCCCTCGATAAGCAGCAACTGATATGTTTACTAGATGTCTGCTGCTATTTTTCCTTACATAATGCACTGTGTCATAGATCAAGCGTGTTTATTATTCATCATATTCTTTCGTAAGAACGATCTTTTGAAATTGATAATAAAGATGGCATCAAAATGGTGTTCGGTCCGGAATATGCGCTATTCACATTGTGTACCATAGTTAATAAAATGTAGTTCGAAGCTCTTGAAGTAAAGTAAAGGGCTAGACTAAAGTAGATGTTTGCATCTCAAATTGGATTTGATACTATGATTAGAAACACTATGTGAATATAGCGAGAATAGTCTCATAATTCTCCAAGTATCAATGCGGAAAAATGCTAAGATAGTTTAACGCGCGAACATACTAGTTTCACAGAAGTTATAATGCAGTAGTGCTAGAAAGAAAAAAAAAGAGTGCCAAAGCTACAGTTGGTTATGACAGGAAAAGCCCATACACTTCTAGTAGGGGTTATGTTGATGAACGATTCCAGACATCCTGTGTACTTGCATCATCTAGGCTCTCTGGGTCCAGTACTTGACATTCAATTTTATTAATCTCTAATTTATCACCTCAAGGACAAGGAATACAAAAAAAAAAAAAAAAAAAAAAAAAAAAAAAAAAAATAGTAGTATCACGTTAGATTTTACCCAATACCCCTAATATTAGGGACACGATGTATATCATACGATAGATCCAAGAGCATGATACACACTATGTTATCAGGGTAAATTTTATCTGATTAGTACATATTTGTGATACAACGCAATGGCACTCCATCAGAACGAATATTACCTCATACCCGATCAGATTTGCTATATATAAAAGAGGACATCGAATAGCTTCAGGATACTTTTCTTTACTTACAAATATACAATGCTCAAATTTTCTATTATCTGTGTTCTTTTAACTGCTGTCACTGTTGCTCTTGGTTGTGATACTGCCTGTAGCTATTCTTCTGATAGAAGTGGACGTTGCTACTACTCCTGTACTGACAGAGCCTGTAACTTCTCTGGAAAGCATCATAGAGATCAATTCTTGAACGGATTAGGAAATAGAGGCTATGACTGTAGAGCTGAAGGCTACAATTCGTTATCCTGCAAGAAGACCTCTGGATTCGGTACTTGTGCTTCGCACAAATGGACTTGCGGCAAAAACTGCTAACTTGCTTGATGATATAATCCTCATCACTATACGGAATTATAGTGTATAATGTGCTTTTAAATATATTATAATATCAATATTAGTGAATAAAATGAGTTGACATTTAAAATAAAATAAAAAAAAAATGTATGAATTGCGTCGTGTATGTATAGAAATAAGATAATATAGCCTTGCTGATTGAAAATATTACAAAAAAAACATGGCGGGCAAATATAGGACTTTTCTATTGCATCTATTTATTGCTGAATGTATGACTTTGGGTATTTTTGTTATATCTATACTGTCTCTATATATAAGCATCCCCGTTTATGTTAAACATGAATTAATTGAGGCTTCTGCGCTACTGCCAGATGCTATGTAGAACTCAAACTTTATTGAATATATGGGGCCGAATACACTGTCTTTTACTGAACCTAGAAACATCCTAAAAAATGTATGTTTTGACATTGAATTGAGTTGTAGTTCTGAAATCCGAGCAATTTATTATAAAAAAAAACGGCTCTGTTCACTATTCGTTTCTGTTTATAACTGTAGATAATTAACAAAAAAGCAGAACGTAGTTGTGAAACTAATGTTTATATCCTCTGAAGCAATAGCTTTTATATTAAACCTGTAGTACCCGAATATGCAGTTGAATTTTAGGAGATAAACACAGCTTATATTGGTATGGTGGATAAATTGACACCCAAGGTCTTGACTGATATCGATCAAATTGGTATCTGATTAATACTTCATATTCACAATGAGCTATTGTATCGGTTACAGCCTTAGCTCAACACCAGTTCGTTTGATCCAATAAGTGAGATATTCGTGTTTATTAACGTATAGCATGCATTCATTATAGCTTTTCTTTTGTCTACGAAATAAATTTAAACCAATGCTATATGGCTTCACTCATTTTATCAGAATACAGATACCAAATACTGCAAATGTCTATTCGCCCAACTTGACTTGGTTGTACATTGAGTGTATTTCTAATTGCATTATTTGTCAAAAAAATGCGCTTATTGGTAACCTTGGGCAGTTCATTGTTGAAAGAAGATCCATCAAAAGCATAGCAAACATGTTTTGTAGTCGTTCTATATCATGTTGTGATCCAAGCCTCTCTGTCTCTGGATTGATTAAACAGAGCCATGCTCATTTTACCCAACAGAATTATCCCGTCTGCCAACTTCTTTTTTTTTGACTCACCTAGGGCACTTCAAAAACGTCAAATGTTCCTTAGTCAAATATGCTTATACAAAAACCATATAAAGCAATAATCCTTACACAATCTCGTATGTTCCAAATCAAGCCCAAGTTTATTCACGTGCACATGGCACAAAGAAGAATTGACTTTGAAATACACAGGTTGCCCTGTCTGTCACCTTTGCCGCTGGTATAGCTTGTATAAAAAGAAGCTTCCTTTTTTTTCAGTTCTGTCTTCTACAGCAATCTATATCAGCAGATAACAATGAAGGTCGCTTTGGAAGAATACGCTTCTGCTACTCTCAACTTGAGTACCACTCCTCCATTTACAAATCTCGATAACTGGCGCTTAAAAGTGGAAGAAGGTGCACAGACTTGGCACTACTTGAATACCGATGAGGAACGTGCAGCCTGGCCTCAAACTCTTTGGGATAGATACTATTTAGGACTTGCTCTTGTATAACTATGATAACCATGTTTATGATTTCACAAGGCTCATTTGAATTACTCTTTTTTAGAATGTACCTGAGCTGGATAAACCAACAACTCCATTAGAATCAGCACGTAACGGTTTCGAGTTTTACCGTCGCCTTCAAACTGAAGACGGTCATTGGGGTGGTGAATATGGTGGACCCATGTAAAAGTTTAGACTAAAGGTCATCCTCCTTTCGTATACTGATACATGTTTTTCTTTAAAAAAAAAACTAGGTTTTTGATCCCCGGCTTGATGATCAGTTACTATATTACAGGAACTCCCGTAGCCGAGCCAATGCGTTTAGAGTTGATCCGTTATTTATTAAATAGAGCTCATCCAGAAGATGGAGGATGGGGTATTCATATTGAAGGTGTATCCACAGTGTTTGGTACAGCCTTGAATTATGTAGCACTTCGTATATTAGGTCTCGGCCCAGATCATCCTGCCATGGTCAAAGCACGTAGCACACTTCATACTCTCGGTGGTGCGGCCGCTATTCCCGCTTGGGGCAAATTTTGGTTATCTGCTTTAGGTGTTTATGACTGGAGAGGTGTTAACCCTATTCCACCTGAGTTATGGTAAAAGATGGGAGAATTGATTCGTTAAGTAGTTGATCTAACACAGGACTTACAGGGCTTTACCAAAGGCTCTTCCTATTTGCCCTGGCAATTGGTGGGTTCATACACGTTTAGTCTATCTTCCTATGGGCTACATTTACGCCCGTCGCCTCAGTGCGCCTCTCACTACATTTACTCAATCCCTTCGTGAAGAGCTTTATATCGAAGATTACGACTCAATTCACTGGGATAGCCAAAGAAACAACGTAGCAAAAGTTGATTTATATACCCCACATTCAAAGATCATGGATATTCTTAATTATGGATTGACTTATTATGAATGGTTTGCCTCATACGTCCCTTATTTCAGAAACTATGCAATTCAGTTAACTGTTGATCAGATTAAGATGGAAGATGAAAACTCATTCTACCTGGACATTGGGCCTGTAAAGTAAGTTGAAATGCCAGTTCCATTTGATAGTAAAATATTGACACATTTTCACTTACTATTCAGTAAAGCAATGAACTGGCTTGTTGTGTATTATCATTACGGTAAAGATTCTTATCAATTCAAGCAGCATGTCAAGCGTAATGCTGACTTTATGTGGATGGGTGCTGAGGGTATGATGATGAATGGTACAAACGGCAGTCAGTTATGGGATGCTGCTTTCATTGCCCAAGCTTGTGTCGAAGCTAAACTTGCTGATAATGCTCAATACCGCGACAATATGATCAACACACTTAAATTCATCGAGCTCACTCAGGTAATACTTGCTGTAATGTGTTTTGTATTTTTGGCTAACATTATTATAGATCCGTCGTGATCCTCCCAACTGGAAAGAATGCTATCGTCAAATCTCAAAGGGCGCCTGGCCTTTCAGCACAAGAGATCAAGGCTATACTGTCTCAGATTGTACTGCAGAAGCTATCAAGGCTACGAATGCTTTACAACACACGCCTGGTCTCCCTACTTTGATTGATGTTTCTCGTCTTCGTGATGCCGTTGATGTATTGTTAACCATGCAAAACTCGGATAATGGCTTTGCTTCCTATGAAACCATCCGTGGTCCTCATCTCTTGGAGCTTCTCAACCCTGCTGAAGTGTTTGGTAACATCATGACTGAATACAGCTATCCTGAATGTACCACTGCTGTTTTGATGGGTCTTCGTAGCTTCATCAAGATTGATCCCGAATACCGACGTGCTGAAATCGATGAAACATGCCGTCGCTGTTTGCTATACATCAAGAAAGTACAGCATGATGACGGTTCTTGGTACGGTGCTTGGGCTATTTGCTACACGTACGCTGCCATGTTTGCTTTGCAAAGTTTGGCTAGTGTTGATGAATATTATGAAACCTCAGATCATGCTAAGCGTGGTTGTGACTTCTTGATCAAGCATCAAGAAGCCGATGGTGGTTGGGGTGAAACCTACAAATCCTGTGAGTTGCATGTTTACTCGCATAACGAGAAATCACAAGTGGTGAACACGGCCTTTGCAGTCATGGCTTTATTAGATGCCAAGTATCCTCACAAAGAGCCTATTCGTCGTGGCATTGAGTTTATCATGTCGAGACAACAAGCGAATGGCGAGTGGTTACAAGAAAGCATCGAAGGTGTTTTCAACAAGAATTGTATGATTTCTTATCCCAATTACAAGTTTGCTTTCAGTATCTGGGCCCTTGGTAAATATGCCAATGTCTACGGTGATAGCATCTCCCAATGAAAAAAATAAAATAAAAATAAATGTTTGTTTATTTGATCCAGCGTCAACGCTTTGATATTGTATTAGTAGAGATCTTTTGGCTTTATTATTGTAACTTTTATAATGTCAATCGATTTAGACCCTACAAGAAAAAAAAAACATGAGTATCTACTAATTTGTTGTGATAAAAACTTACTTTTTGACAATCTGAACTACATCTTCATCCATAAGAATGTGTTCTTTACCGACCTTTTGGGGGTTGTGCTTTACTGAAGCACCCCAAACATATGCACACTTGAATTGATCCATGATAGATTTGTGAATACTGTTACAGAAATCTTCAACAGTAGCTTTTTCATTTGTCATAACGACTGGTTGTTCGTAATCTGGTAATTGACCCTTGGGCTTGGTGTAAATTCTAACAAGGCGCAATTTCTCCCACATCACTTCTAATAATTCATCAAAGTTCCATTCGTGATTGGAAGAGATGGGAACAGCATTAGGAATCTTGTAAATAAGATCCAATTCTTCGATAGAGATCTGATCGATTTTGTTGAGTACATAGACGGCGGGAATATAGATACTTTATAGAGATTAGTCTCATGTTGAGTAGCTGACATTACTTTTCTTACCGATTGCCTTCAACGACATCAATAAGATCATCAATTGTTGCGTCTTCCTTGAATGAAATATCAGCATTGTGAATACGGTATTCGCTTAGTACAGCCTTGACTTCATCAAATGTGATATTGTTCAAAGGTACAGTATTGGACATATTGATACCACCCTTTTCCTTTTTCTTAAAGATGATGCTTGGAGGCTTTTTGTTCAATCTAATACCGAAACCTTCCAATTCTTTTTCAATCAACTTTTTGTGCGTCATTGGCTTAAGTACGTCAAGCACAATAAAGATAAGTGAACAAGTACGTGCAACTGCAAATCAGTCAGTAAAACCCTAATCTCTTTCGCAAATGAGTAGACTTACCAGCAATAACTTGACGACCTCTACCTTTACCATCTTTGGCACCTTCAATAATACCAGGAAGATCGAGAATCTAATAATAAACACCGTGTGTTTAGTGGATCAACACACATTCATTCAAATAATTGGTCTTACCTGGAGCTTGGCGCCCTTGTACTGGATAATACCAGGCACAGTTGTAAGGGTTGTGAACTCGTAAGCACCGACTTCAGAAGCAGTACCGGTCAACTTGGACATGAGGGTTGATTTACCAACAGAAGGGAAACCTAAAGATCATTGAATTAAATATATTTACACATCAAATATACCCTGTATGGTATTACATACCAACAAAACCAATACGGGCGACACCAGTCTTTGCTACATCGAAACCAACTAAAATAATATAATAGTCAATACACATTACACTAAAGCTCGAAATACTCTCGGGGTACATTACCGCCAGGACCACCTCCTCCACCACTGGAAGGTGTGAGCAAATCACGCTTAAGCTTAGCAAGCTTAGCTTTCAGTTGACCCAAGTGAAAAGAAGTGGCCTTGTTCTTTTGGGTTTTGGCCATTTCATTCTATAAAACAGGTGAGCATGGGGGACAAAGCGAAGAGGAAAAAAACTTGGTATACATACTTCGATTTCCTAATAAAATAAAAATGTTACATTCTCAGTCATTTTGACGCGTTTATCATGGTTTTTTTTTTTTTACCTTGATTTTATCGACCAACGACATGTTTGCTTATTGCTTAAACTTTGGTAAGAGAATAAAGCAGAATAAAATCTTTTTAGCGCCGGTTGGGTATAGGGCCTAACTGACTCGAAAAAAAAAGCCACTGAACAAAAAGCTGGCGGGCATGGGAACTGGAGGAGTTTACGCTACTTTATTGGATAGTTAGCTTTAGGTTGAAACATCAAGCTCAGCAGGCGGGAGTCCTTTAAGGACCTGACAGATCTAGTGATTGTTCAAGCGAAAATATGCTACTGATCAGTTATCATATAACAGAATCGGCATATATATCATTGCACCGTATTATAGTAGATATTGAACTAGGAACCCCGGGTATTTTACTTGTGTCTTCACCTCTTAACCGAAAGAGGGAAGAAATATATTTTTTGGATTATTTTATTGGAAGTGGATATTGAATTGGAGAAACAACAACAATAAAATTATCTCCAATTACTGTGATTTGGCCTTTTGAATAATAAAAACGTTAAGCTAGATACAAAACGTATTCATAGGTTCGTACAGAGTTTAGTTGCATTTTAAAAGATGTAAAATACATGTAGGATTGTTTTACAAATGGGAGGCTTTTGTGTAATCATATGATATTTACATATAAATACATGTAAATTGCCGTCAGTCTTCAATAATGCGTACATATCTCTTGCGCTTTAGCTAAACAAAAAATTAGCAGATTCAATACTTTATTCTTACCATGAACTGCTAATTGGATGCTGCATTTGTCTGAAGGCTAGTCAAGAGATCAAAATATATTGGAAATATAGTGATTCTCCATGATACTCCTTCGGGACCTATTTTTTTTTTTATATGCTGGCTGTATATGGCCTTTTATAGTTGTAGCTCCTAAATAGCATAAGTCTTTTGTAATTAAGAGAGTATGTAATTATTTTATCCATATTTTTAACATCTAAAATACACAAGATACGGTTGCATTTCGAAAGATTGGGAAACTAAAAAAAATTAAAAAGATCACTATATGCAACTGCACATATTTGAATATTTGTATTATACAAAAGTTGGTTTAAACAACATCAAGGATTTTCGTAGCCCTGAGGCAATTTGATGACTACTATTAGAATACATTACATCCCGAACACCTAATAAAACCAAGTAAAATGATGGACAACAACAGCCAGTGGGATAACTTTGGAGCAAAACCTTGGTAGTTCTAAAAAACTACTTTGGTGATATAGACGCTATTCTCAAAATATAGTTTTGGTTATAGTACATTTAGCATATTTTAAATGGTCTAGGTATAGATTTTTTGATTAAACCTGGCTTAATGTATCATCCAATTAGCAATTTATTATCCTTAGAAAGACCCATTATATCTATTGAATATATGCTTAACAGCTCTACAATGAATATGTTGCATATTCAAAATAATCAATTGTGAATTACATGATTACCTGCAAACCAAATAATAATCTATCAATCTTGACTGACTCTGGCTTAATGTTTCATTTTCAAGTATTTTATGTCCAGGATGACTAGCTTCATCTAAGTGAGCCTCTACTATACTATTCTGTAGTGAGCTCATAGTATATTCATGATTGTTAATAATGAATTAACATGCTTTTCATATCACATTGTTAGATATCTACTCACCAGTCCCGAGAACACTCGATTACTATTGCATTTGATTAGTAGCAGTCGTCCGGAGCAAGCAACTGTATCTAGCAGAGCGACGATCTTGCTGCAATTCAAAGAATAGCAGTATTTCACCCTCGTAATAATCATGCCAAACTCTCTATATGCTATATCGCATGTATTAAACATATAAAGCCGATCATCGTCATGTAATCTAACGATAATTTTGATCAAAGGTTAACCTAACAAAGAGGCACAAACTGTAAATTATATTATATATATATATATACTATTTAACAATGATTTATTATTTTTTGGGAAATGATACATGCAATTCGACTTTGGAAATGATTCTTTTTTTTATATATAGAGATAGCTTAGTTCTTGCTTGAGAGAGCAGTGACACCAGGGAGTTCCTTACCCTCGAGGAGTTCGAGAGAGGCACCACCACCAGTAGAGATGTGAGAAACCTTTTCACCAGCACCCCACTTGAGAGCAGCAGTAGCGGTATCACCACCACCAATGATAGTAGTAGCACCTTCCTTAGTAGCTTCAACAACAGCTTCAAGGACAGCCTTGGTACCATTGGCAAAAGCATCAAACTCAAAGACACCACAAGGGCCGTTCCAGACGATGGTCTTGGACTTCAAGACTTCCTCACGGAAAAGCTTGGAAGACTCTTCGCCACAATCGAGACCCATCCATTCATCGGGAATACCAGTGGTATCAGTAGCATAATCAGTCTTGGCATCAGGAGCAAACTTATCGGCAGTAACATAATCAACAGGGAAGAGGATCTTGACATTCTTTTCTTGAGCCTTCTTCATGAGGTTCTCAACCAACTTGGAACCAGCTTCATCATAGAGAGAGGTACCAATCTATATTAGGCAAGTTTAGTTTTCGGTGATTCAAAGAAAATGATCCAGGTTGCAGTAATAGTCTCGGACAAAGAAGATAGATGAACACGCGCTTTTTTTATACGGTCGTGAAACCCATGTCTTCTTTATCTTTATGTCTGCCATCTCCAACTCTAGAAAATATGTATATATGTATATATCTTACCTTGACATTATTAAGAGTCTTCTTGAAAGTGAAAGCCATACCACCACAAACGATCAAAGCATTGACCTTATCAAGCATGTTTTCAATCAATTGAATCTTATCAGAGACCTTGGCACCACCGAGGATAGCAAGGAAAGGACGAGAGGGGCTCTCGAGAGCCTTGGCAAAGTATTCGAGTTCCTTTTGCATGAGCAAACCAGCAGCACGTTGAGGAACATCAACACCGACCATAGAAGAATGGGCACGGTGAGCAGTACCAAAAGCATCGTTGACGTAGACATCAGCAAGAGAGGTCAAAGAAGCACGGAATTGCTTGACCTTTTCAGCATCAGCCTTGACCTTTTGACCATCAACCTTGGCAGAACCCTCTTCTTCAATATGGAAACGGAGATTCTCCAAAAGAATAACCTTACCGCCAGTGGCAGCTTGACAGGTCTTTTCGACCTCAGGGCCAACACAGTCGTTGAGGAACTCGACAGGCTTATTCAAAAGCTTCTCGACTTCAGCAGCAACAGGCTTCAAAGAGTACTTAGCAACGGCTTCACCGTTAGGACGACCCAAATGGGACATCAAGATAACAGCAGCAGCACCTTGGTTAAGGGCATATTCAACAGTAGGAAGAGCTTGAACAATACGGTTGTTGTTGGTGATCTCACCATCTTTTAAGGGAACGTTGAAATCAACACTATTTCGCATATATGAGTTTCAAAAAAAAACGCGTTATTCGACTAGTACTTACCGGATGAGAACACGCTTGTTCTTGAGTTCGACATCACGAATAGAAAGCTTGTTGGACAATGACATGATGAATCTATATATATCTTATGATAAAAGAGGGTAAAGAAGAATAGAAAGAGGATTCGAATCGCGTAGTTTTTATACCTTTTTTTTTTCAAAACTATGACTCGTAAAATTTTAGCTTCCTTAAGCGAAATCCGATCTCCTCTAATAATCTGGATCCATCTATTGGACGATGGGCCCTTGATGGGTTCGGATTCACACGATATTTTCCAAACATTTTTATTAAACGCGTCGATAACCAGGCATCCTCATGTGCTTTCATACGCAGATTTTGATGGTTGAACACTATAGCCTAATGTACAGCTAAAAAGAAGTGAATTTCTATCTTTTTTTTCTTTTCTATGGTTTGTGCAAACTGAAAAGGTTATTGATAATATCTAAATCATAAAACCGCAAGACTTTTTTACTTGTAATCTAATCAATCTATTCACTAAAGCGTCGGTTATTGAAACAATCGAATGACTTGAGTCTTGGAATACGTTCATGCAAGCAATCTGATGTTTCTGAAGGGTTTACTTGAGGGATTTACCGCTGAGTTATCGGGGATCATCATCTATTGAGCATTTTATAGTCTTTTAAGTGATACAACTGAGAAGGATGCTACTCATTTTGTAAATCTAGTTTCTGATGATGGTCCGTCATAGTATTTGTGTACAATCTAAGCATAGCCACTGCAAATGCTGGCATTATTAGTAAATTTTCATGCAAATTGCCGGCAATATTGTTGGAGGACCAACTAAAATATTACATAACAGTTTTGTAATGATAAGTGCCGACGCGTTATCATTGCTATGTATGGAGTATAATGAACATGTTCATAATCCAGAGCGTCTACAACGTCCCTCTACTACCTATATGACATCTAAATACTTGTGTATGTCGGTTTATTTATTCTTTTTACAGAATATTCAGTTTACACTGATTAGCTGATATCGATCAATATCCGATGCTCTTATGACATTGGCTGACTGATATTAAATGCAAAAATTTATGACTACCCTTGATACATATCTATATTTTTAAATCAACAGACAATCATGACAACATTTTGAATTCCGGGAAATATATAAAAGAAAAAGCACTTTGGTTAGGAAGCACACTTTTTTCCAGCAATTTTTCGCCAATTGATTGGACCAATATACACTAAAATAAAGTATTCTTCTAAGTAATCTGTAGCAAGATATGAAAAACCGTTTAAGCCTAAATTTTTTATAATAATATACATATATACGTATATGTCGTAAATTTGCACCAAAAAGATAACCAATCCAGTTTATTATTTTATCCGAAAAAAGTATATCAATATGGCAGTTTATTAAGATTCTTCGACACTAGATTTGCTTTGGCCTTCTCAGAAAGAGATTAAAAGTTCTATAACTTGTACTGAGTGTACAAAGGTTGAATTTGCATTTATTTTTCAGATTATTATCTTTTTTTTTTTTTTGGCTTGAGGATTGGCCTGATGTGTTGATCAATCAAAGATATTTCTACTAATCTCAGTCAAATATAAAGATAGAATTAAGAATATGCTTAGTTATAAACTGCAACTTGAAATCATCGTATTTCCTACTAATATAAATTGATTGTAAGAAAATTACCACATGAAATAACATTGTCTAAACCCAGGTAATTCATTGTGTAGATACGCATTGTTGCACTCTAGATTAATTGAAAACTCCTTGCTCCAAGTGTATTTATTTATCAGAATCGCATTGCTCTTTCTGTTCAACTGAAACTATGGAATTAGCAGCTGATGAAAAATGATCAGAGTCTTTTTCTTCGCTTTGAACAGTATTTTCTTCAGATAAAGTCTTGATTTCAGTAAGACAGTTGTGACATTTGAATAAGAGTGTGTTCTCCAAACTGTACTTGTTCTTGGCATGCGGACCAGCTCCTACATTAAACTGACCTTTATCACTTGCCTTGATAATAGATTGGATAATATCCTTTGCTTCATCGTACTTTTGATCATGAATCATCATACGTGCTTCTTCATAACGCATGAAATAGTACACATAATGGTCCAATTGCACCTTGTTAGCATTGTCCATAACGCACTGAATAGATTCACTATGCAACTTGAGCCATTCATCCTTTCTGGTGTCCTTGACTTGATCCAGCAAGAGTCGAAGCACCATGGCGCGCAGATAATGGCTGAGACAGAGATCATCGTAGTAATTGAGCATTTCCTCGTGCGTAGTTTCATGCGTTAATCGGTAGATTTCATTTGTGGTACGCTCCAGATTATTGTATAGCAAGTCAACTGACATAAAATCAAAGGCACCAAAAGCATTCAATGCTTCAAGGTCTGGGAACAGCAAGCGATTACCTTGGGCTATAAACTTACGTGCTTTACGGGAAACAAATTTTTCCAGTGGAATCGATTTACCAGCAATCTTTTGCTTAGCGCCCGTTACCCTTTGCATCATCTCCCCAGCCTCCTTGGCTAGTTCCTTTTGTTCATCTGGTGATTTACCACTAGCAACAGACAAGGTAAAAAGTGAAATAGCTTGTAAATAGTAATAGACGGCCTTGGACCAGTTACTTTCTTTTTGCAAGATAGTATAGCAATCAAACGCTTCTTGCCAGTTCTGTTGAAGCAAATTGATCAAGCCTAATTCCCAGAAACACATGTGTTGTAATTGTTTCCAGTCTTTTTGTGTATCAATGGCCTTTTGATATTGGGATTTAGCTTGTGATAATTGGCCCCGCGCACCTAACTGTCGGCCAGAAAAGAATAAGAAAAAAACACCATCAGGATACAATTTGAGACTGTATGCGAGAATACGGTCTGATAATTCCTCATTTACATCAGACAAAGGAATAAGCTTGGATAGGATGATATGATACATCATAAGAGCCATATCACAAAATTGTCTACGCAGACCCTCATTGGGTTCTTGAGCTGGAGGTAATTCAGAAGAAGCAAGACCAGCATACTCTTCCCAACCACCTACTGCCTCTAATGTTTCCATACCAAAAGCGCGATCGCTGGTAAATCCAATAAACTCCACTAGTTTCATTACAGAATTGGGAAGCAGAGAGATCATCAAGTTGAAAAGACCAACACCAAGCGACACACCTGAAGTAAAATGATCATCCAGCTCACATGATGATATGTCTTTACCCAGCATAGCTTCATTTCTTACATGATTCAGATACTTTTGCAATGTTTTGTACGTATTGTAGCTTGATCTCACATGAAGGCCTTCACGTAAAAACGAAACAATGCTTTCGTCATGAATAATGCAAAGCAAAGCCTTTAATAGATATGATTCTGCATAGACTAATTCCTTTGGGAAGTGCAAATGGTTAATATTATTTAATGAAACACCATATCTACTTACAGCATGTCGATGTAACCGAGACATTGCCCAGATATCTTGTACAGAAACACCTTTGACCCAAGAAGTGATATTGCCAAACCATCCAGTCTCTTTCTTACGTAATGCATCAGCCAATTGGATTGTCTTTTTTAAGGCTTCAATAGCGGCTTCGATATCTGTATGTTGAAATGTCATGACACTTTTTAGAAACAAAACAAAAGAATGGCCCAATGAATGATACAATGTCGAGTGCCGCTTGGGCTCCAAAATTTGTTCAGCTTCTGGGATGCGGGAGTTTAGAAATAAGTCCATAGCACGACGCACTTCTTGAATATCAGACAGCAAGTTATCTTGAGCTTGCTCCCAAACTTTAGTAGATACATTGATAGTAGGTAAAGGTGTATGATCCAATTCACCTTCTACTGTATTGCCTGGTTCCTCTTTTATATTTTCTTCCAAAGTTGCCTTTTGTTTGATTGGCATCATGGTCGACATAGATTGTCCCATGCGGCCAATAGTGCGCAAAGACATGCTTGGTTTAGGCTTTGGCTCGGTAGTTTTCTTTTTTAAAGAAGAAGAAGAAGAAGAGCTTACTATAGCCATACTATATGAAGTGTATATGCAAGAGAACAAGAAAAAGAAGGGCTTTTTATATAGGACGCCACTACTAATACCTTGTGTGCAACAAGAATTTCACAGTCAATGTACTACACTATACTACTTTTACGCGTTAGCAATCAAAAGCATGCCAAGCAACTTCATATAGGCATTGTATGCTGAACAGTTGAGCTTGTCAGCCAGTAATACGCGTTGTTTAGGGGGGTGAAAGAGGCTCAGCAGATAAAAAAAAAAAAACCATAAAAATACCGGAAATAATCTCTTTCACTCTTTAAACTTTGCCTCTTTGCCCTTTTCTTCTCTATTCGGCAAGTTGTTTTTTCTCCTTTCTTAAGATAATTATATGAGTTTTCAGTCTTTTCAAGGTAAGATCTTGTCCTAATCATGTTTAATAATAATATTAATGAACCATTTAGCAAAGCAAAATGCATATCATTCCCAAGTAAGAGATCTCGAAATCTCGAGAAATCTCGGCACAAACATAAATATTAATTAACTATTTGTCTTATTAGACTGATTTAACGTCAAATATGAGTGCACTTACGCTTCAAAACCACTCTTTAATTAATTCGGCTGCGTCAACTGATCGTTTGCCTCGCGCAAGGCCAGTATCTACTATGGATGAACAGTGGAGAAAGTCCTCTAATGATGGTTGGAAGACTTCTTCAAGTGCACTCCAAACCAAAAAACCAGAAACCTGGAAGATGTCTGGAAAACCTCGTCATGCTCAACTGAAGCAGCTTGTAGATGATGATCCAAGATCACGAAGACAATCAGCAACGGCCACTATGATGAATAATTCTCCTTGGCAGCCAAAAAAGCCATTACCGCAAGAGCCTTTCAATATGGCTTATACACCAGGGCCTGTACATGATACTGCGCCATTTCATATCCATACGCCCATGATGGCTCAACAATCACCTGTTTTCATCCAAGCAAATAATACAGCATCACCATATCCTCCTCCAGCATCCTCTTATCCTCCTCCAGCATCCTCTTATCCTCCATCAACATCACCTTACCTTCCATCATTACAAGCAAACATGTCTCCATATACTCCATCTGATATGATGTATCCCACATCCAATCCTCCTGTCATGATCCTTCCTCCAACCAATGCTACAGAGTATCAGCAGCCAGAATATTCTAATTATATCAACAGTAGTAATGCACCTCCTCCGCCTCTTATCACTGATCAGCTATCAATGTATCCTCCTCCATCGTCCACCATGTCTCAAGCGCCATTACCTATTCAAGATTATACATCTCAGATGTCAGTCCATAGTCCTCCAAAACCTGCCAGTCAACCTAAAATCGATAAAAACAAGAAAAAAGAAAAACCAGAAAGTAAGTCCTGCCAACTAAAATAAAAATTGTACACTTAACTCTATTGTTATAGAAAAAGTACGCCAGATCACTGTACAATCTATTAATATTGAACATCGCGTTTGGATTGATGTTTTGCCTTCAGAAACTGGTCTATCATTAGCTGAAAAGATTCATATTATAGCCACTTTTAGAACCCGGAAGATTGTTTCTATCACAACAGCTTCAGGTAGAAAAATACCTTTAGATAATCGACCTGTATTTGGCAGTTGGATGGACATGGAAAACTTTGTTGATGGTGAAAGATGGACGGTCGAATGGCGTGAAAATGATAGAGGCGTAGTAGATAGATTCTTGTCGAAAGTAGTTCAGGTATGTACTGGGAATTCATTAAAACGGGTTATTTAATCTATTTTTTTTTTCGTGTATATTCAGGCTGGTGGTGGTAAACGCAAAGACCATGTTGTTAAAGAAAAGGATTAGCGCTTAGTATTATCAAGGTAAACCCTCTTATCGTAATAAAATGTTGCTTGATTTTTGTACAAGATCAGAAATCTTGAAGCTTTCAAATTGAAAAACCTGCCTTCCTTTGGTTAAAGATTTAATCACGTTATCCACATTTGTTCGGTACTTGCATATCGGGCGCATATGTTTTGGCACATGTGCATGACATGATATATAGACGAAACTTGGTACTAGGTACAAAGACGGATGGGCGCGCTTACACTTAAAATAGATATTTTCACAAATTCAGCAACTTCTTCTCTGGATTACTCTTCTGATACGACATTGGATCGAGCTCAGCCAAGAGATCCAGAAATTATCAAATATGGCCTATACGAAACGCGTATAGTTTACAGCTAACTATTGGCAAGCGCAATACGTTTACTGGTATGTGGTTAAATGAGGGCTATGATAAATTTAGTAACTCATTCTGAATAAAGACTAATTATCAGATGTGACATCATGTCGAGATTGGTTGAAATACTTTAGATCATTGAGATTATACAATACGCCTGCATTTTTTTTTTAAAAAAAAAGACCATTAAAGTATAGTATATCCATAATATAATATATCAGTAAAATGAAGGTTCTAGTGGAGATAGTATACTATCTTCGAGTTGGGTTTTTTATCCAATAGCCGTTCATGTCATTCGGTGAACTAATCCACATTTCGCTCACCAATCCCTAGTAGCTCCATGATATCTACACATTGTCCATTACTCATTATTTAATCTTGCAATACTTGCTCTATTTTCCTCGAAATTACTCTGTTTCATATCTTCAACCATCGTACATTACTTTAGTATTGTTTACCATATTATTATCATATCAAAAACACGTCCAAACAAGCAAGTAAACCACATGGTTCCTACGGTCACCCTATCTTGCTTATTAAATTTTTTAGTATATCATCAATTTGCCACCTATCAACATTGTCAAGTACAGCAGTTGAGGGAGATAAGTTTCGTGAAACAAATAGAGGGAGTTCAGATACAAATACAAAGGGTTTTGTATATTTCAAGAGTTAATTCGCTAATTACTATGAGCATCAAGGCAACTGAAAAACCTACGTTATATAATTGCATCAGAATATAATAACAACTGAAACAATAAAAGATAGCTTAATTTTTTTTTGGATTTATAATTAATCGATTATTGTTAATCATTTTTTCTAGCTTCTAGCTTCTGGCTTCTATCTAATTTATAGCTCTCGTTAAAATAATATAACTAAATCAGCATTTTGACAAATGCCATATGATAGATAATATAATAACTGAAATAAGCTAATTATCCTACGGCCAAACTCATATAATACTTTGTTTGTAATTGATCAATGCTTCAATTATTACTGCTGACCTTATCTCTTGATGATGATGATGTCAACATTTTAATTCACCGGACCCAATCAGAAGAAACATATCACGTGATTATACTTTATTTATTTTTATTTATAATAATTTAAACTTTTATTAATAACATCTGTCTTCGGTAGTATAGTGGTGAGTATCCCCGCCTGTCACGCGGGAGACCGGGGTTCAATTCCCCGCCGGAGAGTTTCTTTTTTATATTTGTTGACGTTATATGGTGTGTGTAGCTTATGCGATGCCTGCCGTATAGTATTTATGTTTCTTTTTACATGAAGGCTAGTATATTCAATAAATACTTTTTTTCAATAGCTATAGTGCTACTACGGATTGCTTTTGCAAATTTTAATGATAGAAAGATAATTATTATTAACCAAATATAATAACAAGTTCATTTGTAATGAGTATCATGTTATTGAAGGTAACAAACTGAATAGAAGATGTTTATGATAAGCAAAGGAGAAAAGGTAAATATCAAGTCAATATCAAACATACTTAATGAAATGATTGTTCAAGGTAAGGAAATAAGGGTGATTGAGATGTGAGATGAGTTTAATATAGTTTATTGTGATAGTTATAATGGATAATGCTATTAAAAAAGATGTCCATACATGAGATAAAATCCTTTTCGTTGCTTCATGCAAGAACTATGGACTTGAGTTGTATGCTTGATGTTTTTCTTACTGTTTTTTTTTTTTTTTTTTTTTTTTTTT
Source organism: Actinomucor elegans (assembly GCA_026027325.1). Taxonomy (NCBI): domain Eukaryota; kingdom Fungi; phylum Mucoromycota; class Mucoromycetes; order Mucorales; family Mucoraceae; genus Actinomucor; species Actinomucor elegans. Next base: position 527,530 of record JAMSLZ010000018.1, read on the forward strand.
TTTTTTTTTTTTTTTTTTTTGCGTTGTAACTGTTACTTTAGATATTTTATTGTATGAAACTCAAACCATCATCATTCTACGATAAAAGTCATTGATCACTTAAGTCTGTCCTACCATAACATGCTCTGATGCATCGTTCATCATATTTCTGTGATTGAGAAGAAATCATCTCTCATTATACAGTTAATATACACCTGTTTGATCATAATTAATACATTTATTATAATATCAATTCATCTTCAAGACCTGTTTTAGCCTTTTTTTTGGACTGTCATACTGTTAATGAGAGAAGCATCCGCCTTTACTGAATTTACAACTTCTTCACGCTGCATGTCCTTTGATGTAATTTTCTCTTTTGGTATAGAAGGCTCTACCAATACTGTTTCAGTACTGGCAATCACAGATTCAAAGTCATTTGTTTTAGTTGCAATTGATTTCTGCACTGAGGACGAGAGTTGTGTAGCGAGTTGGGGAGGCAACTGTGCAATGGCTTGCGGTAACAGTTGAGCAATTGAAGGGGGTAAAGGATAAAGCACAGGATCTAATAAATGCTGACGGATTGTATTCTGTAATTGCTCTTGAAGCTGAGCTTGAGCATCGCTATTCTGATGCTGAGACTTAGCTTTTTTGCGTTTCTTTTTGTTACAACTGGGCGATGATGGGGCGCCGTCGTCATTCATTGGTGTGCTTGGTGGCTCTATAGCTGATGTGTTGGCTATATTATTATTCACAGCTAAAAGCTCCATGGTTTTATCCATATCAGATGTTGCGGGTATTTCTGTCGCTGAGAATAATATATCAGCGTTGCTATTTACATTAAGATAAGTTGTGTTTGAAGGTTGTAATGTATCATCCTTAAAAGAGGTCAGTTCTTGTTCATGGTCCTTAACTTGTAGTTCTACATTTACACCGTTTTCCTTTTTAACCTTCTTTTTCACATTGTCGGTGTCGCACTCCATGATTGTTTGACAGTCATACTGTTGCAATGGTCGTTTATGGCGCTTATGCAAACCTTTTGCCAGTTGTGGCTTTGTATTTGAGTCGATCATCCAAAACGCACCTTTTCCTGGTTCAGAATTGGATCTTGCAACCTTTATGAAAGCCTTATTTAAAGATAGATTATGCCGAATAGAATTCTAGGCGAACAAAGTATTAAGAACTTATTTCTGTTGAAAAAAAAGGCCCGTGCACCTTACCTGCCAGCCATTCTGCGCCATCTGATAATAAGGATAATTCGTAGTGATATGCTTATAGATACCGTTCAAGGTCATGCGTTTATCTTTTGATGAATTAATAGCTTGAGCAATCAAAGAAGCGTAACTGTAAGGCGGTTTGATATCTTTGCTATTATGGAAATTCACCTCTTCACCTTTGATATCACTTGGCAGTGTGTCACTAGGCACAGTTGTTTTTTTCTGTAATTGATGAGGTGTGGAAATATATCCTAGTTCCTCTATACAGTGTGTAGACCCACTGTTTTGATTGTTAGTTGTATTTACATGACTATCGGGTTGTTCAGCATTTGGTAATAGAAACACAAAGGCCATTTCTCCAATTTGTATCTTGGTTCTATTATGATGCATCAATATAGCCTTCTTTTTCTCGTATTCCATTTGACTTACTTGTTTCCTAAAGGCACAGTGACTCCGCGTTCAATGAATTGTTCGTTAACAAATGCACCATTCTTGCCAAAGATAGTAAGCTCGAAACGTTCTAAAGAGAAATTATAGTATAGTCTCGCGTGTTGCCTAGAAACAGACTTTGTATTGCCAAGCGGTACGTCTACACTTTCAGGAACAGAGACTTTACGTCCTAATGAGACTTGCAATTTGCGAACATAATAATAAAAATCCTCGCCTTCAAGTTTTGCATAAGCTTGAATGTTGGAATCTATAGAGGCAGCGATAGGTTCTCGAAGAACGGTTGAGTCATTTTCTGTCTGAGTTGGTGCTACAAGTTCTGAAATATCTGAAGGGCTGGAGTCAAAGGAAGTCATATTGATAGACTATGGAAACATGAATACTTAATAACGCTTTACGGTAATGAAATAGAGAAAGAGGGACGAGTTTCAAGTAGTGGCTTTTTCTTTGCTTAATACCCTAGGGGTGGATACAGTCCGGCCCGCAATATAAAACTACAGCGTATCATTGGCATAGTGTCAGGAGCATCTTTATTAATCTACAACTTGGACGAATGGCCTCTAGGCTGCATTCTTTCATAAGCAGCGCTTGCTAAATAGTCGGTGGGATTGGATACAAAATGATCTTTGATATTGCGAATATCAACCATCTCAGGCTTGATATCTTGAATGCGAGTTACGCCCATCAAACGCATGACCATTTCAAATTCGTTCTAATTACGCGCTAGTAAGCTATCTATATGATAACATTTTAGTTTTATCTAGTTACCTGGAACAATTCTAAAAGCTTCTCTACACCTTCAACACCATATGTCGACATGGCATACTACGCAAACTATCAGTTTATGTGTTAATGGACAATAATAGACTTACCAAGAAAGGACGACCAATACCAACTCCTTTAGCTCCAAGAGCAATGGCTTTAAAGATATCGGTACCACGTCGAATGCCACCATCAATGTACACTTCAAAATTCTTTTCCAAACCTTCTCGCTTCAAGGCTTCCATTGTTTCAGCTAGTATTTCAATGGATGAAGGTGCAAAATCGAGCTGCCTACCGCCATGATTAGATAGCACAATGCCTTGACAGCCATACTTGGCAGCCAATACAGCATCCTCAGGAGTTTGAATGCCCTTGATTAATATGGGCATGTTGGTGATGCTCTTGAACCAAGCTATATCATCCCAGCAAAGAGAAGGATCAATAAACTTGCTAATGGCTCTAGCAGCACCTTCATCTCGGTTTACTTCAGTTGCGGTACGTGCAATTTCTTCAGGATCCTCTTGAGAATACTTTTGTCTCATATCTTTCTCACGATGACCTAACGGGGAAATACTAAGTATACACGGAGAATATTATGTAGCACGAGTATACCTAGTTGAGGTGCATCTGCCGTGATAAACAACCCTTTCATTCCTCGCTTCTCAGCATGACGCACAAACTCTTCTGATACTTGACGGTTTCCATTTACATACAGCTGAAGCCATTGAGTTTGTCCAGGTGCTGCAGCGTCCACAATTTCATCAAAAGAGCAAGAAGCCAATGTAGGAATCATTTGAATAATGTTCCTGGCTTTGGCTGCTTTGGTTAAAACTACTTCGCCTTCAGGATGACCGAGTTTTCCAAGTGCAGTAGCTGTAATGTACAAAGGTAAAGCAGTACGAGATCCCAACATGGTAGTGGATGCATCTACGTCCTTTACATTCACCATGACTCGAGGACGGAGCCAGATACGATGGAAAGCATTATGATTTTCGCGCATAGAAATCTCATCGTCTGCACCAGAAGAATAATAGGCCCAAGCATCTGGTTTTAAAACAGATTTTGCAACCGCTAATGTAAGATAACGATTAGAGTTTTTGTTGTGTGAAAATATAGATGACTTTACTCTCAAAATCAAACGAATTGTACATTTCCTCTAATCTGGGCATTTGTTCACGAGCCAATCGAACTTGCTTATCTTCTTCAGTCTCTACTTTGGGAATAGCTGCCAGTGCTTTGGCGTCGACACTACCCTTACACACTTCTGGAGCTAAAAAGCGCTGAATGATATCCGGAGGATGAATAGGTTCAAAAGCACTGGTGGCATCTTTACCAGCATATTTCATAATAATCTTTTGTCCACCAGGATGCTCTGGAAGGAACTGTGTAAGATCATAGACTTTACCATGAATAATAACCCAAATATCGTCTAATAATAGATATTGATCAGCAAAAACTTTATCTATAAGCTTCTTGAAATTTACTTTTTGTATTGTGCTTTGCAACTTCTTGAGGTGAAATAATGCTCATAATGTAATAGGTATGAAAAGAGAAAAGAAGAAGAAAAAAAAAAAAGAAACAAAGTTTCAGCTATTTTATAACAGATCAATTCACACTTAAAAGTTTGTCCGAGCAGTTCCGAGAATATACTGACATTTGTACGCCTTTGTAAGGTGCAATCAGTTCTTATGACGTGATAATTAGTATGCATACTAGGAACAATTTAGTCAGTTCTCTGCATTCTTGAAATGATAGGCAAGACCACCTCCACTATTTAAAAAAAATAAGCTATCTCAATCACACGTACTAATTACAAAACTTTTTATGTAGCCCATTTATCGCAATAGTTATTGCTCTATCAAACCCAGTATTTCATTCTAAATCTAGATTGCAAATCAAATGCGACATCTGACTGAGAATGATAGAAGGATCCATGTCGATTAATCAAATGAAGCTGCTACTACTAGGATTTTTTTTTTGGGGGAAAACCCTACTATTGCTGCCGCCCAGTTAATACTTATATTTTTTTCTGTATACAACTTGTTAGGCCTCATTCTCCAATCTTGTGATTAAAACTTTTAGCAAAGCGTGTTCAGTATTATTATATAAAAAAAAGCAGGATCTTGATTTTGTTCGACGTGAAATTAATAATCCCATAAATTTGCTAATAGATATTTGGCCTTTTAAGTCTTTTTCATACATAATATTCATCAAATATGCATATCATTTTTCTTCATTTCTCACAACTAAACATCAATCAAAACTACAAAAATTGGCACCCTTATAAAAGTACATGAAGGCTCATCCGACTATCGGTAATTCAAGAATTGCCAGAGTCAGTGTTTTGGTATGAACTTTAACCCCGACTTTATAACAAAAAAATATAAAAAACTGTTGGTGACGAAAAAGTAGCTTAACACAGTTTACATAGAACTTAAAGCCGTATATAATGATGCAATGACCAATTATCATTCGTTTTAATTTATTGAGAAAAGACGACATTTCGGAAATATAAATATAGCTTAAGTATTGTATATAAAATACAGTTGCATACTCTCTAACGTATCAGACCAACATTATTGATAGGCATCCTGCTTTTATGCTTTACAAAAAAAGGTACTGTTTAAAATTTTCGGGCTCAAGGCAATACCCTTAATTCCTTTGGCATAGAGCTATTTTCACATCTACATTTTTCGATTAATTTCAGTTTAGTACCGCATCAGATAATCAGAACCATTATTGTTTAAAATGCAATAGGTATATTACATTTTGATGATGGGCTATAGATTACAAACAATTTATACAATCCAGATCTATGGATCTCTAGGCCGATCTTGGTCAAATGTTGCATCTGATTAGCATTCCATGCTCAGAATGAGCTGAGCATCTATATCAAAGATCAAGTTTTGATAACTAAGCTTATGTGAACTGGTCACTACCCTCAAAATTTTGATTTTCACGTCCGAAAAGCTTCATTTTGTCGTGTCTACATAAAAAAAGGTACCTCTTTTTCTAGTTACACGACTCTACTGTATCATCAAAAGTAGAATTATTTACTTTTATGGTCCTCCAATTAGAATCTTTAGTCAAGACCTGGTTCATAAGAATGTTTTATTTATTTCTGGGATTCCCAAAGCTTTTTTTTTTCTCTGTCGATTTTCTAGATACGGTAACTTAAAAGTGAAACACGCATGTTTTTATCAACGTGACTGAACTACTATTGCTATGCTACACGTCCAAGGTATTATTTTGAAAAAAAAAAGGTTTTTATATGTTGGAAAAAAAAGAGGTTTATAAGAAAAAAAAGGGTATGCTAACATTAATAGAGAAAATGAATGAGAGATAGTAGTTTTGAAAAAGAAAGGGGGGAATGGCGAGAGGGAGGGAGTGGTAGTATTAATTTAAGCAGCAGAAGAGACAGTGAGGTTTGGATCAATAACATTATCCAAAACCAACTGTACATCATCTACAACTGTCAAATCTTCCAAAAAGGCAACAAGATCAGTTAATTCAGTATCATGAGGATCATTAAACCATGTAGAAACAGGTACAGCATTGGATGTATGGAAGATGTAACTGGCTGGAGAGTTATCAAGAATAAGAGTAGATGCAAGGTCTCTTCCAAGCTGTGACAAGTCCTATAAAGGAGGTATATCAGATTGAGCCAGCCAACATTAAATAGGGATGCCTTACCTTGACATAAGTTCCTTTGTGATTAAAACATGATTCTCTGAATAATCGATGCTTTACTACCCGATGAATATCCAACATGTCAAGCACTGGATCAGCATACTATCAAAATGCGTTAATATATATATATAGAGAGAGAGATACAGGGTTTGTAGAGAGCTTTACCTTGGCTAAACTAGCAGTAAATACAACTATTTCATACTTTTCACCCATCTTGCGCATAAACTCATCAACACCAGGTCTTTTTAATACATATACGTTATGGTATTGATTATCAATCTCCACAGGTACAATAAAGTCAGGATTAGGAATCATCTATGAATGAAGTCAGGAAAACTATTGATCTATCTGTCATTTTTTTTTTTTTTTTTTTTTTTTTACCTTAAAAGAGCTGTGAACTAAAGTCTCATCGAGATCAAGTACAAGACACTTTCTTTCTTTGTCTTCGTTAGCCAATGGAGGCAGCAACCAAACAACAGGACCCTATATACAATACATAAGTTCCAAGTATATAGTTTTTTTTTTTTTTAGTTTACAACTTACGACGGGAGAGGTCTGAGGAGGAAGCGAGATGGGAGAAGTAGAAGATTCATCAGATTCAGTCGAGATTGCATTATGATTAGTATTAATATTATTATGAGTAGTAGTAGTAGTGGTGGTGGTAGTTGGTGGTGGTGTTGTAGTTTGCTTGTCTGCAGATAAGCTGTCTAATTCTGTTGGATTGGTAATGATGGGTGGGACAACCTTGGGTTCAGTTGACTTTTCTTTGGTTTGTTGAGAACTAGCGCGACTGTTTCTATTGACTTTTCTGTTACTGAGAGAAGATTTGTCACTGTTATCGAGAAAAGAGCCTGCACCTACTGTGCAACATAGTAGCAATGATAAAAATCCACCTTTTTGAAAGGGCTTGACTGAACCAGCGGCTCTGCTTGTTGCAGTAGAAGATGGTCTATTGCTATTATCAGCAGATTGAGTAGGTAAAGGGGATTTTACATATTCTGGATCTACTTGCTTCTTGCCCTTTTCTATTATTATATAAAGAGGTTATTTATTTTGTCCTACATATAAAAAACTTCCAAGTCTACCTTTCTTTACTTTGGTTTCTGATTGTTGCGCTTGAAGTTGTGGTGCAACTTGTGCTAGATTATTACTAGTGGAACATGAGTTTTTTGGTTCATCCGAGTTTGTTTGTTGAACAGTTTCAGTTTGTGACATCTCGTAATTAGATGATGAATAAAAGATCTATAATATTTCTCGGTTTGCTTGGTCGTTACTGTCTATCGTTTGCTGAAATACACTATATTTCTTAATATTTCTCGATATTACTTGGTTCTTTTTTCTTTTATATATATTAGCTGCTTCTTTTTCGTTAAACAAACAAAGATGATAAGCAGTTTAGATAATAGAAAAGAAAACAGTTGAACAAAGGTTAAAAAAGAGAAAGAAAGGTGGAAAGAGAGCGAAAAAGAGAAAAATAAAGAAAAAGGGAAAAAAAGTGGAAAAAAGTATTCATCACGTGTTGTATCGCCTTTTTCGAAGTTATTCTTCATTGCTTTACTATGCTTTATAAAGGCAGAAACAATGCTTGATATGTTAAACAAGTATAGTAAGTTTGGGATTCTTGAAAAGTGACTCTAGCTTGGTTGATTTCTCGAGAAAAGTTTTATATATATATTTATATATCGGCCTCGGTTTCTATAACAACCGTCAGGGCCAGCCTAGCAACCAGAGAGCAGATCCAAGTTGCTGCGTTTAAACTAGTTTTATCGGTGTTTAAACACATCAATTCTGTATTTAGATTGGTTAACATGATATTTATATATTTAAAGCGCTTTAATTGGTCGATTTTGATAAACAATTGAGACAGTACAAGTTGCTGTAGTGCTTTGAGATCAGTGGTTTACACGTGTTTTAGAACTTTTACAGAAGTACTCTCGGTATGATTTAAACTATATGGCTTGACCTTGATTTATATCACTATTAAAAGAAAGTATACACGGTTTATCGCGTCCAGGACAAGCATTATTTGTAACCATCAGCAGTTTTTTCTTGGTTAATTCAATTCTTATCAGATGCTACACATGTATACTCGAGAATATTTGTTTATCAACGCGCATTTGCCGACAAGTGTTAATCGTCCCATTTGACAGACTGAAATCGTCCATTTTCCCAGCACCACTCGTCCAATTCCAAGAGCTAGAGTCGCGTTTTGAATTCCAATGCCCTTGTTGACTGAGTTGGTTAAAAAAAAAGCAAATAGTATTAAACAGATCTCTTTTTTCATTTGTAACTCATTTTACCTTACAAGTAATAATCTTAGATTATAATACACATTTTACACCTTTGACTGACAAAATCATTATAGAACAAGAAAAAGAATGAATAATTCTTTACCAGACATTCAACAGTTGCGGAATAATATTGATTTTGCTTCCATTGCGCAATTCTTTCATACCTTTCAATCGGCCTTTCGTCCGTGGCCAACTTCCACCAACGATATTATCTATTCGCGTATATCTGAACCCAATGAATATGTATTTGAAACTGAAGTAAGTACATTATAACTAGCTCATTTCATCACTTCGTATCTTTCAATTGCTATTTGCTTTTGTATATCTTTGGTTATTTGATTGTAAACGTAGTGAATCTATTGTGCGACAGTTGCGTTTCTGCATGAATTGTTTACCAACTTTAAATTTGTAGGATTTAGAACGTATGATCTTGGAAGCTTCTGAACGTCTTCGATTAGAAGACTTGCTTGTCAGAATGTTGCGCTTATTAACGCGTCTTCGCTTCATAAAGTAAGCAACCTTTTGTTCGTGGTAAACTGTTGACTAACACAAAATAAAAGCGCGTCAAACTGGCAAACGTACTTTTCGAAAGAATTTGACAAGCGAGAATACGATCAAATCAATCCTTTTCGTAAAGATGAACTGGAAGAAAAGAAAGAGCTTGTCAACTATTTTTCCATGCCACTAGACACAAAAGTTCATTTATTGCATTTATTATGTGAGGTAAACTTGTGTTTTATTATATACCAAATTATCACTTATTAAATCAATTTATATAGTGGCAATTGGAAGAACCAGATAAATTTAGAGAGCAATTAGACTCTGAAGATGATTCAGTACAGTGGGTAAGGAGAATTAGCCCAAAAATACCGTTTAGTTGGCTTACAGTATAATTATAGAGAGTAGACCCTATCGGTTTTGATAGAAAAGGTAGCACTTTTTGGTTATTCGATGGTAATATTACAAGTATAGAGTGCATTTAGATTGTTTACTAATTACTCTATGGATAGATAATCGATTGTATAAAGAAACTCCAAAGCCTAAACCTACAAAGAAACCTACCAACAAGAAGCGAGCTCCAGCTGCTAGAAGAAGTTCTCGTAAGAGCGCTCGATTAGGAGCCATTGAAGATGAACAAGTGCAAGGGGAGAGTGAAGATGAAGGTGAATGGATGCCTTGGAAGCTGGTAAATAGATAAACCAAGCTATCTAAAAGATTACTCATCGCTTTTTTTCTTAGCTATGCGCAACGAAACAAGAATGGGAGCAATTTCCTTTGAAATACGCCAATAGTAACCATATCGACGAACAAAGATTCTATCAGCTACTTGTTCAAGATCTATTGCCAAAAATATTGCCTGCATTAGATGAACATGAAAAAGAAATCAAAAGACAAGAAGCTTTAATACATCGTAAACGAAGTTCTCGTATTATGATCAAGGAGTTAGAGTCGCTGGAACAACCATCATCAAGAATCTCTAATCGTATTGAAAAGAAGGCTCAGGAAAAAGAGCAGCAAGAAAAAGAACGATTAGCAAGGGCTAGAGAAGAACGTCTATTGGAACGTGAACGTCGTATCATGGAACGCGAATATAGAATACTAGCGAAGGAAAAGAGTCAACCAGCTGAGGAACCTATCGCTGTAGAAAAAGTGGCCGAAAAGACAGAAGATGAAGAACCTAAACCAAAGAGAAAGTACACCAAGAGACCCAAGTTTGATGAACACGGTAATCCTATTCCTAGAAAACCTAAGTTAGATAAAGATGGAAATGTTATTCCTTTAAAAAAGCGAGGTAGAAAGCCAAAGAACAGAGATCCGATTGAAGAAAGCTGGGTATTCGAGTGCGTATGCGGTGTTTCTGGAAAGAATTTGGTACAGTGTCTTATAGCTATTGAATATATTCGAGCTTATACTAATTCATGCAATAGGACGATGGTACACCTATGGTTGCTTGCGAGAAATGTAGCATTTGGCAGCACATCAAATGCCTTCAAAAATCTGGACAAGTTGAAAAGGCTAAGAGTATGGATAATGTCTCCTTTGTCTGTCAAAAGTGCGAAAAGAAGCAAGACAATACAGTAAATGAAGCTCATCAATACAAGAAGCAAAAAATTGACGATTATAACGGTGCCAGTAATGATATTGATTCTCATCATCTATTGCCTCCTACACAGTCAACTTGGCAGCCTCAGCATCCATCTTTGGCTGTTAGAGGAGATCAGCAGCCAATGGCTGCTATTCCTACAGTACAGAAGCATGCGTATTATCCTCCCTCTGTTTCAGTTTTACCACCTATCAGAGCCCCTATTCCTCTTCCTCCTCAACAGCACTCTTATTATCCAACGCCTTCTTATCCTCAAATACGTGCCATGCCTAATTATTCTCCAACTCTAGGAGCCTCTGCATCTATGATATACCAACAGCAACAATCCAACAGTATTTCACCAGTAAATGCAAATACAGGCCAACCTAATGTCACTTCACCAAGCGCTGTACAAGCTCAGTATCAACCTAGCACAACTCTACCGAATGCTGTCTCTCTTCCACCTATCAAGCCGATGCCAATGAAAATAGATGGTCCTCATCAACCACCAATTCAATTTACAGCATCGCAGTCTACTTCCACCCAAGAGAAAAATACACAAACCTAAGGTTGGTGATAGACTTGCATTGTATCTAGAGTAGCTTAGAATAGTGGATACGATGTTTATAAAAATTCCTTCTAAATAGTATATATAACCATGATACATAATTCTTACTGAATAAAAAACTAATAGATTTATATGTAGCTTCCGGCTTAATGAGGCTTTCTGTCTACTACTGTAGTGAATTAAAACACAATCAGCGCTACTAATAAATGTTATGCATTGATAGTTGCGAATAACATATTGAACTACAAACTCATTAAGACTTTACTACATGTAGCTCATTCTGAGCATTTGTAACTGATCAAATGTGACATCTTTCAAGGTTACTATTGTCTATTAAACGTATCAAAAGTGAACTGATATAGAAATTTAACAGCAAGTATACAGCGTGATATATATATATATATATATATATGAACTGGTAATTTATAGTAAATATGCATTATTTTTTCGGTCTACTAGCTATTATATCACTAAATTCAAAACGACTGTAGCTGAATAGAAAAAGATATCGCTGCGTAGAATTAACATTTGATTATCTCAAGCTTTTTATTTCATATATCCGTTAATATCACCACGTTTTTTTCACTCTAGTTGGATAAAAATGATGCTGTGTAATCAACAGTTTTATCAGCATTTTTTTTTTTTTTTTTTTCATTCACAAAGCTATGAATGGTGCATGTGCTTCAAACAGCCATCTGTTTCAATTAAGGCCATAACTAATTTATATTGCAACCTAAGATGGTAATACAAGAGCATCGCCAAGTTTCACTAGCTAAAAGAGATCAAAAGAGATTGATAATCATATGGTACATTCAAGTAGATTTTGTGTATATATATATAATATACAGATTTCAGTCAACTGCTACTAGTATCCTCTTTCTAATACATCATATTATGGACGATATTCGTAAAGTGATTAAAAAAACTTCTCCTCCTGCAGTCGTCGTTCAGACCTTGAGAACAGCATTGACAATGCCGCCTACAGCTGCAAAAAATATTATCAAGGATTTAACGCGTCCTTTAGGCGATCAAAAGAGATTTATACGTAAATTCGACAATGAGCATTGGAAAGGCGCACTTATCATGTCTGAAATGATACGTTGTGATGATAATATAGCCCTTCGACGTTTGCAAAAAGCTGATATTGTCATCTTTGAAGTGCATGGTAAAGAAAGAATTACGCAATTCGATAAGATAATAACTCAATCATGATAGGTGGTGGATTCCGTGTAGGACACAGTACAATGTACATGGATTCCTTTATTAGCTGGCTTCGTACGATTAAAAACAAGTATAATCTATACGCTTGTATTATGTCTGTTGAATATGGTAATGCTGCTGTAAAAAAAAAAAAAAAAAAAAAAAAAAAAAAAAAAAAGTCAGTGATCTCACCTCTATCTTTCATTAAAGGGCTTGCACCAAAGCACAAGTATCCTGGCCCACTTGAAGAATGCGTCAAAGCCTTCAATTATCTTACTAAAGACCTTGGTGTTTCACCATCCAAAGTAATTTTTTCTGGTGACTCTGCTGGCGGAGCACTTGTTTTAGAAACCTTGATGAGAACCTATGTGCCCTCCATCCTCGATAACTTGGACTGCCCAAGAGAAAACTGGACTCTACCTCTTCCTGCTGGTGTGCTACTTTCATCGCCTCTTACATCGGCTGAGACCTCGTCTGAATCATGGAAAAAGTATGCCAAGACAGATATTGTCTCTCCAAAACTTGCTACCCTTATATTTAAAGAATATCTTGATCTACCGAAAGTCAAAGTCGAAGATTTGCCTATTTTGCGTCTTGCGCATGTGCGAAAAGATTTTGACCGATTTATGCCTAACAAAGTCATGGTCTTTGTAGGCGAAAAAGAAGTGCTACGTGATGATATCTTAGAACTGGTGGATGCAGTTAAAGCGGATGGTAAAATAGATATTCAACTGATTCAAGAAAAGTATGCACATGACTGGTTCATGATTCATGAAATTATCAAAAAAAAAGACAAGGCCATGATTGCAAAGTATGATGAATTGTTTGCTGACTTTGCTGTAGAGGCTGTTGAAGAATGCAAAAAAATCTTGCATCATCGTCCTCTGGCTACAACTGCCGAGTCTATATCCTCTAAAAACACGGTTGCTATCGCTGAAACTATTGATCTGCTGGACCAAGTGGCCGCTGCTAAAAAAAACGAAAAGAAGCAATCTTCCACCATGTTAGTTGCAAAGAATGATAGCGAAAAAGAAAATAATATAGCCCTTCCTATATATTCTTCTGATACCGATAATATATTCAGTATTACTGCAAAACTCGATAAACCATTTGAACTACTTGAAAAGGCCGAATTTCCAAAGCCTGCACAATACAAGCCAAATACTATTTTATCAGAGTATACTATAATCACCGACAACCCATCAGTATCTGCCTAAAAATCGAACCTACTCTACTAAATAAAATTATTTATGTATGCAATTATGTTTAGAGTTGTCACTTTTCGTAGTAATAAAAATACCTTAATTAAAAATTGTCAAGAAGTTAATGTCTGATGAAATTTGATTATCGTTCTTATTCTACCGATCTCAACCCTTTTTCTATTTTTAACTAGCCTGATTTGATCAAAACAAATAGTAGTAAATATATCCATATGCTACGCAAACTACATTTTGTTCAAAAATAAAAAATAAATGCTCATTACAGGGGTCGAACCTGTGACCTTGGCGTTATTAGCACCACGCTCTAACCAACTGAGCTAAACGAGCTTATGACTCGAAAACCAAAAATATCTACAAGTTCAAAAGAATTTAAGTACCCTATAAGCACCCTTACATGCACTCTTTCCATTTTGATTGGCTTATAGTAAAGTCATTCCAATTCTTTTAAAAGTTTTGCGAAGGCATTCTTAGGTGTTTGGCCTATATAATGTTATGTGTTCAAAATACTGAATATTTTTCACATCCATGTCGCCAACTACGATTACACTTCATTGACGCATTATTCACTTGATTTCCAATACTTTAACAGAAGAAGTAGAATCTTCATAAAGCGTAAAATACTAATCAGGTATGATATCCAACTGAGATTGGTCGAGTAATCTTTAAATGATTACATTTAGTTCATATGAAATATATATAGTTTATAATTATTATTAGCTATTGGACAATAGAATATTATATAAACTGTCCTTATATATATATTTTTTTTTTAAAAAAAAGTTTATAGTAGATACAACATGTCACTCTGAGCGTGAGGCGCCAACCAGATGTGTCATTTAAACATCGGTTAATTCTGACGTTCTTGCATTTATTGGTCGGTTCAAGTTTAATAAGGCATATGCGTACTAGTGCATGTGCAGGAAGACAGGTTGAATTTGTTAGGGCTATTATTTGACTAAAATATAAATATACCACTACATTTTAACAGGCAATCTGAATTACATGCACTACAACTTAATTGGACCTATAAATCCATAATAGTTTTATCGACTGATCTTGGTTTAATGTCGCATCTACCACATACGCTAATTACTCTAGCCTTTGTTTAACAGCAGGACTATCAATAAATTATGTTATATAACCAATAACTCAGCTTCGAATGCTATACATTTCATATAGTTTAATCAGCTGATGAATATATTCGCCCAATTTTGATACAGAGTCGGATCCAGGATTTGGTGAGAGACCTTTCATAAGCTTTGGTGAATCAGAAGCAATAGAATGTAGTTTTAAACTACAGTTTAATAAAATACTCAGAATCGATTGACAAAGAGAAAGCGAGATACCAAGCTATGCCCCGTATATGAGATAGAATTGGAGGAGAATATAGCTTGAACGAGAATGGAAAAATTATGATGTTCGGATCAAACTGGGAGATCTTGACTGACCTCGGTCCAATATCACATCTGACAAGTAAAACGTACTCAGAATAAGCTACTGAATCTGTGTGATAAACCTGTTTGTATTAACGTACTGATTTACCAAGGACATTTGTTAGTTAGTAACCTTCATTAAACGGATTACAGTCTTTTCTGTTTGATTGATATTATACAAGCATAAACATATGCCACTTGGTATACAAATGGTACACTACCAATATTTGATGAAGATGTCCTTGTGTAAAGCTACATGCTTTTCTCTCAAGAAATCTATTCAGATAAGAACATAAGCATGGCTAAGAAGCCAACATGGCCTGATTTTAGAAAAAAAAAAACACCCAAAGAACGTATGCCTTCGAGTTCAGTTCTGCATGTTCTCTTTGTTTTCGCATAGCGTGAGCAATAGGTTTTCAAAGCATAGTTATTGAGCAATTTATAAACAATCGAGGCTGTGCTACCATATACTCTAATCTTCCAAAACACTATATGTGCGAAATATATAAACAAAATATGATCAAAGCGTGAACGATTTAAATGGTATAGTATATTTACGCGAGCTACAATAAAGTTTAAAAAACAACCATAATCCTAGTATTCTACATTAAATAATTTTTTAAAAAACACATTTGGATATTCTCAAATATGACAAGTCTATATTACTTAATAGCTATACATCGAAGATGCCTTCATTCTCTCTCTCTCTTTTTTTTTTTTAAACAAACAGTGTAAAAGGCGGTCTAAGAGATGTCCTTGCTATTTTTAATGTTTTTATATTTCTCGACTGGTCTTGATTTAATATCATACTTCATATGTTTTACTAAACATACTTGAATCATTGTCTTACTGAAATCTAACGAGGATAGTAGATTTTCGAGATGGATTATAATGTATTCATTCCATATAGTCCAGATCTCGGTCAAATGATGCATCAGATTAATATTAAATATTCTGAATGAACTACTAAACCTATTAGGATCATACTTTCTTAACAAAAGCCCAAACAATATAGTTTATTTATCATCAAATAGTTTTATATTATATACATTTCATACTAGTTGCATGTAATGATCCATAGATCACTCTATCGATCCCAAACAAATGCCATGTCCGATTTGTATTATTCCATAAAAATTTAAGAATACGCATAGAAAAAAAAAAAAAAATGAACACTCCCGTCAGCAACCTCATCATCATCATAATAAAAAACTCCTCCATGCACAAGAAAAGGTATTTCAGTTATTCGTATTAACGGCTAGTTTACCACGAATCAGTCAGAGTAACTCTACGAGATACCTTTTTGATAGGATCATAAATAACGTACTTTTTAATAAATGCTTGTAAGAGTATCCAAGATACATATAATGGTGTAATCAAGTACGCGTATTACGTAGGCATTGCGGTTTCCAAGTCATAAATGATGGAATCAGGCACAGATGACGCTCAAACAAGCTTGTTCACGAGGTGAAACGCAACTATTAGTTTAATTCAAGTGTTTGAGTAACCCATGATAGAGTGCTTGGTAGTTTTTTCTCAAATTCCTGTTCATGGTGATAGGTTTAGTTGGAATTCGATCAAAAGATAAACTGAGTTTCGATTACTTGTGTCCAAACCCTAAAAACCCCATTAAACTGCCATGGAGCACAAAATATGCTTCACTTCCTAGCAAAAAGGACTTTGAAAAGTGTAAAAATAAGTTTATTAATTGAACTCGGAAGGAACTTGAATTGATCTATCTTGACTTTGTAAGAAAGTGAATGAATTCTCAAAAAAAAAACTACTACTTACGGTCATTCATTTAGCTGATAATTAATCTGGATGGACAGGAACTGCAGCTACACTCCTTAAGGTACACCTTGTAAACATATCTAAACTGTATTTCTTCAATTACCCGTGTGTTACATATGATCTAATTCTTTGGTAGACTTGTTTGTGTCGCTTTGCAAATAGGGGAAACGGCGAGCGTAAACAAGAAGAAAATCCTTTTCTCTCTCTCTCTCTCTCTCTCTCTCTTTCTTTTTTTTTCTGTACATATGCTTCGACAATTGAATAATTTATCGAAATTTACGACTTCCTCGATAAAATACGCTGCTAATAACACTGCTGCTGTACTGGTGAGCCTCAGTGCTTCGTCACGAGACGACCCTACTCTTCCTTCTCCACAATTGATAGCATATTGGATTACTGAAACTCAAAAGGGTTTGGTAAAATAATAGTAATAGTTTCTTGAAAACGCTCGAAAACCGAAAATTGAACTAAACCTATATGGTAGGACGCTTTTTTTAACGACGAGTTTGAACTTGCTCAATCTATATTCACCAAACATCACCAAGAATCGCCATTTCACGCAGTTGGTTTCGCACTTATAGCCTACGTCGAAGCTATGCTCGGGTTCGAAACAGATAAAATACAGATAGCTCTCGATCGTATAGCGGCAGCAGAAGTGCTAGCTCGACAGTTTTCAAAGAAAGCTCGGAGACGAAACTGGCATAACCATCAGCGGAAGCATAATAGTACGACAGAACAGGAACCTCAACAAGAACCCATCATATCTGTTTCGTTCGAAGACATATCAGTTCCAAGCAATGCAGGCAATACGAGCAAAAAAAAGCCAAAAACACCTGATATACAGTACGAACTGTTGGCCACCAATTGCATGCTCATGTCCTCTACCATTCAGTTTCTAAGAAACAGCTGGTTAGAATACATGAAGGCGGCTTATAAACTACGTAAAGCATACAAGCTATACGAACAAATGTTTGAATCACTTACAGGACAAAAAGCATCAGAGTATGCTACAAGTCTAAAGAAATCAGCTAAAAGAAAGGCCGGATCAGAGCAGTCTTTAACTACCCTTTTAGCTAATTCACCTCAGGTCCGAGCTTCTTGGAACGAAAAGAGACTCAGTCTGTTTTATCCAAGTACAAATCGCAAGACTAGTTTTGAAAGCATACCTGCTACAAAAAAAAGGCCTATGTCAACCATTGATCTGTACAGTATTGAAAATGCACCTTCGAGTGATTCATCCATTACTGCCATTGAAAATGCAATCGAAAGTGGCATATTCTTCGGTATTGGCTTGTTTAGCTTGATCTTTTCATTATTGCCCCCAAGAGGTAACGTCACAAACGTTAGTTTATAGCAATGATATTCATCATCTTTTGCAGTCAATAGGATACTGAACACGTTGGGGTTTCACTCATCTCGCCCTTTTGCATTACATCTACTCCAACGATCCTTCAAAAATCAGGGTCTCTACAGCTCATTATCCGCTCTTTCACTATTAGCTTATTATACCAACTTGTCACTCTTTATACACCCACAATTGTTACCCAACTCCCTGAGCCTTGAAAGTGCACGCCACATTCTCGATCAAATGAAGCTATTGTTTCCACATGGAAAGATATGGAAACTACTAGAGGGTAAGCTATGCAAAATGGAAGGAAACACACGTCGAGGTGTAGAAATCTTGAGAGATGCTAGACGAAGAGAAAATACGACGCGTGTTGATTTGGGTTCAATGGCTGCAGCACAGCCATCAAAAAAGAAAAAAAACGACGTTTGTGAATTAGTTCAACTTCAAGCTCTAGCTGTTTATGAGATGGGTTGGTAAGTGCTACTATTACTACTACTACTCCGTCCTTTTTTTTTTTTAAAAAAAAAAAAAAAGATATTAAACTCCTGTTTACTTGGAATAGGGGTCAGATCTTTCTGGGTGATTACTTTCAAGCAGCAGAGACGTTTTTTCGGCTAGAAAGCATGAATAATTGGTCCAGAGCCTTTTATCACTATATCGCTACGTGCTGCATGTTTGCCGATGAAGAATACGATAAATCCGCACTCGAGTTCATGCAGATTCCAAGCATCTTGAAACGCAAAAGACATTTAGGTGGTCGTTTGCTACCAAACGAGATATTTGCAGAACGAAAGATCAAGCATTGGAAGTCAAAACAGATGGCATTACAGCGGAAAAAGTGCCATAGCAGTACAGATGATTTGATATTGGACGGCCCAACACTAAAAAGGGTGGTAGTGGTACATCCGCTTTGGGAACTTATTTATCTATGGAATGGATTCTCTCAATTGACAGCAGCTACCTTGCAGTTAATGAAGCAAACGATTGAAACCAGTATTTCCACGCTACCCGTCGAAGAAATAGGCACAGATCTATCACAATTGTATCTATTGCTAGGTGTTAGTGTACGTGAATTGGGCGACTTTGATTTAGCGGATATGTACCTGCGTCAATCGATACGTTGTGAGGATGACCGATGCGAAGATCGATGGGTGATCCCTCACGGACTGTATGAAATGGCTGCACTTTGCTGCTTTCAGTTGATGCAGACCAACGATCCGTGCAGGCAAAAAAAATTGTATAAGGAAGCACATGAATGGATCCTTAAATCAGAGCGCCATTTAGCTCACCGCGTTAATAATACCCAGCAGCAGCAACAGCAACCACAACCACAACAGCAGCAAGAATCCGTCACTTCAGATAACACGGGGGATTCGGACTGGGATAGTCGATTGCATGTTCGGTGCCAGCTTTTAATAGAAAAACTAGAAGATTTTCGTACTTTTTAGACCCATTATATAATAATATATAGCTTGTTTTAATTATAACCAACTGACGCGTGTGCAGGCACCGTCAAATCAGCTTAAAAACGTTCTATATCATCCATGATTCTCTAATTTCAGAGCAAACAGTCTCCTCTTTATTTGTTGGACAGCGGAGATAAAACACTAATATTTTACTCTATTACTTTAATCCAAATAATAAAATATCAAGAGAGATGCATAGTCTCTTAGAAGTTTGTACATAATTTAATTGCTCATCGAGAAGTGTAAAAATTGCGAGTTAGTTTCGACTTTGAGACCCTCTATATTTATGATAATAGATTGGACTTTTTGTGAGAGGAGTTATGCGAAAATATTATAGTTTATCTTGGTACACAAATTATAGGTTAGGAACTATACCTACGAAATGTTTCTTTTTTAACTCAAAAAAAAACATTCCTGACCTGTAAATGCGAGGCTAAGGTGCACCCCTTGCAAAAAAAAAAAAATCCACACAGCTGCTATTGGATGCTGAATTCGAGTAAGCTATAATAATAATATAATAATATTTTTTTAGGCTTACATCTTATACAAAATATAGCTTTGATAGCTTGATACACTTGACATGAATCGAACAAATAACAAGATGACCACCAACCCAATCAATACAGGCATTGTTACTGTGATAACAGTAAAAAAAAAAGGCTATTAGCATGTTGGTTTCAATAGCTACTCAGGTGAGGCATGCCAATTTACTCAAGGATTCTTGCTCATTAGTCAGTCAGCGTCAATTCTTATAGCGTGTGAATAGCCTGTAGAGGCTAAATAATAATTGACAGTGAGCCGGACGCATTTTTTTTAGGACAAAATGATATGACAAAACTGAGGTTTCCCCCCCGGAGATTGAAGCATGTGGAGAAGGTGCATAAGAAAAACCAACTTTTTACATGTGATTGACTGTTTTTCCCCACATTAAATAGGCTTTCTAATTATCATTTTTTATTTTTATTTTTTACTTCTTTATTCGAAAATCATGGTTGAAAACAAGGTCTATGTTATTGGTGTTGGTATGTCCAAATTCATCAAGCCTCGAGGTGAAGTGGATTATCCAGGTAACAATAAAATAGTTAATAACTATTGCAAAAAAAAAAAAAAAACCAACAATATGAGTAGAATTTGGTCTTGAGGCTGCAGTAAAGGCATTAAATGATGCTGGTATCACTTATGACGCTGTTCAATATGCAACTGTAGGCTATGTCTACGGTGATAGTACAGCTGGTCAACGCGTCCTCTATCAATTGGGTATGACTCAAATCCCTATTATCAACGTCAATAACAACTGTTCCACCGGCTCCACTGCTCTGTATCAAGCGCGTAATGCAGTAGCTTCTGGATCGGTTGACTGTGCTATGGCTTTGGGTTTTGAAAGAATGGCGAGAGGTTCACTCACTTCAACCTTTTCAGATCGCACAAACCCACTCGGTAAAATAGTTTTAGCTTTTTGTTTTCTTTTACTAATACCTACTTATTGGTAGACCATGTCACTATGATGATGATGCAAGAGCGTGGATTTGATCCCAAAGCACCTGCAGCAGCTCAGATCTTTGGTAATGCTGGCATTGCTTATATGGAAAAATACGGAGCTACACCTAAGCACTTGGCCAAAATTGCTGAAAAAAACCATCGCCACAGTGCTTTAAATCCTTATTCTCAGTTCCGTGATATTTATACTTTAGAACAAGTGGAACAATCTCCCAAAGTCTTTGGTCCTCTCACCAAGTTACAGTGCTGTCCTACATCTGATGGTGCAGGCTGTTCCATTGTAGCCAGTGAAGCTTTTGTCAAGAAACATAACTTGTGGGATCAAGCAGTAGAGATTGTTTCCCAAGTCATGGCTACTGATTCGCCTCGTATGTTAACTACAGATGCTATTGAATGGGCAGGCTGTGATATGACTCGTCGTGCTGCTGCTGAAGCCTATAAGAAAGCTGGTATCACTGCCAATGATGTGCAAGTGATCGAGTTACACGATTGTTTCTCGGCTAATGAACTTTTGACTTACGATGGTCTTGGTTTAACACCTGCTGGTAAAGCACACACCTTGATTGATTCTGGTAATAATACCTATGGTGGTAAATATGTTATCAATCCTTCAGGTGGATTGATTTCGAAAGGACATCCTTTAGGTGCCACTGGACTTGCTCAATGTACAGGTATACATGAACAGAATTAAAAAAAAAAAAAAAAAAAAAACTGGTTTATTTTATAGTTTCTGATTTTAACTATAGAGCTTGTTTGGCAATTGCGTAACTGGACTGGTGATCGACAAGTCGCTAATGCAAAGTACGCTCTTCAACATAACGTTGGTTTAGGTGGTGCTGTTGTGATTACTATCTACAAGAAGGCAACTGCTACTCAAACACAGCCTCGTGTTGGTTATAATCCTGCTATTGAAGCTAGACCTATTAGTCAAGAAGACTATGATAAAGCAGCCTCTAAACAAAAGAACAGAGCTGGATTCTTGGAAGCCAAACTGTAATAAAGTCAAGTGATTAGCTTAAATGAGTTTCAATTATCAATTGAGACAATTGATAGTTTTAGTTTGAATATTGAGCATATGCAATTCAAACTGGATACAATAGGATAAAAATGCTAGTATTACAAAACCACAAAGGTTTAATTTGATCGCGTATTCTTACTGAAATCAATGAACAAACCATTCTAAATCTAACAAAGTGAAAAATCTCCTATAAAAAAAGAGTCGTTTAATCAGGGCAATTACTATGGTATTACCTTAATAAGTATGGGATATACTTAGAAAAACAGTGAGCTTTCTTATAATTTTCCTTTTCTCTTCTTCTTTTCTCTTTTTGAAATTTCGAAAAATGAATAGATTAAAGAAAGCCTTTTCGTTGGATTATAAAGATCAAGGATCCTCATCGACAGATCAATCTAATAGAAAGCGATTTTCACTATTCAAAACCAACAGTAGAGCCAATTTACCTCGACTATCTATCAGTCATAGCGAATATACTCCAGCCCTTGGTTCAGCCATAGAGATTGGTAATCGACACTCTCAACAGATACTCGATTATAGACCCAAATCTGCTCACTATGACGCAGCCTCTTTTATCTCATTTAATACTACTACCACCACCACTACAAACACAACAACGACCCAGAATCGTTATGCAAGTATGCAATCGATCAATTCTGATCTTTTGACTCGAGGTGATGATACAGACAAGGATGCTTACCTCCAATTGGGTATGAAGTATCATGAGAAGGGTGAACTAGAAAAGGCCACCCACTACTGGCGGTTAGCAGCAGAATCAGGTTCACCTCTGGGGCTATTCTTTTATGGTATAGCTTTAAGACATGGTTGGGGATGTAAGCGTAATCCAGCTAAAGCAGTACAGTATCTTCAGAGTGCAGCAGAATCAGCTGTTCATGATTTACAAACGGGTATAGCTCAATCGGCTTCAGTTGCAAAGTCCGAATTAGTGCTTGCTATATATGAACTTGGTGTTTGCTTCCGACATGGTTGGGGAGTATGTATTACAAAGATCGGCGCCATTTATGATTTGTTAAGTTTTATTATATAGGTACCGAAGAACCTGGAAACTGCTACTTATTACTTTCAAGTGGCTTCGAATTTAGGTGATCCAGATGCGCAAAATGATTTAGGTTTTTGTTATTCGCATGGCTTAGGCGTCAAAAAAGACTTGTATTCTGCAGCAAAGTATTATCGATTAGCTGAAAGACAAGGTCAAGGTATGATTGGTAACTCTTGGATATGGAAAGAAAAGTATAATCAAGTAGAAGCACCTGATTGGAAAGGAAAAACAAAAGAAAAGAAATAAGCTGGCCCCTCTTTTTTTTTGTATCATATATCTGTATTATAATTTTATCATTTTCCCCCATCCTCTCTGTATTATACAATGTATTCTCTTTCGATAAATAGCTATCTCGTTTCTACTAATAGCGTCCTTGTGATGTATCATGTTCTCTATACTGATATAATCAAACCGTCGGATCTATCTCGAGAAAGAATGCGTGACCTCATAAAAAAAAAGCTAGATGGTCTTGGTACCTTTGGACGCACAGTGGAATTCTGCGCATAATTAGTCGATCCACTGCCTTTTTTTATATAAAAAAAAATAGTGAGAAAAACCAAGTTTTCACAGTAATTCGACTCTTAGTTTCACACGCCCACCATAAATGAAATATATCAGTTTTATTGGATCACGGGTAATGAAACAGTGGTCCATGACCATGATTTCCTTGATAAATAGTTCAAAATTAGAAAATCATATCTATATAAACGATGAAGCCAAATAGAACTTTGAATACTGGGAAATATGCCAATTTACTGAATAAAGCGTTGTTTATCAATTAGAAAAAAAAACCAGAAACTTCAGAAGTAAAACGTTTCCCCCCTAAAGAAAACTCAATTCTGTACAGCCATTGTTAATTATTCAAAGTAAATAACAAACACTGCATTCATCGCCTTGTCTACTATAATTCTTTTTTAACTCGAGTTCTGGGCAACAAAAATATATATATATATATTTGTTCATGAGCGAATACTTCATTTTCATTGGCTACGGAGATTTAATAGGATTCCATGGATCTCTCAACAAAATACTTCAAATTATAGAATAAAGTCTCGATCAATAACGGTGCAAGGTAATGCTTTAAAAGTATATATATACGTAGAACAAAACATGGTTTTTGTAATAATTAAATGTATGTATTTTTAAATTAGCTCAGGTGAATGATATCCAACTCCGATGCGGTACAGTTTTAACAGTCTGGAGCGCAAGTTTACTTTTTATTTTTTTGCACAATTTGCATCGTTCGAAAGAGAATTTGATTTTCTAAACTTTGTTGACAGTATAAGACAGAAAGTTGCACTCATTTTCTTCGATACTGTGTTTTCGATTTTTTTGTGAAAAATTATTGGTTGCGGAGGTTGTTATCGAGGTCTGCTGCTGTGGTAGATTCCTTAGACAAAAACCTTTAAAACATTGAACACAATCTAGATCAATAATGATGCATGGAAATATTTTGAGATTTTGAGTATACATAGAACACAAAGTATTCTTATTAATAGATAGAATTATATACTTTTATACCAACTCAAGCGGTTGCTATTGGATTCAGTCGGTATACTATTTTCCGCCTT
Organism: Actinomucor elegans; assembly: GCA_026027325.1. Lineage (NCBI taxonomy): Eukaryota > Fungi > Mucoromycota > Mucoromycetes > Mucorales > Mucoraceae > Actinomucor > Actinomucor elegans. The sequence continues at coordinate 552,165 of JAMSLZ010000018.1, forward strand.
TCATGCTCTATCTTTCTTTTCACTTTCTTACAAAACTTATATCATTGAAAAGATATTTAAATTCTATGAAAATCTCATTAATAATATAAATCTTAAAATTGTGTTTATTGCCTTGTATGTTTGTGATTTTAATTTTACCCTATAAAAATTTCACAAAACATTCATCTCAGAAAATTAGCTTGCAGCACAAATCAACACGAGATCTCTCTGTCGATCTTGGTCTAATGTTGCATCTGAATAATAGTCCATGCTCTACATGAGTTGTTGAATTCGCCTAAACCTGAAATCTACTCCATTTCTTTTATCAATTTAGTACAGGTCGTTGATTTATTACCTGCATTAACTAACAGGCTGTACTATTCCTCCCCGTTGAACTAATTAAAATCCTCGAGGTTTTCTAGGTTTTAGTACAAGGTATTATGATGAGCAACACCAATAGGAGATTAAATTACAAAATATACAGACTTTTTGGTTACAAAAAGTGAAGCTGAAAAAAAAAAAAGGGAAATCTATTATAAAAACACAGCTGGTTACGCAATTTCATTTTGAGTAACCCAGAAAATATAAAATAGTAAGCTACAATATTGACTCGCCTCTTCTTCTTTCTATTCAGACAAAAATCATTATGGGAAATAGTATAAGCTCCAAGTCAAAGGCAATTGATAGACAATTACGAATAGAAAAAAAAAGAGCAGCCAAAGAAATTAAAATTCTACTGTTAGGTATACAATGAATAGGTCAAGTCAGACAATAAACCAATCAAATCATTTTATTATGTAGGTGCAGGTGATTCAGGCAAATCCACAATTATAAAACAAATGAAGTTGATTCACTCTTGTGGATTCTCGAAGATTGAAAGGGAGAACTTTCGCGTCATGATATTCACCAACTTGTTGGGCTCCATGCAAGCGTTATTAGAAAGCATGCATCTATTGAACCTGAAGTTTGAAAATGAAAATAATTGGGTAAAAAATAACCAATGAATTCGAATGTGATGGTTACTAACATCTAGCAAAAAAGAACTATATCACGCTATTTGAAAACATATCAAGCGGCCATCTATCCATTCATGAGCCATACCCAATGCAATATTATCAACCGTTATTATCGTTATGGCAAGATGCAAGTATCCAGGCTACTTTTGCCAAAGGAAATACCTTTGCTTTTAACGAGAATATCAAATAGTAAGTTCAAGTCAATTAACAAAGTACATATTCAATTAGTAATACGTGTTTAAAAAAAAAAAAAAAAAAAAAAAAAAAGCTTTTTCGATCAATTGGATAGATTTTTTTTACCTGATTATACACCAACAGATGCTGATATCATACACTGTAGAATCAAAACAACGGGTAAAGATTACATAAATTCCAAACGAATTCCAGTGTAACAAAAATGAAAATTAGGAATTGTAGAGACCAGATTTAGGAACGGTCAAGCCATTTACAGGATGTTTGATGTAGGTGGTCAAAGAAGTGAACGCAAGAAATGGTATAGATGAAAAGCTTTTTTTTTTCTAAGAATTCAATTGACAGTGCTTGATAGGATTCATTGTTTCGATAATGTAGCTGCGGTATTATTTGTAGCTGCTCTGAGTGGTTATGATTGCTGCCTAGTGGAAGATAAATACTCAGTAAGTTAATTAGGTTCGTGACACATAGTATATTATATTAAAAACACGCTACTGCTTCTGTCTTTTAGAATCAGGTAAGCAAGAATATCAAAGTAAAACCAATGACGACACTTACTTTATATGTAGATGTATGAAGCTTTTATGCTCTTTGAGTCAATTTGCAATTCCAAATGGTTTATTAATACTTCTATGATCCTGTTCCTGAACAAGGTGGACTTGTTCAAGAGTAAACTGCCCAGATCAGCAATAGCAGACTATTTCCCAGACTATCACGGTAAATACCATACCGATTAGAGCCTAATGACCACTAATCTCCATATTAGGCCCTTCAACAGACTATGATCAAGCTAAAGAGTTTTTCAAAAGGCGATTTACCAGCTTGAACAGTAATGAAAAAAAACAAATCTATGTACATTTCACAGTGGCTACAGACACCAAACTACTAACCCATGTAATGGGCTCTGTATCTGATAGCATTCTTCAAGAAAACCTTCAAACTCTTTTATTATAACACCCTTATGCAATGTAATTATGCCCATATATTCCCCCGCCTAATTCCGCGCCTTTATAGATAGATAGATAGATAGACATAGTAACACCAAACATATTTGACAAGCGTTGTACACATTTATTAATAAGGCTTGAACTTTCTAGTTTGTTTCAATTGAGCAATCTTGGCTTTATCTTCTTCAAATCGTTTTCTTAATTCCACCAATTCATTCTGCTTCTTTTCGCGCATCTGGAAACGGTAGAAATTGACCAATTCCTTCTTCTTTTTCAATTGATATTCCTTCTGTTGCTCAGCGACTTCTGCTGAGACAGAACCCACATGGATTGTACCATCTGTAGCTTTGGTCTTCTTATGACGAACAACCACTGTAAATCCATCATCATCCATTTGATTCATACGCTCCAACTTTTCACGTTCCTTTTGATATTCATCTGCCTTAAACTTCATCATGAATGAGTCAACTTCTTGTTGAAGCTCTATAGCACTTGGTCGAGAAAGATGATATGCCAAAATGTATCCTATAATTTGTATGAACATTACTGGTTTTTTTTTTTTTTTGTTACATGTTCATCTTACTTTCTAAACCCAAAGGTTGTTCTGTTGATTCATCTTCTTTTGCCCACTTCTTTTCAACGCGTACCATATTCAATACTTGTGTCAAATCTTCGTCTGTACTGAATACAATATGCGCTGATGATCCACTGGTGAATAATCGCCTTAATTCTCGTGCAGGTTTCTCTGGTTCTTGTTCTTCTTGCTTTTTTTTGTTTTTTTTCGATTTTTTCAACTTTTCCTGTTCTAATCGATGCTTCTCGGTAATCTTCCAATAATCCTCGGAAACTGAAGATCCCGAGTCACTGTATGTAATCTGATCAATACCATGACCCTTGAAAAGTTTTTTAATATGACGATCGGTGGTATCAGCGGGTAAATTCAACAAGAACAAAGTGCGATCCTTGATATTCTCGTCTACAAGAGACTTGCTTTCATGTTTACGCATATAGAAATAATGACGGATACTCTTGTCATTTTCATCCATAATGACAGGTAACACTTTAAAGCCTTGGAAATCTTCCAAGTGTTTGCTGTTTTCTTTGCTGGAAGTACTCGATTTCTTTGCTTTGGCCATAATATTGTTTCTAATTTACTGTAAAAAAAGGCAAATTCCAATACAGCTCGAAAAAAGTTCAAATAGGGTGGCGCATTTTTAGGAAGAATAATAGTCACACTTTACTTTATTTATGCAGTAGATTTACTATTGCTACTGGTACTAGTTCTTTTGCTATCGGAGGCGGTAGCAGGAGTTGCATTACTGGTGCCTAGTGGAGATGTATTAGGGATGGGGATATCTTCGGGAGTAACATCAGCTTTCACTTTCATATAGATGGTGCCGATGATTTTCAATCCAATGGCTCTATGCTTCAATGTTTCTCGGGGTACAAGAGGATCTGTCAATACGCGATCACATACTGCTCTTAATACACTTTCTACTTCAAGTTTGGATCCTCTCCAAATAGCTTGTAAACCCTATATATGCGCGTATTAAACAGTTGCTCTACATAAGATAAAGGAGAGGCTTACCTTTGTAGCAGCCTCTGTCTCCAACTTGATTCGCTGTTCCTCTGTCAAATCACCCTTTTCTTCGGCCTTTTGCAGTTCAGTATAACTAGACTGAAGATCCAGTGCAGATCTGAGCGTACCTACAGTTTCACTAAAGATGTATCCTTTCTCTTTCATGCTATGAAACATGCCACCCAATCCAAACGCGAATCCTTTATTGATATACTGTGTCGCTTTGGCCAAATATGTATAACCAATGGCATTTAATAGCTCTACACCATGGCTCTCGTGCTTTAAATCTTCGGCCTCAATCTGTATAATGTTGGAGAACGCTGCTGATCGAGCATCTTCAGGGATATCATTGAGTTCAGTATACAGGCTGAGCTTATTGATGAGCTTGGTAGCTAACATTTGTACACGTGCTTCTCGAGCTGCGGCTCGCGTTTCATCTATTTTACGTTTCTTTTCCTCTTTCTCGACCTTTTGCTCGGGTGTCAGTAATTTAGGATCCACAGAGTCTTCTTGCTCTTGTTCATGCGTCTCTAACGCTTCTCGCATGTCTTTACCAATGGATATCTCACCAATAATATCAACAAAGCGATCACCACCAAATGATTGTTTGAAAAAGTCCTCAGGGTCAACTATAAGGAGAATGAGACTCCAAGACTGATTAAAACGACAATATCAAGATATATTTACCGAAACCACCATCAGGACGAATGCCATTCTCTTCACCAAACTCATTATATCTCTTTCTTAATGCTGGATCTGATAAGACTTGATATGCTTCTGATATTTTTTTAAACTAAGCAATATGCATTTCGTTTAGTATTAGTATACATCTCCTATTAGTCTCGTTTACCTTTTCTTCTGCAGTTGGATCATTGGGGTTTTTATCAGGATGATACTTTATTGCCATCTTTCGATACGCTTTCTTGATATCCAATTGTGTCGCTGTAATCGAAACACCAAGTGCATCATAGTATTCTGTCGAGACTGGGTTTTCATCTATTTCAGAAACGCAGTAGTATTAGCACAAGCGTCTCGGGGATATAATGGCATAATTTACCGGTTCCCCGTTTTCTAGACCATTTGGAAGTGGCTTTACTCATGGGCGGTTTGATTTTGGTACCAGTAGCATCGATTTCCAACGTTAAAATGGCATGACAGGACCAGCATTCTACCTCAACTTTGATGTTTTTGACACCGGACGCGGGTAAAAACTCGAGTGATGCGGTGCATTCTTTACAAGTTGCTTTTAGATAAGGTTCGGGTTTACGTGAAGGGTAAACCATGGTACAATTGAATTAGAGAATTAGAAAAAGAAAGAAGGATCCAAGCTGGGAGTCAAATGATGGGCCATTTTGCCGTCGCACCTGACTTCTATCTCAAAGAAAAGGTGTCTTTCTGGATCTCATTATAAGTAAACTACGGCCTATTCAATGAAAGCACATATACAGACACATGGGAAAGTATCCAAAAAAGCTCTTTGGAAAACAATAGAATCAGTCTTCCTTGAGGCTAATCTGCCCTTTAATAATTATATGATTGCAATGGCACCTTGTACTTTCTGATTTCATAATCAATGACGGAAGAGCAAACTATTGTTTTTGAACCTTTATAATATTCATCTTATCCTTGAATAGAAAACAAACGTAGGTTCTCGAAAAAAGTGATATCAAAGCCTTACTTATGATCAAATGGTACAAAGTTCATGTTATATTTCATTTCAGACTACACAGCTTACTTCAATAAGACTCCACTTTATTTTACAATTACTAGCCAAGTTTCTCAAATATAAAAATATATACAAAAGTACAAGAGCATACTATAAACAACAAGTAATAACATTGCTTTGGAAACCATGTCTCTAGGCGTCTTTAGCTCTTTCAAAAGCAGATGTAGGCATCGCATCATTATGAGATCCCTTTGATACTGATTGGTTTTCAGCCATTTAAATATATATACCCACTACAGGAAGAATGGTGCAAAAATATGTTCATTGATGATGATTTCGGATTACTATTACATTAGCTATGCAAATTCTATGTACTATCATTCTCCACAAACTGTTCATATTCCTATTCAGTAGCTATTGGCGTCCTTTCGTGAATAGTATATGTATAACCATGAAAACTTGTACTTTAATACTTGTTCCATACTACAAAGTTATCCATGAACTTTGCGGCGCATTATATAGTTAACTTAAAGATAGGGTGTATAGTATGTATGTTTATTAAGCGGTCCAGCCCACTTACTTCCTATTGATGTTAGTGGCAAAAGGAAAAATGTCATTATATCCCATTACTACAATCTTTATAATAATGACAGATTATAGTGATCCGTATTCCTCGTAAATACAGAAATTGGAAAATTGGCTATAGTCATGCACTAGCTTACATTCAAAGGCTATAATACGGTATAATACCTTATCAACCAGTCTGTAGTGATTATAGACCTTATATGATATTGACACCCCAATTAACTAACTCAGCTATAAAAGGCGACCATTGACTTTCAGCTCTAGGCTAGTATAATATATAAACCTTCCGCATTAAGGTACTAGGCAATTAGTGATTGACACTAACCAAGATCAAGAACGAGAAATACTTAGCCATGGTTATCTTGGCATGAATATAGAGAACAAAGCCATGAATCAATTATACCCTACATAATCTAACCACTAAGATACATTCGCTATTGCAAATGATCTAAGTTAGAAAACATATAAATACAGAGTGAAACTCATAACTAGAAAACGATCTGATTATCAATAAACTAGAAGCCTACTTGGTTTATCAAAGACTTACTCTAGTTATACATTTCATACCTTACAAACATTACACAGTCATTTAGCTGTGAAACTGATTGATCTGTCAAACAGAATATCTTTAATAGCTAAACTATTACGCTTAATTAATTAGTTATATAAATAGGTTCGCCATCACTTATCGTTGTTGTTATTACCCATCATTAATAATACAAAAACAGCATGTTTACTTGATATAAACTAATAAGTCTACTATAATCGACAAGTAATCGGATAAAAGTTGATTTTTTTTTTATCTTTCTCGAAATGCAGTCATAATTCGAGTTTTTAATGTCCAATATAATTTTAAGAAATTACCGTTAGATACTTATTGATACAGTTGTTCATGCTGCACGAAAATGGCATTTCTAAAGAAAAAATAAGAAAAAAAAATGGGCCTACATGAAGGTATAATAATCTTTATCTGTCAGAATGATTCCGAGAATTTTATTGTAGCTTTCAATTAACTAACGTTTCCAGCCACACTATGGCTATAGAAACTACTGTTCAGATTCAAGAGTAAAATTAGATCAATAAAGAACTACACATAATTGGGCCTTCTCATACTGGTTTATAGCCTTGTATACTACTTTTTTCTTGAAGATAGCAAATTTCTTTTGTACACTTGTTTTGTAAATTCACCTTAATTCCTTGCAGTATAAATATAGACTAAAATATTTTTTTCTAATTTGTAATAGGATCAAACAAGGTTCAAGCTAGCCAGTTTGTTAAATAATGAAAAAAAAAGAGTTCTCATTATCTTATCATTATCTTCAAATTTCAGTATATCATAAATAATTTATATATTTTCTATAAAAAAGATACGATAAATATCTCAGTGTCTTTTATAGTTATCTTGTAAGAAGAAAGATAGACAATGAATATACTATTATTTGATATTTGATAATCGATAATTTGATTTCTATAATATAATGAACTTTAATTTATCCAATAGTCTCCTTCTACTTATGCGGTGTACGAAACAAGACAAGTGTATCATTCCATTGGTAGCGGCAATGCATTTAAGATGCTTTAATTGGCTCCTGGGTTTTAATTGATTTATATTAGATTATATAGTTTTATATAATTTTACAGATATATAAGCTTCCGTGGCGCAATTGGCTAGCGCGTCTGACTGTTAATCAGGAGGTTGGTGGTTCAAGCCCACCCGGGAGCGTTTACTTTTTTTTTTTAAAAAAAAGTTACTTGTGAAGATATTCTAAACTAAAACAATATTGTCGTGTGCCGAGATATATGTTTTATAGTCGATTCCAATAAACGTGTACAATAGATTATATATGAGATAAAAGATGCTCTTTATTATTCTAAGATGCAATTGATATTTATACTAATTAAAAAGGTTACACATCAAGACCGTGTGTACCTGACACTACCTTCCTCCCAAAAAAAAAGGTATAAAGGCAAAAAAAAAAAAATTTGTTATTTTGCTCTAGCAACACGAGGAATATACCAAGATTTTTTAGGTTTAGCACCATCATACTGAACAGGATGAAGACGATCAGTGTGAACCCAAGAATTGTACAGTTTTCCTTCAATTTCTTGAATCTGATAAATGTTGTAATCTAAATTTCTCTTCAACACCACATATGGACCCATCCAATTGAACTCTAAACCTTTCTTTGATTCATTTCTAAGCATTACATAATCGCCAATCGCAAAAGTTTGAGCCTTGTTGTTCTTAACAGCAGCATCCCAACGTTCTTTATCCTTCTTGGCTTGTAGGATCATTTGTTCTTTGGCTTCAAATCTTTTCTCACGAAGATCACGAATCCGAGCCAGGACATCTTCAGTAACTAACTCTGGATCTTCTTCAGTCAACGGATCCATATAGGGACGACGAGAATCACCAGGAAGAACCGGCTCTTGACCATAAACCAAATAGAAGGGGCTATACCCCGTAGTAGCATGTTTCCTTATACGACATGAAAACAGTGATGAATCCACATATTCATCCCAAGAATGAACACGACCTTTCACATATTTTATCAACATATGTTTAAATGTCTGATTTAATCTTTCACACTTAGAATTGGATCTTGGATGAAAAGCTGACGTAAACATATGTTTGGACCTGATCTTGCGCATATACTGTTTCAATATCTTGCTGAGCAGATTGGCTCCACGATCACTCACAATTTCCACAGGGCAACCAAACTTCATTACAATTTCTTCATACAGAAATTTGACGATTTCATCAGCAGTAGCAGACTTGAGAGCGCGAGCAATAGGCCAATTGGTGGCATAATCCACAGCCATAATAATCCAACGATTGCCATTCACAGTAGTAGGCAATTCACCAATGAAGTCAATATGCCAACGGGCAAAAGGAACAGGCACCTCTAAAGGCTTCATAGGAGCATGATGTACTTTCTTGTCATTACGAGAATGCAGCTGACATTCAGGACAAGTTTTGAGCCAATAGTTGATATCTTTACGCATAGACGGCCACCAAACACGTTGCTTCATTAGATGATATACCGTAAGTTGACCAGAATGACCAAAGCCCCGATGAAAATCTTCAATGAGATCAGCACGACGGGAGAAAGTAATAAATTTTAACCTAGACGCTTCTTTACTATTAACAGGATTAGGATTTAGACGCCAGACTACATTATCTATCACTTCGAAATTTGATTCCTCCTTCTCCAGTTGAAGGCGCCACTTGTCCGGCCAGTCTTCCTTCTTCTTCTTGAAAAATATAGGCCAATCTTGACACGGATCAGTTAACAAAGAAGTATCAGATGGCTGCAGGACCTTATTCAAAATAGTAGTAGATATTTCATATAGAAATTCAGGCTCCATCGACAACACATCCGGCTCACAGTTGGGACCATCACGACGACTTAACAGATCAGGAATAACATTATCAACACCTTTCTTATAGATTAAGGTGGGCTGATACATTTCAAGATCTTGCATCCATCGAACTAAACGAGGAGAAACCTTATTGGACGAGTTGTAGTATTGTAATGGACGATGATCTGTATATACTTCATACACCGATCCTTCAACAAAACAACGCCAAGTTTTACACGCAAATAGGATAGCCAGCAGTTCCCGTTCTTGAGTAGGATAATTCCTTTCAGCACTCGATAGTTTTTTTGAAATAAATGCTACAGGCTTCCAATCATTATTATTATTAGGGTCTTGTTGCAACAACACAGCCCCAATAGCATAATCACTTGCATCACATTCAATACGAAAAGGTTTTTTCATGTCAGGCATAAGTAACACAGGAGAGGAAGAAATCAAAGCCTTGATAGTGTCAAAAGCCTTTTGACAAGCATCCGACCACATAACTTTTCGATTTTTTGGACCTACACCTTTGGTTAAATCCGTAATAACCGCCGCAGTATCTGCAAAATTAGGCATATATGTAGAGTAGTATTGACAAAGACCCATAAATTTACGAACATCTTGAACTGTTTGTGGTACAGGCCACGACAAAATAGCATCCACTTTTTGTTTAGAAGGTTTGGTGCCTTGACCAGCAACAATATCATGACCTAAAAAGGTAATTTCTTTACGGTTGAACTTGCATTTGGTTCTTGAGACCACCAGACCAGCTTCCTCCAACTTCTTGAACACCATATGCAAATGTTTCTTGTGTAGTTCAATATCATTACCCTTGGTATAAATGAGACAATCATCAATGTAGCAAATTACAAAATCATCGATGTAATCCTTGAGTACATCATTCATCAAAAACATCCACCTGGATCCAGAATTCTTCAAACCCATCGCCATTACAGACCATGAAAATTGACCATATCTAGTATTTATAGCACTTTTGAGAGAATCAGATGGTGACAATCTTTGCTGCCAAAAACTACTAGTCAGGTCGATGGAACTCATATAGGTAACACCATGTAATTGTTCTAAACATTCATCAATCCTAGGTAAAGGAACACGCTGTGCAATAGTTTTAGCATTTAAGGCACGATAGTCACATACCATTCTTAAAGAGCCGTTAGGTTTCTTGACAAACAATACTGGACTACCCCATTCAGATACACAAGGTTCAATAAAACCTTTACTCAATAATTCATCCAATTGCTTTCTTAATTCTTTCAATTCCAATGGAGACATACGATAAGGAGCTCTGGAAATAGGTTTGGTACCGGGTTCCAATTCAATCATATCACCATCAGTTCTACGTAAAGGAGGTAAAGTATCAAGAGAACCTTTGAAAACTCCAGGATACGCTTGAGCAAATTCATTACACCATTCTTCATTCTCCTTTTCTTGATCAGACAACACTACAGAATTGACATTGTTCAAATCCAGCAGGCTATGTATCTCCTTCGCTGAGACCAGAAAACACTCCTCCACTTGTTGCTTCTTCAATAATTTTTCAAATTGCCGTGCAGTAATAACAAAATTACAGTCCTCAACATCATCCTTATGTTCCAAAGTATTCGTAATCACATTATTATGAACATTCACTACATTCTTTGTTATTAATTTTTCTTGGATAGGCTTGATTATCGTAACATCACCCTCCGAAAGTTGAATTGACCAAGAACTACAGAACCAATCAGGAGTGGGTTGTACTTGACGCAACCAAGAATTACCCAAAATTAAATCAAATTTTGTATCAAATACATAAGCTTCCATATCATCCTGATAATCACCTAGTTGTAATGTAAAAGTAGCAATTGACGATATTTTCGATTGTTGACCATTAGCAGTTTCCACCGCTTGCCCATTTACATTTCTCAGCTGTGAAACAGAAGACAGCAATTTTGGATTAATGTAATTAGCAGATGCACCTGAATCAATCAACACCGAACACTCAGAACCATTCACCAAAGCACGATACAAAGGAAGTTTGGTATCAATTTCACCCGCATTTAATACAAACTGAACGTCCTTTTGGATCATACCATCATCAATCAATAGAGGCTCCACATAAGACTTGGAAGTGGGCAAGACACAATACAAATAAGAGGAAGAATCAATCTTTTTATTTTCAGTATCATCAGCTCCATAATAAATATCTTCATGATCATCTGCTTCAATATAGTTCAATTGTGAGCGCTTCTCAGATGGACAATCTCTTTGGTAATGTCCAAATCCTTCACAATTGTAGCATCGGATTTCTATACGTGAAGAATTATTAAAACCCCCACCTCTAGCACCCCGATGCTGATGGCCACCACGACCTCCACGACTACCACGACCATGAAAACCACCACGAGGAGAACCACCACGAGGAGAGCCACCACGACTATGAAAACCACCACGGCCACGAAAGCTGCCCCCAGAGCTGAACGACTTCATCATGTTGAACAATTCTCTACGTTCGGCAACTGATAAATCCATAGGATCATCCACCTGGTATTCCGATACCGCAGATGAACTACGAAAAACAGGAACAGCATTCAAACGATTGCCCTCATAAGTATGTGCCGCCCGAATGGCGTCAGACAACACTGGCTCCTCCATAAAGATGCTATCTTTGATGTATATACGAGCATTAGGGTCTTTCAAACCCGCCAAAAACTTGTCAACCGCTTCTTCATCAGTCATCTTTGGAATGCTGAGTTTAATAGTCATAAACTCTTGCACATATTGTGCGATAGTAGATGATTGTCGAAGGTTGCGTATCTTGTCTCTTGCAACCGAGATCGAGTTCTCTGGCTTGAAGTATGCTCGTAACTCCGTTTTAAAATGTAGCCAATCTTCAGGAGCATTATTCAATAAACGTAAATTATGATACCAGACCTTAGCCGCACCCGATAATAAGGTCACACCTAATTTAGCTGTCTTTGTAGATGTAAACTCCTTGAGTGCTGAATAATCATCAATGGACTGGATCCATGATTCAATGATATGGGGATCCCTGGATCCATCATACTTTCTAGGTTTTTCAATAAACTCGAGTTCATCATCTTTGTTTGATTTAGAAAGGATAACTTCTTTCAATATTTCAGCGATCTTCAAAATATCACTATTATCTGTCGTTGAGACCCCTTCTTGTGTAGACATGTTGTTAATAATATTTGTTCCAAAAAACTTCGTTGCAAATTTGTGAGCTACTGTTTTCCAATGTTCTTCTCTTTGTATAGTTGATTTTAATCTTTCTTCTTCAGTAAACTGACCAGTTGATGTCTTTCTTAATTTGCTGTTATAATAATCAATGTCGTCTTGATATTTGAGTAGCTTTACTGTCCTTTCTTCTATTTCAAATTGGTTCTTTAATTTCTTGAGTTCTTCTTCAGATAAGTATTCCATTCACTCAATAATATATATATATATAAAAATATATTTTAACTATAATAAACGATCAATTGGTTCTGATGCTACCAAATGTCGTGTGCCGAGATATATGTTTTATAGTCGATTCCAATAAACGTGTACAATAGATTATATATGAGATAAAAGATGCTCTTTATTATTCTAAGATGCAATTGATATTTATACTAATTAAAAAGGTTACACATCAAGACCGTGTGTACCTGACAATATTATACGTTATTTGTTTTTAGGAGCATTGAGAGACATTTGAATGTGCATATTTTTTTTTATTTATTTAGGGTGAATGAGAGTTAATGGCAGCATTAATTATTAAATCAACGACGGGCATTACAGCAGCATATGATGGTTCAGTCAGTTGAAGCAATATCTGAAGCATATTGAATGTAGCCATGTTTGTGTTATTTCTCGCTAATTTACAGCACATTTTCAATAATGTATCTATGGAGTCTGCGTAAACAGCACGGCCAACCCCTTAATTATTTTTGGAGCCCCAATAAGTGCGTAATAGTCAAGTAATATCACAGCAAGAAGCGTTCTCCTATATAGACATCTCTATCAAAGCAACTGGTGTCTTAATAAATATTATGGATTCCATACAATGCCATGTCCAGAAAGCGCACGCACTAGCAGGCATAAGTACTAATTTTACAGGCTTATCCTGTCTTCTTTCAGTATGATTCTACAAACAGATGGTTAGGCCTCAAATGGAATGCACAGCTTATCAATAATAAAACTCATTGCTCCTCAATCCAAGATCCTGGAAGCTGTTCAAGGTGCTTGTATCCATCAAGTATTTAGTAGTTCTACTATCTTCTCCACAAATAGTGGTGAAATATATGCACAAACTGCCACCCAGGTAAGAGCAGTGTAATGTACTATAAGTTAAATCCAACTAAAAACATTTAGTTTTACCTGATGATATATTATTAACTCGATTATTTCCAAAAAAGCAAAAGATTCCTATCTCATAATAGAATAATATCTCTAAATATCCTCTTCCACAAAAAGATTTCATTCGGATGAAGGTCAACTAACTTGAAACAAATCTTCAACGCGATCTAATACTACCAAAATATACACTATTATCATTCTATCACATCTATATCTCAGACGATTTTACCCTAGAAATACCAATGATAATACGGAGTGAAGTAGGCCCATATACTGGCTTCCTAGTGGTTACTCTTGAATGTGCTTTTGTGAAAGGTACAGACTAATCAAAAGTATTATATTGAATGTTCGCGTATGCATATTCAGTTACATGCCTCTCAAACAGAGAAATGTCTTATATTTTCTCTGCTAAATAAGATACCCACTTTACTGGCTCATAGCTTTCAAGCAATCTTTTATTAAAGCTTCCAATGGAAAGCTATAAACCAAGTGATACAAGAGATATATGCACTCCAATACAGTAATCAAAAGATTTCTACACAAATTTCTTCTAAAGAATACTTTCCTTTTTTTTTTAAAAAAAAATTTCTATAATATACCATAGTTTGATAAAGTACTATATTATATCTTTCTGTCATTTGTTTGATAATGCAGATGTCATTTTACAGGTATGATTGGTAATAAATCTATATAAATAATTTCAAGTAGACATACTCCTTTTCTTTTGTATATTTTTTTAAAATAAAAGCAATGGCTCATCCTATGATCTGACGATACTACAAATAGCATTATATGAAACCCCCATCAACTCGCAGCGTTCTTGAATAAGTTGGTGCCACAGCAGTTTTAACTGGTTAATGGCTGACCTATATGTAAAGTCTATTAGTGATTCATGAGTTGCAATTGTTCAACAAAGAAAGAAGCATATGAGAACTATACTGTATTTTGAGATTGTCCAGAATTCTTTGATTAGATAGATATTTCATTAATATATTTGAATAAACATTAAATAACAAATGTTGATTGGGGCTTGAAGGCGGCCGTAAAGTGCGTGCACTCCCCTGGAGTTTTTGTGTGTGTCCTGATGGCAAGTAAATCATTGAAAGTAACGGCTGCTAGAGTTTCAAATTTCTGCTTGCTTTAATCTAATTATGTATAATCTAATAGTCTTGGTAGGGAAAATATACTTTAATAACAATCTCATAAGAGTGAATTGTGCGTCAAATGATTTTATATCGTGCTGTGCTTATTTCTCTTCAAAATCTCGGATTATTATTGGGTTGTTTGATTTTGACAGTTGCTAAGGAAACTTGATCATCATGGCTATGGTTTCCATGGCAAATAGATAATAATATCATGAATTTGATCTTATTCCCTAGTGGTTACACGTTCTATGCACTCGATATCTTGATTCTAAGCTTGTATAAAGTCTAACAATTAACCGTCACTTTTTTTCGAGCTTAAAGCTCGCGTGAGCAGTGCATTCATTTTTTTTCGAAACCCATAGCTTGCTGTTCTGTCATATTACACTTTTCCTTCGAGTTTATTACAAGTAAAAGATAAATAAAGCGTTTGGTCAGTGTTTTCTCGATAGCCTCATAGTTCTTTCTAGCTTAAAAACAAGAACCATATCACAATGGACGATCGCACTTATTCAAAGTCTAGAGAGAAATCAATGGACCGAAGTCAAGAAAGGAAAGGCACAAGCGAAAAACGTAGTCGTGATGAACATTATGGTCGAAGCAGCAGCAATGATCGTCACCATCATAGCAGCAGCAGTCATCGGGAAAAACGGAGGAATTATGGTGACGATCGAAGCAGTCGATATGATAGAAGCAGTAGACACCGTGATAGAAGTCGTGACAAAAGTCGCGATAGGTGGCCTTCCTCAAGTAGACGCTCTAGTAAAGAAAGGGAATCGAGAAGTTCGAGAAAAGATACACACAGTTCTAGCCGATATCATCATAGCAGTGCTAGCAGCAACAGACGGGACCCTCCGAAACCGGCAAGTACAGAAGAAGCTTTGCCACTGGGGCCAAAGGCAGATATGATCTCTCAGTCTGATCAACCGCCAACAGCTCCAGCAGCGTATTACCATCAAAAATCTCAGAATCCTCGGCACCAACAGCATCAGCATCACCATCAACAACAGCAGCAACAACAACATCTGCAATACCACCAACAACACCAACATCAGCAAATGGATGCTCATCAACAAGCAGCAGCAGCAGCAGCTTGGGGGAACTACTATGGTTGGTCAGTTACAGACTATAATAACGCTTATGCTACAAACTATACAGCAGAGCAATATCAACAATATATACAGCAATATTACCAATCTCAAGATCCAAACAACTATTATGGCTACTACGATGCTTCTTATTATCAGCAACAGCCTCAAGCACATCAAGAAATACCCCAACAACCGGAACAAGCAACAAATACATCAACAGTGGCACAATTACAACCACAGCAGCTGGCTACACCCGCTGTTTCAACTAATAACACAGATCAATCACAGTCAATGATGGGCGGTGTACCTGAATCTACATTAGATGAAGTGGGCTATCCATATCAAACATCAGAAGATCCTTCTATTTTGTTTGAAAAGATTGGCCAAGTTGGAGAAGGAACTTATGGGTAAGGCAATCTATGGACATTTATAAACAGTTGCTGAGAAACTATTCTTATTATAGTAAAGTGTACAAAGCAAAGAATGGAAAGACAGGCAAGTTGATGGCGCTGAAGCGTATTCGAATGAAAACAGAAAAGGACGGGGTAAGCACAATATTAAGAGTTACTGTTAGCCAGACATTAACACTATAAAAAAGTTCCCTATCACTGCTATGAGAGAAATCAAACTGCTACAAAAGCTGAAACATGAACGTATAGTTGAATTACAAGAGATTATGGTGGCTAAAGGATCTGTATATATGGTATTGGAATACATGGACCATGATCTATCTGGTATATTGGGACATCCAAATTTTAGTTTTGAGCCGGCTCACGCGAAATCCTTGGTCAAGCAAATGCTGGAAGGTTTAGCGTACTTGCATCATATGGGGATACTCCATCGAGACATTAAAGGTATGAAGTGATACTATACAGCGACTGTTGTCTAATAGAATACATAGGATCCAATTTATTGATTAATAACAAAGGCGAATTGAAGATTGCAGACTTTGGTTTGGCTCGCGTGTTTGAAAAGAACAGAGCCCATGATTATACCAACCGAGTGATAACACTTTGGTACCGGCCTCCAGAGTTATTGCTTGGTGCTACTGCCTATGGACCTGCTGTAGATATCTGGAGCGTAGGTTGTATTATGTTAGAGTTCTTTACAGGCAAACCAGTGTTTAATGGCACGGATGAAGTATCTCAATTAGATACTATCTATAAGATTATGGGAACACCTTCAGTAGATAACTGGCCAACTGTCAAAGAACTACCATGGTTTGAATTGGTCCGTCCAAGCGAAGATTATGTGTCAAAGTTTCGGGAATGTTTTGAATCGTAAGTATGATCTATAATGAGTCAAGACAAAGCTAACAGTGGATATAGATTACTATCTCCTGGTGCTTTAGAATTGTCTGAAGCTTTATTATCCATGGATCCTGCTAAAAGGCCAACGGCAGCACAAGCATTAGAGTTTAAGTACTTTAAAGATGAATCGCCAGAACCCATCAAGCCTGCCAAGTAAGTTTATATGATATGTTTCAATTGAGTACTCATTCAGCTGTAGCTTACTGGACGCCAATTGTGATTGGCATGAATTTGAATCTAAGCAACGTAAAAGACAAAAGGCTGCGACTGCAAACAAACAGCATAATACAAATACTAGTAATAATAACAGTATTAATAATAATAATAGATCAAAAGCAACACCCTCATCAGCGTTATCTTCAACGCGTCCCCATTGAAAAGTATTACAATAAAGTCTTTTATAGATGAGTTTTTGATGCTTCAAACGAGTGAAATCTCCGCAGGATTCCTTTATCGGGCAATAGATAAAAGATCATCTTGCCTCCCACACGCATAGAAAAGCAAAGCTTTTTTTTTTCTTTTCTTTTTTTTTCAATAAACTCCCCTCTCTTTCTTCTATACACGATGATTTCTGCCTTGATAAGTCAGTACTCGCGTACGGTAAGTGCATTAACTAAGCTTAGCTTACTATAGATCTAATATCGTATCATAGACTACACGTACTGCCTTTCGTAATTTGACAGCTCGCTCTCTAGCGACTCAACATAATCCTGTTGTCGAAAAGGATTGCTCCTCTATCACACCCCCATATGCTAAATTAACTAAAAATCTCGATCTCGTAAAGCGTATCTTGGATAATCGTCCTCTTACTTTGGCGGAGAAGGTAGTTTACTCTCATTTGACCAATCCCGAAGAAACTATTCCAGTTCGTGGAGAGACTTACTTGAAGCTATCACCAGGTAAATATTTAAAAAGATGGGTTGGACATTCGTTCTCACATTCAAACTGTCAGATCGTGTTGCTATGCAGGATGCATCCGCTCAAATGGCCCTTTTACAATTTATGCTTTCTGGTATGCCTACCACCGCTGTTCCCAGTAGTGTCCACTGTGATCATTTGATTGCTGCCAACGAAGGAGCCGACAAAGACGTTGCTCAATCCATTGTCACTAATAAAGAGATCTTTGATTTCTTGGAAAGTGGTGCTAAAAAGTATGGTATTGCCTTCTGGAAGCCTGGAAGTGGTATTATTCATCAAATTGTTTTGGAAAATTATGCTGCTCCCGGTGGTTTAATGCTCGGTACAGACAGTCATACACCTAATGCTGGTAAAGTAATATTTAAATAAGTGTATGACAGAGTATTAACGCGTAGAATAGGTGGTTTGGGTATGGTTGCTATTGGCGTTGGTGGTGCTGACGCTGTAGATGCCATGGCTAATATTCCTTGGGAACTGAAAGCTCCTAATGTGATCGGTGTAAAGCTGACTGGCCAATTAGGCCCTTGGGCTAGTCCAAAAGATGTTATATTAAAGATGGCTGGTCTCTTGACTGTTCGTGGTGGCACTGGACATATCATTGAATACTTTGGCGAAGGTGTAGATACTTTATCATGTACTGGTATGGCTACCATGTGTAATATGGGTGCTGAAGTCGGTGCTACTACTTCCTTATTCCCCTATACCGATAGCATGCGCGCCTACTTGAAATCTACTGGCCGTGCTGCTGTGAGCCAGGCTGCTGATTCTAATACCCACTTCTTGCGTGCTGATGCTGGTGCCCACTATGATAAGGTGATTGAAATCAACTTGTCTGAAATTGAACCTCACATCAACGGCCCCTTCACACCTGATTTGAGTACTCCACTGAGCAAATTCAAGGATTTCATTGCTGAAAATGGCTGGAAGGATGATTTAACAGCTTCTTTAATTGGTAGTTGTACCAACTCTTCTTACCAAGATATGTCTCGCGCTGCCTCTATTGTGAAGCAGGCTACTCAAGCTGGTGTAGATATTAAATCCCAGTTTTTGGTAACTCCAGGTTCCGAACAAATCCGTGCTACCATCGAACGAGATGGTCAGCAAGAAGTATTTGAGGCTGCTGGTGGACAAGTATTGGCCAATGCGTGCGGTCCTTGTATCGGCCAGGTAATTTTGTAATGATGTGTGTGTAATAGTATATTTAATACGTCTTTTAGTGGAAGAGAACTGAAAAGCAAGGCGAGGAAAATGCCATTTTAACCTCTTTCAACCGTAACTTTCGTAGCCGTAACGATGGTAATGCTCAAACCATGAATTTCTTGGCTGCGCCAGAGGTAAGAATTTGTCGTTAAGGCAAGGTATATAAACTAATTTCCTTGGACCAGATTGTTACTGCTATGGCCTTTGCTGGTAAACTATCATTCAATCCAATGACTGATGCATTGAAAGACAAGAACGGCAATGATTTCCATTTCCAACCTCCTAGTGGCGATGATCTTCCTTACCAAGGTTTCGAAGCTGGCCGTGCCACTTATGAACCACCTTCACCCACTCCTACACCTGATCCTTCTGTCGAAATCAGCATTGACCCCAATTCCTCCCGCCTCCAAGCTTTGGACGCATTTGCACCCTGGAACGGCCAAGAGTTCAAGGACATTCGCGTCTTGGTCAAAGTCAAAGGAAAATGTACTACAGATCACATCTCTGCCGCTGGTCCATGGTTGAAATACAAGGGTCACTTGCAAAATATTGCCGAAAACACCTTGATTGGCGCTCAAAACGCTGATAATGGTAAGGTCAACCTGGTTACAGATTTCACCAACAATACCGAAAACACAATCCCTGAAGTAGCCAAGTCCTACAAAAAACAAGATATTGAATGGACTGTCATTGCTGATCATAATTATGGTGAGGGTTCTGCTCGCGAGCATGCTGCTCTCCAAGTGCGTTACTTGGGTGCTCCTATGGTTATCTCCCGATCTTTTGCTCGTATTCACGAAACAAACTTGAAGAAGCAAGGTGTTTTACCTTTGACTTTCAAGAATGATCAGGATTATGAAAAGATCAACGGTGGTGATGTGATTGAGACAGAAGGTTTAAAGAATTTGGCTCCTGGTTCGCCTGTTAAATTGATTGTCACGAAGCCTGATGGCTCCAAGATCTCTATTGATGTGGTTCATACTTTAAGTGAAGACCAATTGCAATGGATCCGCGAAGGCTCAGCTCTTAATCTTATCAAGAAAAATGTCGGTGCCCACTAGAGCATGCTATATTATATACACCCCACAAAAAAAGTAACAAAACAATAGATGTTTCTTACATGTAATATATATTTATGAACAATAAAAAGTTTTTTTTAATGAATGAGATGGCTCATTGTTGGGAAATGTCAAGTTATGATACAACTTTGTAAATATTATCAATTATTCGGAGTTTTTGAATACATAGAACAATGTCTCGCATATGTTTAGCGGTAAAAAATCCACAATACTTGGAACATTGCCTTCACGCTTCACAAAAAAGGCAAAGTATAAAATTTAAGGCTTGTGCCTTCGATTGTTCCCATTTTATTCTTCACATTTTTCGACTATTCCTAGTTGAATATCTCATTTGATTACTAGTACACATACACAATATATTAGTGCATTCATTAAAATTATTATTTGAATCAAGTCTAATGATTATATGACAATTAAGCATTGCATCGTCAATTATGTATACTTTATTTGAGTTTCGTTAATCTATAGATCTCTCGATCGATCTCGGTTTAAAGTCGCATCTGATAAATAATCCATAATAAAGAAGTACTGTTTAGCCTATTACAGTACTAGTTGAAGGATAGATCATAATAATTGACATTTGCTTTGCTATTATCTTAGAAAAAAACAATTTTTTTTTATTGATGAATGTCCACCGATTCGGCTTAAACTCCTAAACTAAAATTTTGGATAGACTACTCTTAAAACTAGTCTTCAAACAGTGCCGGAAACAGAGGTTTAGCTACTATTAGTTGAAAATGATACTAAAATCTAAATTATCACGAAAGGTTAGTGGCTGAAATGAGTACTACATGGCTTAGCAAGCCCGTTTCTGACTACGTGTTGTTATAAGCTGCCGAAGATCTTTACTCACAAATAAGCCCGCATTTCACTCATGCAATCAAACACAGTACAAGAAAGGCATCCTTTATATTGAAGTTGACATGTAATGTTTGTTTAATCTAGCTGAGGTCAAAGAATAGTAAATAATCAAATTACAGTTTGCGTTTGTGTTCCTATATAACATCATTGACAAAAAGTAAACTAGTAAACTTTTAGCTTTCTGTCATAGTGGAGCTTTTTATCAAGGCATTTAATAAACTACACAGAATTGACCGGGTTGAAATGGTGACTACTTGAAAGAAGATATAAGTTGTAAACATTGAGATAGCAGCCTTTGCTTTGATGAATAGAATAAGTTTGTTAGTAACACAATGAAATTAGCATAAGGCAAGTCGCCGATTCAACCCCAAGGATGAAAGGATGTTTTAGGAAAAAATAAATAAAGGTTTGTGTACAAAGGCGCCTTTGTTATACTTTTTGCTTTTCCTTTCTCTTCTCTAAACAATTAATCTTGGAATATACCCTTTCAATGGATCACTTATACCAGTTATTTTGCATACCAAAGCCCCCTTCGCTTCGTCTCAACGACCTAAAGACAGGTAACTTTAATCTGTTTTTGGATAATTCCATGAAATCAGCTAGTAGTATCCAAGAGGACAAAGAGTTAAAAAGTGGAGCCACCCAAGAGCTTTCAAAATTGATTGCGGCTAAAAGCCACAGTCCAGCCAACACAGTTCGTACAATCAATTCCATGTTTGAAAGCGCGTCCAAAGCCTGTCATCTTGATCGTGAGCGTGCCTTGATCGAATGGCTCCAAGTGTGCGTCTCAACTGCGCTCGAATTTGGTTTAGATCCAACTGCTGCACCACCAAAGTCAGTCACTACCAGGACTACCGAAAAGCCGCTTCCTGCCAGCCCCAAAAAGAAGCCTGTTGTAAAAAAAGAAGATGAGTATGAAACAGATGTATCTTGGGAAGAAGATGATGGAGAGAGATATGAGCTGATTGGGAGTTCCGATGATGATTATGTTCCTTCAGATAATGATGATGCTATTGTGCCAAGTAAAAAGAAACCTACTACACGAACAAGTGGTACCAAGAAAACATCATCTCCATCCAAGACACCTCGCAAGAAGAAGAACCAAGATCAGGTAGTTCCTCCTTCTCCTCCAAAGGCTTCTTCAAAAGAAGCCACTATTCCCGTTATCAAGGAAGGTGCTGGCTCAAAAGCCCTTCAGAAATATTTTCTTGACCTTGAATCAAAAAACATTGGTGTTACTTCTTCAGGCACTTCTGCACTTCAAAATGGTTACTTTGCAAGGGCTTTCTTCTTCCCTTCCAAAGACAGTTTCAATGTAAGGATGGTATAGGAAGTATGTTCGAGTTTTATTAATATTAAGGTATGGATAACAGGCTTTCTTATCCGTGTTAAACTCTGCAACCAAAACGATCGATATATGTGTATTTGCTTTTACAGATGATGATATAGCGGATGCATTAATTGCTGCCAAGAAACGAGGTGTGGCTATTAAGATAATTACTGATAATCAACAAGCTGCCGGCAAAGGAGCTGATGCAAAGCGATTACAAGAAGCACATGGAATCCCATTCAAGACAGATAATACGTAGGTTTGATTTGCTGTAGTTAGACGTATCGACTAACGTTGCCAATCTTAGTACTGGTTATATGCACAACAAGTTTGCCATTGTCGATAGTGCAACACTTATTAACGGCAGTTTCAATTGGTCCAAAGGGTATGTGTACATCAATATCATTAAGCTTTACTCACTGCTAACCTGATTTTTGCCACAGTGCTCGATTCAAGAACAGAGAAAATGTTTTAATCACTAATATTCCTGTCTGCATTAAAGAATTCCAAGGCCAATTCAACTCCCTATGGAACGAGTTTTAATAATTTAGTTGTATAATCTTTCTCTTAATCCAATACCTATTATACAGGCGACTTGTTGGTTTAATTGTAGTTTTGTAAATAAAAACGACGCAAGTTTTGAACATATTTAGATCTTTCATATCAAGAACTTTTGAATAAGGAATTCGATGTCTGTATTTTTTTTTGTAATGCTACTGAATAGTTTATTTATTAGGAGCATATAGTCAAATGCAGTTCTGGGTAAATATATTTATTCATTTTCACATTAGGTTACGCTTTCTTGACGTCTTCTTCGACATGTATAGTTACAGCCATAACTATAATCAGGACAGCAATAGTTCCATCTTCCACAAGGATTTGGCCAACATGGATCCCGGAAGCAGCGAACACTCACAGGACGTCTGGGGCACCAGAGAGCCGGCTTCACTAATATATTATCTGCGTTCTGAACATCTTCAACATCAACAGCTGTATCAGGAGAAGCTGCGAGAGTAGCAGACATGCCTGCAACAGTTGCGAGTATAATAGCTAAAGACGATTTCATTTATAAAAGTTGTGAGATAAAGAAAGGAAAGAACGATTAGAAAGATGATCGTTACTTGTTTGAGCTTTATAATAGTTTATCGAGTCTCAACTAATTTATCAGTGGATATGTAGAATATCTATGTTGGTTAAACTCGCTCAAATGTGTTTCTTTATATCAGAAATAAATAGACCTGGTCACTATTCAAGGCCGTTCAATATATCACTACCAAAAAAGATATTTTATTTTTATTTCTACAAATAGACAATACAGGAAGCTTGGAAAATAATCTGTAGTATTCTCCTTTTATGTAAAATGGCTGACCAGTTGAGGGACTAACGAATACTATTGAATAAGTTGCGCTATTTTTTCTTGGAGTTGGCAAACCTGGTTCATGGCGTGAATTTTCTTCTCTTAATAACCCGCTTCTATTTCAAAGGATAGTTGTAAACCATTATTGTTATATTGCAATGGTTTGCGCACTGATGTACAGTTGGTTCTCGGTTCAAAGTCTCAGATACAATTCCGGAACTGTGTTCCAGTAGGATATTATAGCTCATTCTGAAAATCTGCTTGTAAAATACAGCACTAAACTGGTATTAGATAGTGAGTTCATTCCATATGAATTCTATGTAATTTACGGGATTTTAGTGAACTCATTGTACTTTAGTATCTATACAATCGTGGAATAATATCTATTTGCTTATCATTGAATGATATTAAATCTGATTACGCAAGTTGTATCGAACAGCTGGAGAAAATGAACAGATATCCGTTTTAATATGTAAAATGAGCAAGCTTTTTGATAGTAATTGATTAAACCCTTCTCCAAAAACGAAGACATTAATACCGAGAGTGTTTAGACATACAAAAACTCTCTCAGCCGTCTCAAACGATTTTACTAAGACCTTCAGTTAAATAATAATTCTAGAAGATGCAATAGTTCATTCTAAATATATACTGGTAGTAAGATGTGATGTTAAGTTGGGATCAGCTAAGTAATTTACAAATTATTTAAATCTAGTTAACACGGAAGGCAAAAAATTTAATTTTGATCAGTGATTTATCATCTATTCATTGTAACCTTACAAAGTAAATGTTCTAGAGGTTATAGTGATTTTTCCAAGCATATTCTGTGGTTGATCAGATGCGATATTTGATTAGGATCGACCAAGTAATATGTTATATATTTAGTTCAGAGTATATGATATATACGTACTTTACAGACAATCATTATATTATGATGAACTTTTAGTATTTTTAATCAAACAGTAGTTTTAGGAGATGTAGCGCTTTATTTTGAACACGTACAAGCCTTCAGATGAAACCTTAAACACGAATCAGTAAAGAAATATAGAGAGGCCTAATTTTAGGGGAAAACGCCAAAGGTGTAGCCTTAGGCCAAAATTTCTACTATCCGGCTATTTTTGTGGAGCTTACAAATGACATTTTTGAGACCTAGTTTATTGGCGATGTAGATTTAAGATATTGAATTTATAGCATACAAAATACTTGAATTATGACCGTGTTTCTAAAAAAAAAAATATTACTCGATTTAACTCGGCGTAATGTAAAATATCCTTCTATCATTCGATACGCCAGTTAAATATCTAAAAACGGTTAATAGGCTTTTACATACCAACAAGGGTTTGCCGTACAAAAGCTGATCAAAAAAGTCTCGAACAAATTGCTTTTCGATTTAATGAAAGTGCCTTGGCTTCAGCTGTTTAGATGGCTGATAGTCAACCAAAAAGATCAATTTTACAATAGCTTGAGCGGTTGCATTCGTGACGGTTTTCATTCCTTGTACTGACAAACATTACATAAGAAAAACACTATTTATAACAGTTTCTAGCTTCATTAAATAGTCATCCTATAGATAAGCTTGTTTATTAACATGTATTTATATGATAAACAAAGTTATTTATGATAATTTTTCCTATATTTAAGTAGTAGCAGCTGAAGCAGCACTTGCTACTTTGTTTTTCCACCTTGCCTTACGCAGATGTAATCACAGCCACTACTATAATCAGGACAGCAAAGGTGGTTTGATCCACACGGGTTCGGCTCGCATGGATTCCTCAAACATTGTACATTTACGGGACGCTTAGGACAGGGAGCAGGACGCTTCTGCAATTGATCTACTGTAGCTTTAGCATCTTCCGCAGGAGCATCTGTAGCTAAAGAAGATGCTAACGTAAAAGTAGGCGTATACAAAACAGCAGTGAGTAAAATAATCCAAGATAGTTGCATTTTGGAATAAAAGTACGGTGAAAAAGGAAAAGGAATGTGGGAATGGATCGTCAGTTTGTTCGAGCCCTTATAGTAGAGCAAGTCTTGATTCAGAGTGCGCCCCAAGGGTTCATATCCAGAAAAAGAGAGCGTAGCTTTCTTGCAAGGTTTTTCAAAAAGGAATACATTAAATCCAAATTGATATTCAAAATATACATACCTTCACTTGTTTAATTGTATGGTTAGTCATTCATTTGCTCATAATTTGCATCAGGGTATGCCAAATGTATAATGCAAGGTTATATTTAGCTTAGAATGTTCAGTAGTTTGCGTGAATGGTTGATTATATTACTACTGCTGGCCGAGAAAGATAGTGCTAGATTAATTGGACCATAGCGTAGTTTTTTTTTTGGAAATACGCTTCAGTAGGGATTTGTTAAATAAAAGCTATACTGATATAGTGAACATGAATCTTTGCGTTAAGTAGTTTCTTTATTATAAACAACATGAACTTTGATAGGATACATATATACTATCTTTATCCACAACCAAGACGATTAACTTGTTTCTACTACTACTTGTGTTTTATACAAATATAATTACAGCCATTCCTATAATCTTCACAGCATTTGTATTTTTTTCCACACGGATTATCTAAGCAGGGACTCACGAAGCAATTAAAATGGGCAGGAAATATAGGGCATTCCAAAAGATGTTTCTCCAAAGTTTGGCTCTCTTTTTCAAAGGCATCTGTAGCAGGCAAAGAAGTCACTAAACTGGCTGATATAACTGCAGAGATTGCGATAGTCAAAGTCAATTTCATTATAGATAGAAAAGTAAAGCGAATGAAGAATACAAAAGAACTTTTTGACATTTTATATAGTTCCAGTGTATCAATTTACTAAGCTTTTAACGTGTATAACTAACATGAATACGCTTAGTTGACTTTCAAAACTGTGTCAAGGAGGATGAAACCAAAATTTCACGACTATACTGACTTTTTATAGGAGATATAGGAGTAAAATGTACATGCACTACGAGTGCTTGATGTAGAGTTACATCCGTAAAGAACCTTTGATATAAACGTATGAGTATATTATTGGTTATTAAAAAAGAAATGTTTTACTATTAATAAGAGATGTACAAGTTTATAATGTAATAATGCTATAGGCCGCAAACCAAAAAACGAATAACAAAGTATTGACTGCCCAATTGATTTGGTTCAATTCAGCATGGTTGTGAATTGCAAAAATAGATCCACCACCAGAAGGACGAGCCTTGTTAGGGTTAGTAGGTGAAGATGTAACTGGGGCTGCATAAGGTCGAACTACGATAGGAACAGACGTATTAGACTTGGAAATGGAGTCGACAAATAGAACAGTATAGGTTCCAGGCAATGTGTTATTGGGAATAGAGTACTATAAAGATGATTAGTGTTAAGATCACATATAGCTACAAGCTATTACACTTAATTGATGCTCATAATACACAATGGTATTATGAGTTCTTCTAAAGCTGAATCCTTGTGAAATATCCGCATTAGACGTGATGACAATATCACTAAAGTTAAGAGTAGGATCCTGTGTAGTGAAATACACAGATAATGAAAGCACTGTCCAAAAATAAGTCTTGTGTATTTTAGTTCGTTATTATACTTACAGTTGGGTAGGTTCGTATCATCTGGTAAAGTATAGCTTATAGGCAGCATTTGTCCTGCAACATAAGGTGCATTGGGTTCTGGTAAAGTTACATTAAAAGTATGTGATGGAGAAGGCACGTCAGCTACCACTAAACTACTCAGTAAACAGCATATGAATAATGAATATAAAAGAGATATCATCATATATATTATAGAATAGAAAGTGAGAAAGAGGATATTCGTTCTTTATTCTGAAATAAGGCACACTTTCAGTTAAATACAGATCAGAAAGGGTCTCTGTACTCCTGCATATAACAAGTAAACCATATCCAAAGAATGAGCAGTTTTATGATACAACAAAAACATGTAGAAAGACAGGTTCTTTGATATCGATTAAAGCTACAATTGATTTTTTTAATCAATTCAAATATCCTACGCAACTGGTACCTGTCAAATGGAAATTGTAATGCAAGACGAGACATTTGGAAACCTGATTGGGCTTCGGTGGTTGAATGACTGAAAAGCACTATGGGAAAAAAAAAGTGAAATAAAGTGAATTCATGGCAAAATCAAGTGAATTTCAAGTGAATTAGTGCTTTCACCTGAATTTAAAGTGAAATAAAGTGAATTTCATGGCAACTTGGAAACCAGGTTAATGCACCTTAACTTTTATTTCCATTATTTTTCCATGAATTTCCATGTTTCCCAATTGGAGTGAATATGGAGCTAGTTCGAGTAAATTGTATGTTAAACTAAACAGTGAAGCAGAGCTCTGGTTTCAACGAATATAAGACAGCATTGATAGTATAGAATAAATTTATATATGTACTTGGTTTAATAAGGTCTCCAAGCAACATATGTTTTGTCTTTATTTAATAAAGAAGGTATAAGTATAGCATATCCTATTATGTCCTTGGCTTTGATTATTTTCCATAGGAGCCTTTCTTCATAGGGTTGCGTATAATAGCAGCATGTTTGACCATCAAACACTAAAGTCGTTTGATGTTGTAATAAGGCAAGTATTTGATCTTTCCATCTAATAAACTGCTTTACTTGGCCTATATTATATTGTAAGGACATAGTATCATCTGATATGTATGCAACTATCTTTTGGTTTTGTTTTCTTGAAGAAATATCAACGGTTTGGCCATTCCTCGTTTTACCGTAAGTATTAGAAGTAGAAACAGAGTACTCCTCTTCTGTTGAACTGGAACCATTATGATCGGCTAGATATTGCTGGATTAGATGCTTAATATCACACGTTGGAAATAATTGGTTGATTAAGTCAGCAGAAGAAGGTTTAAATACCATATCTTCATCAACACTATGGCTTTCAATTCCAATCTGCCAGTTTTTATACGCTTTTGTGTAGTGATCCATTAGAACAGTGACAGAGTTTTTTTGAGGATTTTGTTTAGACTTGATATGTCTTTTTACATCTTGAATACTTCTTTCAAGAGTTCGGGCGCTTATCAATCTAAGTGGACCAAGCTGAAAAATAATATAGGACAAATGTTTTAGATAATGCTGGTTAATGGTAAATGTATCTTTTCCCATCTTCTGCAGTAAGAACGCATGCCATCTTTTTACTAATCTAGAATGAAAAGACGATATAAATTATCGAAAACTTAGCATAGCTGCACGTAGTAGTCTCTCAAAAAAAAAACTTACTCATCAATCCGTAACAGATCACTTGGATATATGTTGAATTTTTGGGTCAAAGTGCAGACCATGGATATTGATTTCAAAGCATTGCACGCATCATCAACAGCTTCCAGTACAGGAGAAGCTACCTTTCTCTTCTTTTTTCTATTTCTTTCGGTTTGGTAAATATCAGCATGTTGTTTTCGTAACGCCTCCACTACCAAAGTGGGTACTATGTACATTAAAAAATCAATCCAGTCAACGCTACGAGATTGGCCTGATTTGGAAGAAATATCTAAGTGAAGAAAAAAGCAAGGATATTAATTCATTGGAATAATTAGCATTAAGTTTCTTGAGTTAATCTCTAATACCTATAAATTGACCATCAATGGCTCCATTTGGAAGCATTCGTTGTATTTGAACCATTGCTCTGCCAATTTCTTCTCTATAGGCGTTCCGAAGGAACAAAGGGTTATAGTATCCGAATCTCTGAGAGTCATCCTTCATCATGGACCATATGTGCTTGGCTATATTCATTCCCCATAAGTGCATCTCATCTAATCCAAAAAATGAACATCCATGAAAGCTTTTTAATAATGCAAATGGCAATTTCCCTTTGAGTGAAGTAGCCTAGATAGTTAATCAAATCATACTGCATTAGACACTGATACAGTTACTATTGTTTAATTTATTAAGCTTCTTACCAAGTCACCGTTTTGATAATCCTCAGAAGTCCTTAATGGGTATTCAATGGGCTCTTGTGCTTCATTTGTTCCAGGAAAAACTATAGTCCTTTTTGATTTGGAATAAATGCCTTTGATCTTGCAAATGCGGCATCCATGGTAAGAATTATGGCCAGCATGTAAACATAGCTCTGATAGTCCAGGAATATCACCAATTATGTTTAATAAGTGGGCCTTTATACGGATGGAAGAGGTTCCTGTTTCGACAATAATGCCTTCTGTTTCCAAAACGAGAAGCTCCTGGATGGTAGGATAAAGGAAACTAAAGATATCATAGGGTTTTCTCGGACCAGGTATGACGGCAACGATCAGTCTGTTTTCTGGATCAAATCTATAATAGAGCATTTAATTTATCCATTAAAGTTTCAGCGCCAAGTTATTTTGTTTTGTACCTTTGTTCTGGTGGTATATCATTAATAGTAAACATGATAATTGCCATACTATTATCACCTGTGTCAAAAGGATGGAATCCATCGTAATGGAACGAGAGCGAGAGGTTATAGTCTTCTTCGGCGTCACTATTTCTACTTTTAAAAGCGAATCCATCCAATATATCTCTCTCGCAGCCATCAAGCTCATCGGTTGAACTATACACAGAGCTACGCGTAGCTTTATATTTCAACTTCTTCCTATTCTTTTCAGACAGCATAAAATAGGCCAACTGCTTACTAAGTGATAGTTGGTAATGCTTGGCTTTAGCTTCCATGATAGTTGATGTGGACGATGTCTCTTCATAACGATGTCTCTTGCAACTTAACCTAGGGCAAGCAGTTTGACTGTCACCAGGGTAATACATGTAGCACCCTTCAGGACACATGTCATATTTATCAGCTTGAAGTTGGATTATATGATTATTATTAATGCTTTCGCATTTATACGGGCTGATGAATTTTAGATGTTCTATAAAAGAAAATAAGAATAGCAGTGAGCACACTGGTAGTAGTAAAGCAGCAAGATGGAAATAATAACTATACCACTATTCATCTCAATTAAGTACTCATTGAAGAAGTTGAATATTTTTTCGGTCGTACTTTTTGATACATTGTTTTCTTTTAAGAGATACTTCAGTTCTAGACTTTTCCTCTCTGGAGGACTTAAAATATCCATGTACTGTTTACCATCGTCCTTGATTTTAAGCTGAATAGGATGGGTAATAGTATCTTTGAATTTGCTTAATCTAGAGTATATTTCTTCCACTGTGGTTTTTTTTATTGCGTCTTCTTCTATAGCGCCAACTGTTCGCCAACCTTCTTGTATTACCTTAGTTTTTTCTGAATTTTCTTCTTCATTCGCTATAGAGTCGCATTCATCCAAGCTGTTCATATCTACAGAGTTACTGAAATCACAGTGGCTTGTTCGTAAAATATCAGCAGGATTGTTATTTACAATATCAGTGCTTGATTGATGTTGCGTTTCATGGTTTAAAAGATCATCTGATACATAAGGGTTACTGGCGAAATGACCTTGCTGAGATAGTGTAAGTTTCTGCTTTACTTGACTATATATATTGAAAGCACGTCGCATTCTGCAATTGATAATATGCCTTCTTATTTCTTTTTTAGTAAAGTACTGTTGACACACTGGGCAGTTTTCACCAGGCATTATTCTTGTTGAAATAGGCGAAAGAGTAAAATAAAGGTAAAAGCGTTGGGACTCTGCACGTATTATATGCACAGTTTTAGAGATGCGGTAAAAATTGAATAAAAAGCGAATAAATGAATTAAAACCGTTTTATGAGGTTTTATTGATCTAAAGTAAGTTTAGCTATCCTATCTAGCACGTATGTCTTGTATTTAGATTTCAAAGAAAATAGTCTCTTGGTAACAATCAAAGGTCTTTTTTAATATATGTTCACTCTGCATTAATTGTCCTTTCAGCGGTGATCCAAACTTCCCTCTTTAGATGGATGGTTAGATGAAACCCATTCCTTAATATATATATGCAGAGTGCCATATGTGCGTTTCACCACAAGAGAGATATCAATATTCGAGCAAGGTTTGTTTATTACGCATAATTACGTTACATTAGCTCTAATAGGTTCTGATTTTTTGTATATGATACCTAGCACTTCCTGGTAAGATTCTCCCGACACAGGCTATACCTATTAAGTTAAAGCCATTTTTAACTGCAGGGCTTATGATATAAAGATGGTTCCACTACATGCATTTCTTTTGCACTCATTTCTTTCCATAAATTTTATAAAATCATTAGAATCATGCCAGCTAACAGAAGACAAATTAGACAGACCAGCCAATCCAGTCAATCCAGCAGCAGAGAAAACGACAGAGATCTTAACAGTCAAATAAATCTACCTCCACCTTGGATGGAAGATTTTAAACAAGATCTCGTAAACTATTTCGATGAAAAGCTTCAACCCTCTTTAAACATAGGAAGCTCAAAAACTATCCCAGTGCCAAAGAAGCAAAGGAGAGTAAATTCTAAAGTCTATATCCAATGCTTTTTAAAAGAACACCTAAAGGAGCCAGTGCCTAATGATGAAGATATCAGCAGCCTGATGGGAATACTTGATCAAGAAGCTTTCTCTTCAGTACTAACTTTTGCGCAGCAGAACCCAGAAGCTGCATGTAAAAGCTGGAGGCTGCTTTCTTCTCTTAATAAGCTCTCCATGATACAGTCGGCACTACAACAGTCGATAGCATCAGATGAACGGCTTGCTATCATCAACAAGTGTGTAAGATTTTGGCCTTGCGAGTTTCTTGTGCAAGAAAAATGGACTAACAGAAGCAAATATAACAGGAAGAAAGTGTAAGTGTACATTCTATAACTATTGCATATTGAATCAAAAGGAGAGAAAAATGAACACCCATTTGTAGGCTTCAAGCGGAAGGTGCGCAGTTAAGAAATGCAAGAAATCAAGGACTGCAGTAATATATCAGTAAATATAATTAGCTTAATATTATATACCCATTTTGTATCGTTTATCTTATTGAATAAAGAGTCATCATTACACATATGTTGTTTCATTATCTATACATGGTTAATACATGCAAAAAAGGTTGAAATATAAGTGGTTGAAATCATAGGAAGGTTAACATGCTTTTCGAGTGAATTGCAAGTGAATTGCAAGTTAACATGTTTTTCGAGTGAATTGCAAGTGAATTGCAAGTTAACATGTTTTTCGAGTGAATTGCAAGTGAATTGCAAGTTAACATGTTTTTCGAGTGAATTGCAAGTGAATTGCGAGTTAACATGTTTTTCGAGTTAATTTAAGGTGAATTTCGGGTTAACCTGATTTTCAAGTGAATTGCAGGTGAATTGCAAGTTAACTTGAATTCACTCGAAACGGCAACGATTCTCCTGCAAACCGAGTTAACTTGAAATTCACTCGAAATTCACTCGAATTTTTCCCATAGTGAAGAAGCAGACATTTGGATTAACTAAAGCTTCTGATTGGATGATAAGTGTACAATTTCACGGAGATTGTAATTTAAACTCATCGAGGCTGTTGTAAGCAAGCGTAGTTACTGGCACAACTGAAAGCGACCGAATAGAACCTAGTTTTTGCTGCGCAAAAGGTTCGCAGTAGGATATTTGACGTGTTACTTTATATGGTTAAAGATAAGTCGTAAATGTGGGATATTTTGTAGTATCGTCATTGGGTAAGCTAAAGTAATGTGCACGGTAGCACAGCATATCTATGTCCTTACAACCAATATATATGATATTTGTCATCGGTAACAGTTGCTTTGATGAAAACAACAGCCGATTCTTCATCATTTTACTGCTGTTTTTTCTAGAATCAAAAGTTTCCATTTGTCTAATCCTAGCACATTCACCAATTAGATTATCATGGTAGATGAAACAGAAGCTCTTAAACTCGACGATGGTGTAGCCTTAATTTTTTCGGTGAGACCTTTTTTAATGCGTGCAATATTGAAATTTGTGCTATGTATGATCCTCTCACAGCCAGCCAGTCAGTCTGCGCTGTGCTGCTCTGTGTGGGGAAAAATAAAAGAAGCTTTAAAAATCCCCCAACCTTTTCTTTCTTTCCTTTTTTTTTTTTTTTTTTTGCTCTGTAAACATGTCAAATCAACAACTAAATATTAGTGCTAGTCAACCCTTAAGGCTAAGAAATCCTACTCCATATCACCTGATGGCTACAAACAATAGCGGCTATTCAAGTACACCTCATCCATTAGCCGATATCGAAGTTCAACAAAGCCCCTTCCAACAACAGTACAATAGAGAATCGCCTACCGACCAACAGCAAAACCATATTGAGTTTAATGACTCTTTTTCACAAAACCTCATGCATGGCATGTCTTCGCCATTAGCTAATGAATTTGAAGACCATCATAGCCACAATCCCATGTATGATAACCGAGGTTCGTTTAGTTCAACTAATATGGTATGTGTTCTATAGTGTACAGTTATAGTATATATACATATTTATCTAACTAAAAAAAAAAAAAATAGAATCACCCTATGGATATACACCGTCGTTCTTCTACTGCTACGGATATTTCAATACAAAACAATCACTACCAGCATCATAATCACCAGCAACCTGTATTTATCCCGGGAACTAGCCTAGATTCTTCTTCTGCTGCAGCTCATTCTTTGGCCATGTCTGCACCTGCTAATATGGGTTATGAATATACTAGTTTTTCACAACATGCTCAAGCTATTCCCTCCATCGAAAACGTTTCTGCTACCAATACTTCTACCAGTAACAGTTTAGCAAGAAGTTTTGAAGATGATTACACGGTGCAAATGAAGTAAGTTGCTTTTTTTTCTTCTTGTGTAATCTTTATAACTTACGGTTTTATAGTATGCAACTGATGATGGAAAAGCGTAGACGTAGAAGGGAATCTCATAATGCAGTTGAAAGAAGACGAAGGGATAATATTAATGATCGTATCCAAGAACTGTGTAGTTTATTACCAGAAACTGCATTAGAAAGCACAAATCTAGGTCCCAATAATAAACCAAACAAAGGCGCGATTTTGAGAAAGTCAGTGGATCATATCCGACAGTTACAGCACGAAGTTCAATCCTATCATCAAAGAGTGGAAGAATTAGAGAGTACGCTCAAAATGTATCAACAGCAACAACAACAACAACAGCCGTAGTAGTAAACAAAGATTGATTATAATTTCTTTTTTATATATAATATATATATATATATTTACATATATATAATAAAGGTTAATTCCATGGGTTCTCTTCAGCTTGTGCCCAATCTACTATGATATGACTTCTTTCTTCAATTTCTTCAGTTTCTTCTTGAATACCTGCAAATCCAACATCCTTCTTTTCTTCTGCTACATGACTAAAGAATTGTTCAGGATCTTCGCTTGCTGTAGTCGATTGTTGCTTTTGATGCTCTCCTGTATTCCAACTAGCAATCAAATCTGCAAATGCTGTTCTCTTTTGAGGTTCAATGTCTTGTTCCTTGATCACCAGAGGAGAACTGATGGAAGGTTCAATAGGCCCATTCAACAAAATAGGCTGTCTCAAAGTCGACCATGGATCATCCACTGTGGTGACTGTTGGCGTACTGGCAGAGGGTATTAATCTTTTATTCGGTGGTGTGTCTATTCTAAGTGCATCCATGGTTAATTCAGGTGAAAAGTACTGTGCAGGTCGCGTAATCGGCTTAAATGTCATGACGTCGTCTGCAAAGGCTCTGGTTGCTTCATCTTCAAATATCTGATGGTTTTGCAATTGTTCTTCTTCTTCCTCTTCCTCTTCCACTTGCTGTTGAGGTGCGGTAGGTTTTGGTACGATTCGAGGTTGAGGCTGGATAATTTGTTGACGTGGAGGAGGCGGTGGTGTAGACGTGGCAGTGTTTGTTGTCTCGTTATTAATAACTGGCGAAGAAGGTGCATTGACTGAAACAGCAGAGGACGCTGATGAAGAGGGTTTCGATTGAGTACTATTTGATTTAAAAAATCGAAAAAAGGATGATGAGGAGGAAACTGTAGGTTTTTGTTCTGCCTTTTTTTCTTGTTGTTCAATAGGCTTTTTTTCTATTTTTACTTCTTGTTGTTCAATAGGTTTAGTAATTATTGATTGTTCCTTAGGTGCTACCACCATTGGTGGAGGGGTTGGATTTCTAGGTACTGGTATAACTACAGCAGGACTTTCTTCCTGCTTGGACGGTAGAGTCATATGGGTGACAATAGGACTCTTGTTATGAATTGATGCGACAGGCGATGCTCTACTATTCACTCTACTTCTAGTAGTACTTTTGCCACCAAACAGTATATCCTCTTCATCCTCCAAATTACTAGACCTTAAAGTCGCTGTAGAACGTAGCGAGGTAGTGCTCATCCTTTTGCTATGGCCGTTACTCGTACCCAACTTGGATACATCGATATCTCCAAATATACTACCGCTACTTGGACTCAAAGACCCATTCGCCTTGGCGTAAGCACGTCTTGGAGAGGTACTACTGAGAGGTGTGCTACTGCTGAAGTCCAACGGTCCATTACTACTGCTTGGGCGCGATAAAGGATCATTGGATACGGGAGAGTTGGTACGGCTGCTTTGGCTGGTAGTCCTGCTACTAGATGAGAACAGTGGATCATCTGTTCCAGACACTAAGGCTGCATTCAAAGGATCTATATATTGACTATTAAAGAAATTGTTCCGAATTTATAATAATAATGACTTACGTACCATCGCCAAATAAATGGCCGTGTTTAGCCCTTTGTTTAGATTTGAAAGAAGACATGGTATGAAGAAGGAGGAATTATAAAACTTGGAAAAGAAACCTTTTTTTTCTGTTATTACACGATATCTCTGTGGGTAAGGTAGAAAAAGCGGTCATTCAATTGATGCTTACACCACCATTGTTTGTCAAAGGACACGTGTATAGATACGCTGAGCTCCTTTTTACACTGCTAGGACCAAAAATCACAATCAAATGATATTAATAAAATGCTGTACGCTTCTAGTTCTATTGTATCACGCTTTAACAAGCTTGTGAACTATGTATTTATAATAGACTCGAGGGCAAAAACATGATATTACGCCTGTTTAGCGGATATTTAATTGATTTTAATGTACATATAAAATAGAGGTGTGTTTTATAATATCAAACAATTTTCTAGGCACTAATGTACATATTTATATTTTGTTCCATTTTTTTTTTCATATGAAGAATGCAAGTTAAGAACTTAAATCCAGAAAAGGTGAATGTTGAGTGTAATTCTCTTTCAATTCGAAAATTTGATATAAAACATTATATAGTTTCTACATCATTCAATGTATAATCCTCTATTTTATAGACTATGTTAAGCAGCATAGTACTCTTCTAATATGATGACTACAACAACAAACCTCCCTTGCATCAGAAACTCATACTTCTTTGTCTCTTCTTCTACCACCACCCACCACCCAAATAACTCCGATAACCAATCATTCTGTGCCGGTATTCGAATCATGCCAACACCAGCAGCTTTCTCAAGCACTTGCCCATTTTGACTTTTGATTATCTATCAATTCAAGAAAACACCATGAACGACACTAATCTGACCTTGTCGACAAGTCAAAAACTTCAGCCTTTTTTATTATTATCAAAATCTGTTAAAGGCATTGCCAATAGCAAACTGATCTCGGATGCTTTGAGCGCGCCTGGCGTATATGTATTTACTGAGCTTTATGAATCGCCAAACCTAGTCGAAGTAAATGGAGTTCACTAACAGAATAAAGTCATGCTGATACTAAGCTTATACCTTCCTTTTTTTGTTTTGTTTGTTTAACAATAGGCTTCTACTCTACCAGAAGTTGCACCATATTATTCTTTGCTTGCCATATTCTTGTATGGTACATACAAAGACTATCAAGGTAAGATCGCGATTTGATTTTTATCAGATATTAACGCGTATTATAGTCAACATGGCACAACTGCCTGCATTGAACGAAAATCAAACTAAAAAATTAAAACTATTATCTATCGCTACTCTATCCGAGTCTCAACAGGTAGGATTTGATACAGACATTTATACACCATGCTTATAATCCTGTAGACACTGCCCTATGACCTGCTTCAATCTTACCTCGATATACCCACTGTACGCGAACTAGAAGATCTCATCATTGATGCCTTTTATCAAGGTGTTTTGACGGGAAAACTCGACCAACGTCAGCGCCAACTACAAGTCATGTACAGCATGGGCCGAGATTTAAGACCTCAACAGCTGGAAGAAACGATGGCAGCACTTGGCGCATGGTCTGTCAGTACTAATCGCTTATTGGGTGTGTTGGATGCCAAAATTGCAAGTTTACAAGAAGCTGTGCAAGTCAATGAGCAAGCACACGAGGAATATGCCAATAAAGTCGAGCTTTTGAGACGCGATATTCGAGCCAATACCAATTTGAAAAAGATGGATATCTTACCTGTTGATGAATCGATGATTAAAAAAAAGAGCTACAAGCAAGAGTATGCATCACCCGAACGGGTTAAAAAGAGGTAATGTCCAAAAACTTGTATTAACAGCGTTGCAATTTATGTTTTATTGAAAAACTAATAGAACTCAACCGTAGAGGATCAAAACGTTTTATGGTTGGAAGGTCTTGAAATGTTGTATTGAATAAATGTCATATATAAGCATATCATAAATACAATGAGTGGAATATGTAGGATTGAGGGTTATAATATTACAGTGGCTTTTGAGCTATCCAGCAGTTGAATCTAGAGAAGCTTTGGTACTCTTCATATTCATCCAGAACATTCGCTACAGCTAAATCATAATCAGCTGGCGTGATACCCCATTTAGATGCATAAGAGCTCTTCTTGTTCTTTAATAAGGCCTTTTGGATTTCTTTATTTATAAACCCGAACTGCTTCAGTTCTAATTATACGGGAAGCATGAGTATGTTATATATAATAGTTGAAAAAGACTAACCTGGCTCTGTGGACCATTCGCCGATAGGAATATCTAGAATACGCTTGTCTACTTGCACAAAGCCCGTTTCTTCTATGGTACCTGCTAAAGACTCTGATATATCCAAATCTAAACCCATATCTTTACATTGGTCTTTAAAGAAAGTCTGAAAGGCTTGTTGCACAGGGCCTGGACTATGATGCCATAGATCAGGTTCTAGTAATTCAATATAACCCCCAGGCTTTAGCACGCGAAACATTTCTTGTAAGAGTTTAGGCCACTGATCTTTGGATATAGACAAATACATGTTGCGTTGGAAAATACTAATCAATTAGTGTCAATAAAACATACTGGAGTTTCAAAGTAAAACATACAAATCAACTGAATTATCGTTCATTGGCCAGGATTCATTTATATTAGTTTGGTTGTACCTCAGATTAGTAGGGTTACCGTGCTGGAAAGCAGGTGGTTTTAAATCTAAACCAAGTACTTGAGAGCTTTGATACTGTGCTGCCATTTCTAAAGCCCAAATGCCATTGCCAGTGCCTGCTTCAACTATCACTTGTGGTGAGTCGATAGGCGCCCACGTATTTCCTTTACGAGTACTCTTTAACAAGTAATGCTAAGGTTATTTTTTTAAAAAAAAAAGATATCAGAATAAAGTGAATTCATTGATAAAACTGGTTATTTTTTTTTTTTTTTTTTTACTTGTCGTTGAAGTCGATCAAATTCTTTCATATCTTCTTCCATAATGGTTGGGTGCATATTTGCTAGACTTTGCTTGCGTCTAGCAAAGAATTCAGAAATGGATTTTCGTCGATTGCCCATTGTCTGAGGTGGTGCTTCGTTACTGGTTGCGTGTGGATCTTGGCCTAACCAATCATAGTTTCCCTGAGAAGCTGTAGAAGAAGGTCTTTTTACTAATTTCTTCTTTCGATTGTTGTTATTGGCAAGCACTTTGCTTGCTTGATTGCCCATGAAGATAAAGGAAAGTATAAGGAAAGAAAAGGGTAATTTAAGTAGACGAATCGATTGCTCTGCTTTTATAACCAATACAATACATTGTTTCAACATAACAGGCAAGTAACACAGTGCATTCATACAGCAGCGCATTCCAGTCTAATTACTGCAGCAGCAATTGACGCGATTCAAAGTAAAGAAGTTTTATATTGGACGCGTGGTTTTATAAGCTCAGAATCTTTTCGGTTCTGTTTAAAAGAGCATATTCCTATTGTTTGTGAACTTTAAAAGCTTGTCTTACATGTCAATACAGAAAAAGCAAAAGATTCGTCTTGTACGACAGGGCTTCATTTACAACCTACTAGATATATAGTATATTGATACCCTTTTGTACTATTTATTACTACAGTCGGCCCTCGATTTAGTGATGACCCGATTATTACCAGTACTAGATCGCGACCAATTGGGTTATGTGCTAGTATATTATTTGCTGTAATACACTAGTCACTATTATGAGTGATTATACAATGAAAGAACAATCGGGTTTTTCATAGGTATGGGTTATGACTCACTATGAAAGATCTAGATGCAAATTACAGGATGATGATTACATTTTGGATGTGCCGGTTGGGCCTTTTATCATTTCAATCCTCTACGGAATCATTTGCAAGTAGATAGATGCTTTCATCATCACCACAAAACAGTAGGTTTGTGATCTATATAGTTGGAAGCCAGGACTAAGTTATATAGTTTAGTCAAAATTAAAGAGGAGCTTTTATTACGCTACAACACGTTCTTTATTTCAGTAAGACGAAAGTCGCTTTTCTTGATCCGATGTCTATCATTCTTTCCCATGCAATAACATTAAAGGATATGAACTAATAGACGGGTACAAAGCACTTGATGAGACAAAAGAATTAAGGTTTTATTAGATGCAGCAACTCATTCTGAGTATGGAGTATTAATATAACGTGATGTTTGACCGAAACCATCTGTTGAGAGAGATCTATGATTATCAAATTCAGTGTACTTGAAAGACTATGCCGAATTACTACCATTAGTTAATTGGTTGCATATCGAGTGCATTTTTGTAACACGATAGTGCTAATAAATGTTGCAATTCATTTTGACAGAGTACTCGCCATCAGATGTCACATTAGACTCGGATCTGTCAAGAGATCTATTGATCATTGAATCTAGTTTATTTCAAAATGTATGTAGTTTAAAGTAGTTATTTAATAGCATATGGTTGTGCCGATTAACATGATTCTAATAGATACAGCAGCTCATTCCATGAGGTACAAGTCATTAATTGCAACATTATACTTGGAATTCTATTAATTATTAGATACTTTTTTACTGAGTCGCATGTAATTTATAGCGCAGGCCTAACATGGGGAACATTATTTGTGCTTCAGTGAATGAACAATTCTAATAGAAGTAGTGATTCATTGTGAACCTTTAACAATTAGATGCCACATTAAATTAGCATCGGCCGGCCCGATTTCAGAAAAATTAAGTTTCGGTTTCTGTCGTAAAGCTTACGAAAATCATTTTCTAGGCATAATTGTTAACTAATGTAGGCAAAGCATTTATGTATATAGTATCTTTAACGTTAGAAATAAGCGAGCCATGATTGTATTTTAAAAATTACAAAAAAAAAACCTGTAGATTTATGGGGATGGGTATAAACTTTACAATTCGATACATAGTTCAATTTAACACAGATTTTGTTAGTGCAATTTCTGTGTATCGCCACTTTCATATATATATTAGTCTTGAAAGAGGGAAAGGACTGTATATTCGTCAACCAACAAAATCCCAGAACTAGCATGATGATATGCTTTATATTTTTTTTTTAAAGAGGCAAGGTTTATAATGCAGCTCTATTCTTTACAGCCTAATATGTTTTTACATACTTATTTACCAAAGACGAGCTCAATGAATGATCATAAAACAAAGTAGGATAGCTCCCAACTCATTAGCAAAGAAACCTCATAGTTTCGATATGAATTGTAACATAGCCCTTATATCATTAGACATATTATTGAATTCTGCATAATAACTGTTTATATATTATTTGTGTATCAACATGACATGGTCACGTTCTTCAGCTAAAGGGGTATCGGGTATTCTAGATCCAACCATGGTTTGTTATGCTCTAAAATGCTGTAAGTTCATTAACAGATTGAACAAGAGTTATGACAAAGCGTTATGTAGACGGAGCAAAAGATTCTTTATGAAAATGAGGGATGAATCAGACCAAGTAAAAATCCCCAGTGTGCAAAAATTTTCTTCAGTTGCATCAGAAGTAC
Source organism: Actinomucor elegans (assembly GCA_026027325.1). NCBI lineage: Eukaryota > Fungi > Mucoromycota > Mucoromycetes > Mucorales > Mucoraceae > Actinomucor > Actinomucor elegans. The sequence continues at coordinate 594,212 of JAMSLZ010000018.1, forward strand.
CTGTAAAGTATAATCATCACTTTCATTTCATTTTCCAAAGAATACAATTCTCAAAGGTCGCAACAAGTTCATATATCATATCTGTTGCTTTTGTATCATCATTATCATTCCTTTGCTCTGGAAAATTAACATTGTGGACAATACTGATTATAAAAGCCACAAAGAAGCACTTGATTTCTCGGTCTTTTTTTTTCACACACTTTACGTCTCCCTTTATGTAGGCTTTGGTACCTGAGAAGAAAAGTAACTAATATTCAATCCTTTTCCAAACTGCTTTACGCGTCTTGTTCATTTGTTTAGAATAGTAGATAAAACTCTGTGTTATGAATGCACATGTTATATATCAAACCCCAAACAAAAGCAGTCAAAACAGTAAACCAGTAGAGAACTACAGGGATAGAACGTCAGTCTTATCTATCATCAAGCATTACCCAAACGACGTCAAGAGTTGTCAGAAATAGACACGAGAAAATGCAAAGATAAACTTTCAAAATATCGCTAATATAAAAAATACAGTGTCCACACAAAGAAATGACTCAACCTAAGATCATTTTATTTGTGATGAAGAGAGAAAAAGGAAAAAGGATCTGGAAGAAACTACAATCAGAGTCACTGACTAAAATACAGTCACATCACAGGAACTGATCTCGAAAAAATTTCTCTAGCAGTCACACTCATTTCAGGTATAAATACTGCTTGGAAATTGAACTCTTTTACAGAGGGGGGTTATCAACCCTCCACAATTTTTTGTTAAATAAACCTTTCTATACTTAAATACAATATGACCTCTACTTTTCTTGATGTTTCTACTGCCAATGCTGTCTTGAAAGAGTACGGCCGTCGTGATGGTCTTTCAGTTGAAGGCTTGATGGATGAACAATTAAGTGGTGGCTTGACCTACAATGATTTCTTGATCTTGCCTGGCTTCATTGATTTCGCTGCTGAGAAGGCTTCTTGGAATCCAAGATCACCAAGAAGATCTCTCTCAAGACTCCTTTCTTGTCTTCTCCTATGGATACTGTTACCGAAGCCGAGATGGCTATCTCCATGGCAGTAAGTACTATAAAGTTTGTATTGAGTGGAAAGGGAGAGAGTAAAGCTAAGAGTTTTGTCTACTTAGCTTTTGGGTGGTATTGGTATTATTCACCATAACTGTTCCGCTGAGGAGCAAGCCAACATGGTTCGTACCGTCAAGAAGTTCGAGAATGGTTTCATTAATGATCCCGTTGTCTTGTCTCCCGAGAACACTGTTGGCGATGTTAGAGAAATCAAGGAAAAGTCTGGTTTCTGTGGTGTCCCCGTTACTGGTAAGTCAATTGAGAAGAGAAGGGTTGCGTATAGTTTATACGCGTGAATATGCAAAACAAGAGGGGTGTCAAGGGACATATGAAGTTGCTTACACAAACTTCTTTTGTTAATAGAAAACGGCAAGTTGCACAGCAAGTTAGTTGGTATTGTTACTGCTCGTGATATCCAATTCCACAGTGATGACTCTACTCCTCTCAAGGACGTTATGACTACTGATCTCGTTGTTGGTCAAGAAGGTATCACTTTGGCTCAAGCCAACGATATCTTGTGCTCTTCTAAGAAGGGTAAGCTTCCCATTGTCAATGCTGACGGTGCCCTCGTTGCTCTCTTGTCTCGCTCTGATCTCCTCAAGAACCAAAACTACCCTAACGCCTCCAAGGTCGACAAGTCCAAGCAACTCCTCGTTGGTGCTGCTATTGGTACTCGTCCTGATGACAAGGAGCGTCTTGCTCTTCTCGTCGAAGCCGGTCTTGACGTCGTTGTTCTCGACTCTTCTCAAGGTAACTCTGTCTATCAAATCGAAATGATCCAATGGACCAAGAAAACCTTCCCTGAATTGGAAGTGATCGCTGGTAACGTTGTTACCCGTGAGCAAGCTGCCAACTTGATCGAAGCTGGTGCTGATGGTCTTCGTATTGGTATGGGTTCTGGTTCCATCTGTATTACTCAAGAAGTTATGGCCTGTGGTCGTCCTCAAGCTACTGCTGTCTACCGTGTCTCTGAATTCGCTCGTCGTTTCGGTGTCCCTACCATTGCTGATGGTGGTGTTGGTAACGTTGGTCACATTGTCAAGGCTTTGGCTTTGGGTGCTAGTGCTGTTATGATGGGTGGTCTCCTTGCTGGTACTACTGAAACTCCTGGTGAATACTTCTATCACGAAGGTCAACGTCTCAAGCGTTACCGTGGTATGGGTTCCATTGATGCCATGAGCCAAAAGTCTGGTGGTAAGGACGGTAATGCTGCTACAAAGCGTTACTTCTCCGAAGGCGATGCCGTCAAGGTTGCCCAAGGTGTCGTTGGTAACGTCGTCGACAAGGGTTCTGTTCGCAAGTTCATTCATTACCTTGTTACTGGTGTCCAACACTCTCTTCAAGATATTGGTTATAGCAGCGTCGTTTCCATGAAGCAAGCTGTTTATGATGGTAATGTTCGTTTCGAAAAGAGAACTGCTGCTGCTCAAATGGAAGGTGGCGTTCACGGCCTCCACTCTTTCGAGAAGAAGCTTTTCTCTTCTTAAATCAATTCATTATATATATCATTTTATTTGCTTATACATGTATAACATTTCATTATTACTTCACACCTTTCACATCCATAATTAGATGACATCCTTTTTATTTAAATAAAGAACAATTGTACATTCTGTCAGACTCAAATTCAAAAAGTATGTTTTGAAAGAACCATCGCACCTTGAAAACTTTAAAAACCAGAGTTCATGCGACTCTGACTATGACTGCATCGAACAAAGGTTCCTTTACTAGAAATAATTCCAGTGGCTAAAGGAAGTCTTGAATGATCTTCACACTGTTTTTTTTATCGTCATTTGAATAATATAAGCAACGTTTTAAAGACATGATAGTTGTATTTTAAAGCATTGCTGATTGTTTGGAATTTGTTATCACGTAAAAACGCGACAAAGTATAACCACACATTTCTAAAGAATCAAACAATTGATAGTTCGAAATTACTATATTATAGCAAATGATTCTTATATATATGTATTATATAATAAAAGTATGTTACTGCAATGCAATTGCATAAGCTTTAGATGTAAGCCGCCCATCCTAGTATACATTGTGTTAGTACATTGCAGACGGTGCTGAACAATTGTTTTACCTGGATAAAGCTGGGCGAGATTAGCTTTACTAGTTGCTTTATCTATTAACATATTCACAGTATCCTTCACCTCAGAAGAGTTGATAGTAACCTTTTCTCTAAGACTAGGCATAATATGCTTTGTAGCGCTGCGAGAAGGGCGGGCTAATGCTCGTCTAGGCTAAAATAATACAAAACGTCAATATAGCTTACTCTCAAATCGATCATCTAGTTTCTCTTACGTTTTCTGAATATTCTTTCTCATTAATGTAAGTTTGAAAAACACTGATAAGTGAATCCTTGTTTGACAAAAGAACACTAAGGGTTATCTCGCATGTATGTTGAAATAGGCCCTTATAACCAAGCACACCCATTGCTCCAACAAGATTGTGCGTGAGTCTGAAAGGAACGCATTCTGGAACCGGAAGGTCACGGCCGGAATCAAACAGCATATTCAAATCTACGTGTACACAATCGCCATTGGTGCTATCAAACGTAACATTCTCAGCATGTCTATCACCAAGTCTGCAAGCAAAAAAAAAAAGCATAAGAAAGAATGTGGGCATACCTAGACTATAACTTCTTACCCAACAATATGTCCCACAATCGACATAACGGCAAGAGTTTTGACATATCTAGTACGACTATTAAGCCATTGATTTGGTTCAGGGAATGTGTCCAAGAACCACTTATAAAATACGGATGGACATCTGATAAGAAGAATGAGTATCAACCATTTGATTTCAAAAATCCAAGTTCAACTCACCGAGGTAAAATTGATTCTTCAAAGAATTTTGTTCTTTCATGGCCAAGACTGAGCCTTTTATAGGCGCTATTGTATCTAACTTGCTGATCCTGTAGACAAGTTTTATTAATGCTATTGAAAAAAAAAGGGAAATGCTTTTTTTTTATCACTTACGTGAACTGAATCGTTGCCGCTAGCGACCCAAATATCATTCACCACGCCCTTTAAGGGCACTAGATTATCGATCCACTCAATTAAACCCCAAGCCGGGCCTAACGGAATAACAGCATATGTTCTTATATCTATAGCCATATTAGTTTTCTTATACATATCGCTCTATTTCATGCAAACCATACATAAACCAATGTCTCGAGATTCTTTGTTTCTCTTGAGAAAAGAATTAATCATATGATTGAATTCCATAACACGAGCATCTTTGCGCATATCATCTACGCTTTAACCAAGAATCGATACGTTTTCCCGTCAGAACCGACAATAGAGATGCGCTTAGGTCTTTGTAAGGACCTCATAACGACTACGTTTTTTTCAAAACCTACAAAAAAAAAAAATGATTTGCCTTTGATGACAAGACCTGCTATGGAATATACTTACGCTTTATCTTTGGAAAGTCTTCTCGAAAAGGTTTGTATACGGCGTTGGTCCTAATGATTTCAGGAACTGAAGGTAATAAAATATTTTCTTTGGGCAAAAACAGTTCAAGGTCTCTCAAGTTATACAGAGCGCTTAATTCACTTTCAGTAGATAAATCACAAGAATCTTCTTGAGGGTCAACAGTGAAGCTTGATAGCGCGTGAAGTGCTGCTTTTAATGTGGTAGCTTGCTACAATAAATACTTTAGTAGGCAAACAATAGAAGTATTCATATTACAAAAATGATTTACCTTGATAATTGTAGGGATAATCGAGTTTGAATTCTTGGCCTTGTCAAATGAAGATTATGTTAGTACTCTGCTAGTGCATGTGTTAAAAGCCACTTACCATTGCTTTGTCGAGGATCATTTGGATGGAACGTGATACTTGGGCGTTAAAGGATCCATTTGGCCAATCATCAACCAAATAGTGTTTCTTGGATATTCGGCAAAGACTCTTCCAACGATATTACGAATGTGATTTGCTACAGTTTCATTATCAGTAGAGAGATGAGAATCAGTCTCGTCAAGAATAAAATCCACTATGAATAAACGAGAAGATGGAGTTAATTTGTGGAATAGACTGATTTAAATAAGAGGTATCATTACCTGATGGGTTGGTATACGGTCCGATAGCATCGTCTATTAATCCTGGGCAAGCGGTCGGCATACTTTTGATTGGTTTTACTCAAGGATGGTGCTTTGAAAATAAAGGGATTGGCAATCATGAATAAACAAAGTAAAATAGAATAGTACACTTACAGTTGCGCCTCAGCTTCCTTTTGCAATTTCACAAATTCAAACCATGTATTGATAAACGTAGACATTGAACTATAGTAGTACTTGGATCCAGTGTACAGAGCTTTGACTGAAGTTCTTATAAGATAGTCCATGACTCGTAATCTTTTAAAATTAGTTTAGCCATTGTGTTATCCAAATCAAAATCAATTCATTTACCTATTTTCATCTACTGTATGTTGAGGACGGAACACATTGCTAAAGTAGGTAATGCTATTATGATAGGCTTTTTCCAACCTAAAACAGAAAAAAGAATTGGTACCAAGTCAATCATGTACATTGCCTACATTACTTTTCGGGCTCTGTTATCTTCATAGCATGTTGCAAATATCCACGCAATTTGGGTCCTGGTATTTCATCCCCCTTCAATTTCATATCTTCTTGATAAATTCGCGTTACTAACATAGCCTCCTATATCAAATGTGAGCTTAAACTTATATTTTGAATGCATAATCTGATCGTACCGAAGGCTTAATTGTTCGTTCTTGTATTTTGTTTCCAGAATGCCCAATGCTAAATCTTTAAATCCGCTTTTCCATAGCAGCTTTGCTTTTCACGTAAAAGAGGCCTCACCTAGATAGATTGCATTTTCAAGAGCACTGAGAGCCAGAGCCATCTTCCCAGCTTTTCTATAGGCTTTGGAAATGTCTTGCCACAGTTTTGATTCGTATTTTTTCAAATGAGCACTTTGCCTAAAGAACAAGATCATTAAGAACCATCACTCATTTAATACTTTTTCCAATATTCTAGATACCTGATATCAAAGAAAGCGGCTTTTCTTAGCTGTAGTAAGTTGAGTTCGTATTGAGAACTAGGTATAAGCAGTTGCTTCTACGTTTCCATTCTTTCTGAAGGTGATTGAATTTTGTCTGGATCACTTGAATTCCAAATCTTTTGTGCCTCTTCAATCTCATTTAGCATTTGCAAATTAAACAATTGAGGGTAGGCTTCTATAGGAGTGAGCAGCACTCATAGTCATTTGCTTTATGATAGTATGTCTTGATTCTTCTAATAGACATGCGACATCGATATCGTTGCTTTTCATTGCACTGTTCAGGGTACAGCCTATCAATGCTTGAATATCTCTCTGGATTGGCGAATTGGCAGCATTAGTCACAGTATTCCAATCCTTGATACGCCATGCAGTCGATTCTGAAGAATTAAGTTGAGGTTGCCATTTGGGCGCTATATCCAGTAGTTTGTTTGCCGCGTAGATAAGGTTTCCTATACAATCAAAAGCCTATCATGAATTTAAGTCCTATCTGGTGTACATTTGTTACATACCGTAGTTGCCCGATTTCTTGAAGCAATCCATATAGCCCATGCAAGCGGATAGTCAGATGGATCTCGAGCGAGCTTGGTTTCATAAAGCTTCTGCCATTTCCCATTGACCTACAGCCTCATATCTGACTATTTCTTGTTCTTGAGTCAACACATTCGTATAGATATAAGCAGCACTTCCAAGTCAACAGGATCATCGATCTGAATAAAGATTTGTCGCAGATAGTCTAAGATATCATCGTCCTCTTGCAAGTCAATTGTTTTCTTTTATGTAAGTCTCAAACTGCATTAATGCTTGTGGATATGTTTTCGTATAAGCAGCGATACCCATGATCTTGTTGGGAATCATCTTTAAAAATTCCTCACGCGATCCGCTTGGCTTTTTTTCTCCAGATCATTTGGTCCAATGCGCGTCAAAAATTTGCGGCAATACTCTGTGATGGCCACTACTACCTGTAGTGCATGATTAATATGACTGCGAGCTGGATTAGTATCGGGATCAGCATTGGTATTCAATACAGATATGATTTCTTCAACGATATTTCTGGTATCGTCCGGGAGCCAGATAGAATAATGTGAAGAACAAGATAAGGCATTAAATGGATAGTCACGCCCAGAATCCTGCATTCGCTAATGGGGATGCACGCAGCGAAATACTCTTTGGCCGGAGAATGAGCATCATGCGTCATTTGACAGTACCAACCATGAACCCAGTCCTCAAATGTTTTGGTTCGAGAAAAGATAGGGTAAGATCCACGGTATTCTGCCATAGAAATATGATAATGCGATTGGAGGAAAGGCATAAGGAACTCTTGTGTCCATTTAGGAAGCCTTCGCCAGTGGTGATATACCGATATTTTAGGGCTATTTCGCTTCAATTCTGCCAGCGGCTCGAAGCCAGCTTTTAATAGCGTTTGGATCGAGTATTCAAAAGATTGGCGTACTTCATCGTCTCGAACGGTATTATATGCTGGATAGATATGGCTGATGATCACATCGCAAATAAAGGCTACATTTTCGTCCAGACGCCCGAAGTTATTCATTATGAATACGGTATCATCAATAATGCGTACATTAACGAGGCCTGGATCAATGGCCCAGTTTACCTAAACATGCTGATGTAAGGTATGAGATTTCTTGATGGCTGGCGTACTTTGGAGTAAATGAAGAAGTCTAGAGTAAAGATCACCTGTAAAGGTTCGCAGTCAACACTCACTTCCAAAAGCTCTTTGAGTTTTTCAATCCCAACTGCACTTGAATTGTATCAGCATTGAAAAGCTAATAATGATTTGTTTCATCATATAATTTCTCTGAGCTGTAGTCGATCGTTTTAGCTTCTTCTCATTGATATAGATCTTGATTTTCTCTAGTTCTTCAAAATTTGGAAGTGTGGGCAAGTCAGTGCATTGGATAGGCTCTAGCGATAGATCTTTCATGAGAAGTTTCCTAATATCGGCAACTTTTATACGATCAACGGGCGCTACTACAGAAATCAAATGACTAAGGCCTTGCGTAATTCCGTTCAAATGCGTTTCAAAGAATCAGAGTTCATCAACGAGATAAAATGCTCCCATAAACGAAGAGCTTCAAGTTGCATGCCAGGTAACTCGCTAATGATTCGAACGTGTTCATTAACTAACAACAAGTATACTGTAAGTCCTATTCTCATCATGTTCATTTGTAATATACTTTACATAGACAGATCGCTTATTTTGACTTCAATACGTCATGACCTCATCAGTGCAGCTAAGGCATAGGGGTTTGAGGATGCTGACCTGATTTCTTTTGTCTGAAAGAAATTTGGAGATCTTCTCCAGATAGCAATAAAGTAATTAGAGATGTACTCGGCCAGTTGCTCTTTGGGATGACGCGTCAGTCGTTATATTGAAAGTGCTTCCAATGCTTTATATTTGCAATCAGGAACGCCCAAGTCATAGCCAGTATAGGTACAATTCGGGCAGAACCGTCGCGAGCTAAGTCTTTCACTTCTTATCGTGAACTGTTGCAATCTTTTAGTTCCATAAGCCAGGATAGAAGGATCCTCTTGCATATATAAGGATACAAGAATCATGCACATTTTGACAAAGATATTCAGTGGACACCTCTAAAGATTGAGCGATAGCATTAATAGCTTCATCTGCTTGAATCACAGCATATGGTATAGCATATTGCAAGTAGACTCTGATGTACTGAGGAATTTCATAGTCGAAAAGATTGATTATACTTTCAGCAAAGCTCGGATCAATAGGCATGCGCACCACGAACTCTGTTAGTTCTTTCTCTTTTGGCTGACAAAGGATGGAAATGTCATCGCGTTTCGCTATTTCATTCAACTGGAAACCAAATAGTTTATAAATTCACTTTTAATTAGATGGATGTCTTACCTTTGATAAGAGATCATCAGCACGATCATCTTTTGTTTGCAAAGATATAATTCTT